>OY992876.1:421200359-421397357 GCA_963921405.1 Cepaea hortensis
ACATACAGATACACACATGTACACACACATGTACACCCATCCAGACATGCACACACATACAACACACATTCTCATGCACTCTCTCATTCACCCACGCTCTCTCTTTTACACACTCACTCGCTCTCAAACTCATTCGAGCACATATACGCATACCCACAAATTCTCTCTCACTCACTCACGCTCCCTTATTCACTAATTTACTCGCTGACTCTCTAACTCACACTCACTCACTAACTTTCACACTCTATCACACAGACAGGCAGACACACAACACACCCACTCTCTCAGATTCACTCATTCTCTAACTAAATCTCTCACACATATGTCCACACACACCCACTCACTTTTACACTCATTCAGGCACACGCGCATGCATACTCACTCACTCTCACTCATACTAATTCTTCCACTCACACTCTTTCTCACTCACTCTCTCACCCACTGTCTCGCTCACTCACATACAGTGAAGAATGATAGTGGAAAAATGATACTAGTAGGTGACTTATGGAGGCATATAGTCGGTATGAAGTAAGTATTGAAAGAGTTTTCGGTTGAATGTGTAGGGACTCATTGGTGTTTTCAATTCTGGTGGAAGGCTATTCCACAAGTGAATACCAGAATATGCGAGACATGTTTTGTATAAGTCCAATCTAGGCTTAGAAAGCTGTAATAAATTTAAACGCTTACTGTTCATTGCATTAGATTGAATTAACGGTAGAAGATACGCTGGAGTATTTTCAGATATAATTTTACTCACTAATTTGGCTTTGTTAAAAAGGAAGTGCTTTTGAAGTGGTAGAAGTCTTAGATGGCTGTATAATTTATTACTTTCAACGTGCTTTATGCTAGAAACTAGACGTATAGCGCGGTTTTGAAGCGAACACAATCGTTTCATATTAGATTTAGGGCAGCCATCCCAGACTGTGGAACAATAATCGAGAGGTGATTGGATATAGGACGCTCTCACTCACATTCCAGTAATGTTAGTGAGAGAGAGAGAGAGAGAGAGAGAGAGAGAGAGAGAGAGAGAACGAGAGAGAGAGAGAGAGAGAGAGAGAGAGAGAGAGAACGAACGAACGAACGAATGAACGAACTTTATTTTGAAGGCCCGTCTTACATACACACAGAGAGAGAGAGAGAGAGAGAGAGAGAGAGAGAGAGAGAGAGAGAGAGGAGGGGGGGGGGTGGAGGGGTTTCAACATGACCACTAACAGTCAGGTGATCAAGATCCCATTAATACAAGAACCGATTATTTGATATTGCTTTTCCCTTCATACTTTACAGTTATGCACATCTCATCCTTCTAAAATTCATTTTATAGAGTAAGTAGACCCACAAATCACGTTTTATGTGGATGTCTAGACCTGTTTTAACATATTTACCTTCCATTTTTACGTACACTGTGTAGGGGTGGGGAGATTTTTATGTAGAAAATATGAAAGGGGGGGGGGGGAATGACGGTCTGAAAATATGGTGAAGGGGGCACGGGCCAAAAAAGGTTGAGAACCACTGATGTAGATGAATGGATAGCTCATGGCAGCTTGAGGAGAATGGTGGTGCAGGGAATAACCAGAGGATCTGGTCGAAACTTAGGACTCCGAGGAAAGACCAGACGAACACATATTCAGACTGAAACGTGTGCTATCATTATTGGGTCTCTTCGCTGACTGTTGCGGATAAGCACGAAGCAGGTATGGGAAAGTCCCGAATGCTGTGATGTCAGTTCTTGGCTCAGCTCAACTCAACGTTAAGGACACAGATTTCTGGTGAAAAGAGTTTTAAAGGGCATTCTAAGTGTTAATCAAGGAAGCATAATACATTTAACAATTGGCAATGGCAAACACGTTGACACCATTTGAAAAAAAATAAAATCTTAACATTACCAAGACAATAGAGACAGGAGGAAACGATGGCAAAACATCTTAAATTTAAAACAAAAAATAATGGTTCCGAAGATATGGCCTGGTATGAGTCTGAGATGGGATAGCCCCATCACATTCTGTAGGCCTGAGAGCCAGGAGGAATAGATGGCCAATATTCTCCCACTCTGACCAGCGACGAGCCCAGGTGTTGAACTAGCGCCGACCATGTTTACGATATTACCATTGCAGTTCCCTATCAACTTCGCTAGCGCGTCACTGTGCTCTTTGCTGATATGGATCCATGATGTCTGCATCACATTTCGTGGTCCTGGGAGCAAGGAAGAATGGGCGGCGAGAGTTGCATTCATTATGACAAGCGACGAGCCCAGGCTCCGGCTTGAACGACACGGGCAACGCTTGTGAGTACAGCACAAGCATGCCGCCGAGATCAGCCAGAGATCTGGCCATCCATTAATTCTAACTAAGTCATCAACCGTCCCCAGCCACAGTTTAAGGTGAACAAGTCAAGTCACAGTTTAAGGTGAACAAGTCAAGTCACAGTTTAAGGTGAACAAGTCAAGTCACAGTTTAAGGTGAACAAGTCAAGTCACAGTTTAAGGTGAACAAGTCAAGTCACAGTTCAAGGTGAACAAGTCAAACCACAGTTTAAGGTGAACAAGTCAAGTCACAGTTCAAGGTGAACAAGTCAAGTCACATTTCAAGGTGAACAAGTCAAGTCACAGTTCAAGGTGAACAAGTCAAGTCACAGTTCAAGGTGAACAAGTCAAGTCACAGTTTAAGGTAAACAAGTCAAGTCACAGTTCAAGGTGAACAAGTCAAGTCACAGTTCAAGGTGAACAAGTCAAGTCACAGTTTAAGGTGAACAAGTCAAGTCACAGTTTAAGGTGAACAAGTCAAGTCACAGTTTAAGGTGAACAAGTCAAGTCACAGTTTAAGGTGAACAAGTCAAGTCACAGTTTAAGGTGAACAAGTCAAGTCACAGTTTAAGGTGAACAACTCAAGTCACAGTTTAAGGTGAACAAGTCAAGTCACAGTTTAAGGTGAACAAGTCAAACCACAGTTTAAGGTGAACAAGTCAAGTCATAGTTTAAGGTGAAAAAGTAAAACCAGTTTCAGGTGAACTTGTAAAGCCACAGTTTAAGGTGAAAAAGTAAAGCCACAGTTTAAGGTGAACAAGTAAAACCAGTTTAAGGTGAACAAGTAAAACCACAGTTTAAGGTGAACAAGTAAAACCACAGTTTAAGGTGAACAAGCAAAGCCACTGTTTAAGGTGAACAACTAAAGCCACGGTTTAAGGTGAATAAGTAAAGCCACGGTTTAATGTGAATAAGTAAACCCACAGTTCAAGATGGGCAAGCGGGAGGACTGTATGCAACTGACTGGGGTGATAACATATATTGTCTAGATAAAATAATCAGTTAGTTAGTTAGTTGTGGTTCCAACTTTACGGCAACGGGTCGTCCCCATATTGCTCCGCTCCTGTGCCAGTGAATATCACAAAATTCTCCTCACTGCCCCATGTGAACAATGGCATAGACAGGAGTGTCGGCAAGCTAACAGCCCGCACAGGTACTTGTGCATAATGCCAGCGCCAGAATGCCAACACAAAAGTCCTCCACGAAAAATACAGTTCATCGTCGATGAAAACGGCAGTCACGAGAAAGACTTCATTGACCAGGGTTTTATCTCATATGGTTCGGTCTCTTTCTGCAGGGCGACCCACCGAAAGCGCCGCACAAAGCACGAACTCCGTAGCTACAACGACAACTCCCAGGAGTCTCCTGAAAAACGCACTCGTGAGCCGAAAAGGCAAACCAGTCAATCCAACAACAGCCGGCCGTCATCGTTCCGAACATGCAGTTCACGGGAAAACAACCGCGGACAGATGCAGAAGCATTTCACGCAAAATTCACAGCCCACAGTGTTGCGCCACGCACTCACTCAGTAGCAGGGCGACGGAACTATATAAATTAATCATCTTGTGTCAAGACACATAAAATAATCATCTTGTGTCAAATCCCTCGCAGGAAGTCGCTTTCAGCGCGCCCACTGTTTAATATGTCAAACCTCGGCCAGTTCCCCTGCGTCATACCTGGCCATGCCGAGGGTGTCTTTAGTGTCCTGTGTCCATCTCTCTATTGATCGCCCGCTGACTCCTCTTCCTGTAACCCTTCCTTCCATCCCTGTTCTTTCCAAACCACTGTGAAATTCAATATGGCCACAATGTTTCATTTTACGAGCCATTCTGTTTATGAGTCACGTTTCTCGGATGTTCAGACTGGCAAATCTCGGTATCTTTCTTCATATAGATTCGAGGTGTTGTTCATAAACTGTTCATTTGGTTTAACTTCAGCATTTTTGCGACCAATCTCCTTCGGACACCTTTTGAGCAGTTCTTATGATTGTTAATTATGAAGCCAAGGTATTCAAAGCGTGAGAAGGGACAGAAGAACCCGTGGGATCCATTGCAGCTAGTATGTCAATGGAATCATGGCAGCCTGTCTGGTCCTGTAGATCGCATACAAGTTAGTTGTGTGTAATTTCACTGAACGCTGGAGTCAATCCCGGCATTTATTGGCTGTTTGATTATTTAGTAGACAATTTCACGTTAAGTAGAGTGTCATTGCCGCCTCCGCAGCGAAGGTGTTACTGACTCAGTTCGGACTCTCGCATACAGCGTTCAAAGCACAGCTGCGGAAGATTTGGCAGCAGACCGTCTTGCGTTGGCTTCTATATTCGTTCAGAAATCAATGGCAAACTACTGAACGTAAACTTGCCTTGGAATCACAGACACGCAAAAGATGCTGGAGATGAATGTTACGTCGAGTAAAGCATATGCAACTAACGTTTTTCCTTTGTGGCATAAACGCCGATTGCGGCCCACACCTGCTTCATTTGAGGACAAGCTCTATAGTAGGTACTTTCTTTCCGATTTGCCGTACTTTACCGGAGATTATTTTCCGTTAATTTGTTATGGTGTCTCCATTTAAAGGATATACAGAGTACTCGTTATGTTAAATTCCCTGATTATTTCAAGTTCGTGTTAAAGAAGTGACCAATTACTTTATATAGTTTTTTTCCCTCCTTGGTTTACGTGTGTGCATCTCGTGTTTCTGAAATTCGTTTCTTACACAGAGATACAGAGTGACCTTTTCAGACTTAAGAATACCCACAAATCACGTTTTATGTAGATGTATTTCTTTGTTTTAGTTTGTGCTATTAGATGTATCGTCCATTTTTATGTAAATCTTGTCATTTTCAACTATTAAAGTCGGGACGCTCATCCCAATCGAAAATGATGAAAATTGCATGCTCTGGTGTGATATTTCAATAGCTGGAAATAGCCGTTTCCTTGTCAGCGATGACTATTTAATATTGTTATGGAATACTCAATATAAAATGACACAAAGTAGTGCAGCTTTACATAACAGAGTTACGACACATACAGAACGTTGCGGCGGTTAGCCTTCATCAGCAAACAAACACATTCACAAACACAACATACAGTCAAGGAGAACTCCTGTGACTACATTAGAAGGTGATGACAGGACGAGAGGAACAAATGCATGGAAAAATGGAAGCAATGAAGAGAAAATGAGAATTGACAAAATGTTAATTGAAAAGAATGTTAGTCGAAGAAAATGTTTAATAGAAAAACTGTTTATAGAGAAAAAAAACTGTATACTCACCTCACGTACGGACCTTTGAATGACTACGGAAAACTTGGGTGTATTTGTATAGCGGTGCTGGATGTTACGGTACAGTGAGCACATAGAAAGAAGGGGGCGGGGTAGGAGGCGTGTAAAATTGACCACGACCCCATTGTGTTGTTGGTCTGGGTGGATTGGTGTGCATGAACACGCGTACTTACATAGACACACTTCAACAGACAAAATGCTAGTGTATGTGGACATGCAAGAAGAGAGAGAGGGAGAGAGAGAGAGAGAGAAGAGCGAGAGAGAGAGACAGACAGAGAGAGACAGAGAGAGACAGAGAGTACTCACAGCGATATGAATGCCTATGAATGCATGATTGCATTCAATGTCAAATTTAGTGTTTGTGTATAAATTTTCATCACTCTGCATGGGCGGGCTCATTGATAATTTTGAATCTTTCCAATGGAACATTTTTTGTCAAAATGCATCTATCTACGGCAGTGGTTCTCAACCGGTGGGGATATTTGCTGGGGGGGGGGGGAGGGGGGGGGGAATTAAGAATATTTCAATATCGTGTTAATACAAGAACCGATTACTTGATATTGTTTTTCCCTGCATACTGTACGGTTCTGTACGTCTCACCCTTCTAAAATTCATTTTATAAAGTAAGTAGACCCACAAATCACGCTTTATGTGGACATCTAGACTTGTTTAAGTATGTGCTATTAAATTTAGCTTCGATTATTACGTATACTGTGTAGGGGCAGGGCGGGATTTTTAGGTAGGAAATACGAAAGGGGGGAATGACGTTCTGAAAATATGGTGAAGGGAGCACGGGCCAAATTTTTAGGTAGGAAATACGAAAGGGGGGGGGGGGGGTGACTTTCTGAAAATATGGTGAAGAGGAGTACGGGCCAAAAAGGGTTGAGAACCACTGATCTACGGCAATCTACGCTGGCGGACAAGTCTTGCTGCGTGCAGTCTGCGCGCGGTTTGACGTCATCACGGCATGGCGTGATATATGCGTCTGAGTATATATATATAAATTGGCAGAGTTATAAGCCCTTGTTTTAGACAGCGCTGTGTTAATCTCCTTGACGACAGTGCAACCAACAGTTGTGTGAGTGTGTAGGTCATCATCATCATCAAGTGCCGTGCCGGCTGGCGTAGGCGTTCATGGCTCTCCATAGATCTCGGTCTTTGGTTTTCTGGATCAACTCTGCTGCTGATATTCCTCCATGCCACCGTCTCAATCCATCCAGCATCATTTCTCTTGGTCTGCCTCTGCCTCTCTTCCCCTCGATCTTTCCAGTTGTTACGATGTTCTCCAATGCCTCTCTTCTCATCACGTGACCGAAGAAAGATGTTTGTCTCTGTCTTATTGTTGTATATAATGTTCTAGTTTCATTAGCCTGTTTCAGGCAATCGTCGTTAGTTACTCTGGCAGCGCAAGGAATTCGCAACATTCGTCTCAGGAACCACATTTCTGTTGCTTCTAATTTCTTCTTAATTTGTTCATTCACATTCCAAGATTCACTGCCATACAGCAAAACTGGTTCTACATAGCATTTCAGCACTCTCTTTCCTACATTCAGTGATAGCGACTTATTGCATAAGATACTCTTCATTTTCTGAAATGCGGCTTTTACCTGCCCTATTCTGCTCCTAATCTCTGTTGTACATCTTCCATCTGATGTTATAAATGCCCCTATGTATCTAAAATTATCCACTTGGTTAAAGATTTTCCCTTCTATTTCTATGTCACATTTTGGTGTCACCATTTTCTTTGATATTACCATTGTTACTGTTTTCTTGATATTCAAGGAGAGTCCTTTCCTTGCACTCTCTGTTACTACAACATCTAAAAATTGTTGTAGGTCTGTTGAATTGTCCGCCGCCAATACTGTGTCATCTGCATAGCGTATATTATTTATATTATAACCTCCAACTAGTATTCCTGGCATCTCTTTGATCTCTCTCATTATTACTTCGCTATACAGGGAGAAAAGATCTGGTGACAAGTGTGTAGGTAGGGTTACAAAAAGTGGAAAGGTCAAAACCGTTTTCTTTATATCTTCCTTGTAAATTATAAACTTACACACACATATTAATATCCTCGGCTCAAAATTGACCAACAGACTTGAATAGGGTATCGTTGGATTTGTTTTTCAAGAGCTATCCAGCTATGCAGGTTATATAATTTAAAAGCAATTTAGACAAAGTTACTAAAGTGGATACTCTATGGAGACATCAACAAGCTAAAGTTGACCACAGCTTATATCTAACGGTGCATGAAGAAGTACTTAGACTGCCACACTTCATATCACAGATATATCGGTTACAAAAGTGTCCCAGAGGCATGAAATGGAATATTGCTTGGCTAACAAATTCATTACGTGGAAAGTCCAAATCAAAAGCTCATTGTGTGGGCGTCATCAAAGAAGGAATAAGCTTCTTAGTGGCACGAAATGGAATATTGCTTGGATAGCAAATCCATTACGTGGAAAGTCCGAATCGAAAGCTCACTATGTGGGCGTCATCAAAGGTGGAACGTGTCCTAGTGGCACGAAATGGAATATTGATTGGATGGCAAATCCATTACGTGGAAAGTCCGAATTGAAAGCTCACTATGTGGATGTTATCTACAGACTGCATTCTTCTGGTTTCCGGAGGAATAGCCTGTGGTGAACGGGCGAACCAATATACGGATGTGAGGCTAAGCAGCCATGTGCGGGACGTGACGATTACTTGGGTGAGCCAGTACCAGAGCATAATGTGTCGGCTCTGCAATTATGGAAGCCTCCTGGATGGCAGGGAATGCTCGTGGTCTACCCCTGCCTTCCCTTGAGGGCTGGCCGTTATGACTTCGGCTGTTCTATATGGGCCTGCTTTGATGGGGGAATAACACAACAGTAAAAGTTAAACGTCTTACGCAACCCCGGGAAGGCTAATCCGGTCAACAAATGCCCGCAGAAGTCGGATGTGTCGGCCTAACGGCTCAAGAACGCAGCTCTGCTGTAAACAGGCACAACGCAATCACATCCGAAAAACAAAACTCCGGATGAACGAAGAAGTTCCAAACATATTCGTGATACATTTCCTGTGGAGTAAACTAGGCAGGCCGAGAGAGGGATTATGCTGCATGGGTAACACACAGTCTCTAAATTCAGCCCTTGTGGAGAGGTACAACTCTATTTTACAAATTACCCTCTGTCAAGACGTCAAGGTGCCAGTCAGTATTTGCTGCCATGTTTTACTGCAGAATATAACAGAAAACAGATTTGCAATTGAAGCCATCACTGCAGTTATACTTCCAACTGTCTTCTCTGCAGATAGTGTCTAGTATGGGACGCAAAGGTGTTTCCGAGGTACTACCAAGACCTACTAACATGTCCCTTCGGGGTCCTGGCTAATATAGTAGGATCGCTGATTCTTCCTGAGTCGGAGAGTATCTGTCTGCATGGCGAGGAACCACAAGTCTGCACACCAATAAGCCAGACATGGGACAACGGATACTCACGCAAACCTCAGGTCCTGTATGACATCACAGTGATGTTGGACAACAGGATGTCTTCATCCGATATACAGGACTTCGCGCTGGAGTTCACAGCCAGTGAACGCAAGCAAGCAACCAGCACCAGCAGTGTCTAGTATTTTAATAACTTAAAGAATGTAATTTATTATTCTATCTAACGTAACTAATGACTATCTATCATTAACCAGTTATACTAGGCCAGCAACCATGTGTAGAAGGAAGCCACAGAGGCTAACATGCTTTTCAGGGTTTTTAACAACTAACACTGGGCATACCAACAGCTATTCTAGAGAGGCTATTAAAATTATGTACAGCCAACATACAATTTAGCTTTCTAAAAAGAAGTCATACCACCAAATTGACGGAGTGGCCATGGGGAGTCCGCTTGGACCTATTCTAACGGACATCTTCATGGCACATTTAGAAGAAAAGAGATCATCAGACATCAATAACTTGGCCTTCTACCGTCGTTACGTGGACGATATACTAATTACCACAGACGAGCTATAAGCAACATTGTTCCAGGCCACAATGAACGTGACACATAAAAACATCTCTCTATCTATGGAACACAAACACAACGAAGCGTTGCCGTTACTAGATATCACAATGAGACGTGGAGCAGACGGCACAATTAAAAGATCGGTGTACCACAAAGAAACATGGACTGGCCAATACTTAAATTTTCAGAGCTTCGCATCTGTCCAGTACAAACGAGGCTTAGTACGGACCCTGTTTGACTATGCTAGGAAGATATGCACACAGGACACACTGACAGAGGAATTTGAAACTATGAAGAATGCCTTAAACCTGGATGGGTACTCCACAGGATTTATAAAGCACCACTGCCAACATCCCAAACCAATACCAGAAGAAACTAGTCCCTAAACTTAAGGTATTCATCCAGCTAACTTTCCGAGGGGATGACATAATGCAACGTCTGCAGGACCGGCTCATCACAGCAGTCGGACGAACATTCTGTGATGCAACTCCAGTTATCAGGTACAGAATAACACCGATCCCCACCCCAGCAGTAAAAGGACATGTAGCTTTGTACTCCAAATTTACCAATTTACATGCAGATGCGAGGCCATCTACATCGGCAGATCAGAGCGGCAGTTACACAACAGGGTTTTGGAACACATTCAGAACTGGGTCGACAAGATACTATACACAGACGATGGTAGCCTAGGTAGCCCGACACACCGGAACAGTCCCGCTTCATCGGTCACAAAGCACGTGCTCGAGAGCGGTCATGTAATTGAGAGACAGTGCCTTCCGTGTGTTGTTCAATACACAAAGTAGCCGTTTGTTAAAGTTTGCAGAAGCTATAAAGATCAACCTACGTATGCCAGCCTTGTGCAATCAGAAAGACATGTTAGTTAGTTTAAAATTACCGTCGTAGACAATCGACATTACTGTGCGAACATGTGTATAGTTCAGCTTGAAGGAGTTATCTAGTTATTTCACTTTGTCGTGTGATTTCTGCAGTATGTACCTGACGAGATGCAGAAAAATATTCCAGGCAATAAATCGTGCAATCTATTGTTTGTGTCTTCGTTATTCAAATTATTTAGCAGTCTGGGATAAAGAATGAACAGTCAAGCCTCCAACAAAATATTTCTTGCATGGACCAGATAGTCAGCACTGATAAAGACTTCAATATTGTATCCAGCCTCGACTAATTACTAACATATTTGAATGCCCCATTAGCTACTCTACGCTTTTTAAAAAAGACACTGCAACGTCTTTAATATAAGACTACTAGCTGACCCGGCCCGGCTTCGCCCAGACCCTGGTGGGGAGCATCTCATTTAATTCATATAAGTAGTCATATAAGTTCTCGTTCCCGTTACCGACAATCTGTCTGTCTGTCTGTCTATCTGTCTGTCTGTCTGTCTGACCCGGCCCGGCTTCGCCCAGACCCTGATGGGGAGCATCTCATTTAATTCATATAAGTAATCATATAAGTTCCCGTTCCCGACTGTCTGTCTGTCTGTCTGTCTGTCTGTCTGTCTGTCTGACCCGGCCCAGAACATGGTGGAGAGCATCTCATTTAAATCATATAAGTAGTCATATAAGATCCCGTTCCCGACTATCTGTCTGTCTGTCTGTCTTGGGTAAATGGAGGAGGGAGGTGGAAGAGGGAGGTGGAGGAGGGAAGAGGAGGGAGGAGGAGGGAGGAGGAGACAGGAGACAGGAGGAATAGGGAGGAATAGGAGGGAGCAGGAGGGATTAGGAAGAGGAGGGAGGAGTAGGGTGGAGGAGGGGGGTGGAGGAGGGAGGAGGGAGAAGGAGGGAGGAGGAGAACGCAGGAGGAGGAGTGAGGAGGAGGAGGAGAGGGAGGAGGAGGGAGAGGGAGGAGGAGGGAGGAGGAGGAGAGAGTAGGAAGAGAGAGGAGGCGGAGGGACCAGGAAGAGGGAGGAAGAGGGAGGAGGAAGAGGGAGAAGGAGGAGGGAGGAGAAGGAGGAGGGAGGAGGAAGAGGGAGGAGGAGGGAGAAGGAGGGAGGAGGAGAACGCAGGAGGAGGAGGGAGGAGGAGGAGGAGAGGGAGGAGGAGGGAAAAGGAGGAGGAGGGAGGAGGAGGAGAGAGTGGGAGGAGGGAGGAGGCGGAGGGAGAAGGAAGAGGGAGGAAGAGGGAGGAGGAAGAGGGAGAAGGAGGAGGGAGGAGAAGGAGGGAAGAGGAGGAGGAGGAAGAGGGAGGAGGAGGAATGTGAAGGGAGGAGGAGGGAGGAGGTAGAGGGAGGAGGAGTAGGAGGGAGGAGGAGGAGGAGGGAGGAGGAGGGAGGAGGAGGAAGAGGGAGGAGGAGGAATGTTAAGGGAGGAGGAGGGAGGAGGTAGAGGGAGGAGGAGAATGGAGGAGGAGGGATGAGGAGGAGAGGGAGGAGGAGGAAGGAGGAGGAAGGAGGAGGGGGAGGAGGAGGGAGGAGGGAGGAGGAGTGATGAGGGGAGGAGGGAGGGGTAGGAGGGGGAGGAGGAGAAGGGAGGAGGAGGGCGAAGGAGGAAGGAAGAGGAGGGCGAGGAGGTAGGAGGAGGGAGGAGGAGGAAGAGGGAGGAGGAGGGAGGAGGAAGAGAGTGGAGGAGGGAGGAGGAGGGAGGAAGAGATAGGCGGAAAGAGGAGGAGGAGGGAGGAGGAGTAGGGAGGAATAGGAGAGAGGAGGAGGGAGGAGGAGGGATTAAGAGAAGGAGGGGGGAAAGGGGAGAAGGAGGGAGGAGGAGGGAAGAGGAGGAGGAAGAGGGATGAGGAGGGATGAGGAGGGAGGAGGAAGGAGGAGGAGGAGGGAGGAGGAGGAGGGAGGAGGAGGGTGAAGGAGGAGGAGGAGGGAGGAGGAGGAGGAGGAGGGAGGAGGAGGGTGAAGGAGGAGGAGGAGGGAGGAGGGTGAAGGAGGAGGAGGACGGAGGGGGAGGAGGGAGGGGGAGAAGGAGGGAGGAGGAAGAGGGAGGAGAGAGGAGGAGAACGCAGGTGGGGGAGGAGGAGGAGGGAGAGGGAGGAGGAGGGAGGAGGAGGAGAGAGGAGGAGGAGGGAGGAGGTGAAGGGAGAAGGAGGAGGGAGGAAGAGGTAGAAGGAGGAGGGAGAACGAGGAGGGGGAGGAGGAGGAGGAGGAATGATGAGGAGGGAGGAGGAGGAAGAGGGATGTGGAGGAAGGAGGAGGAGGGAGGAGGAGGGAGGAGGTAGAGGAGGTAGAGGGAGGAGGTAGAGGGAGGAAAAGGGAGGAGGGAGGAGGAGAGAGGAGGAGGAGGAGGCAGGAGGAGGAGGGAGGAGGAGAAGGGAGTAGGAGAAGGGAGTAGGAGGGATGAGGAGAAGGGAGGAGGAGAGGGAGGAGGAGGGAGAAGGGGGGGGGAGAAGGAGGAGGGAGAGAGAGGAGGGGGAGGAGGAAGAGGAGGAGGGTGGAGGGAGGAGGTAGAGGTAGGAGGAGGGAGGAGGTAGAGGGAGGAAGAGGGGGAGGCGGAGGGAGTAGGAGGGAGGAGGATGGAGGAGGAGGGGAGAGGAAGAGGGAGGAGGAAGAGGGAGGAGGGAGAGGGAGGAGGGGAGGAGGTAGAGGGAGGAGGAAGAGGAGGAGGGTGGAGGGAGGAGGTAGAGGGAGGAGGAGGGGAGGAGGTAGAGGCAGGAGGAGAAGAGAGGAGGAGGGAGTTCGCCATTCCGAATTCATACTCGTCTAGGTTCTGTGATTTCGGTCCTTCCATTGATTGTTCTTCCCTTCTACACGACTGTAGATAACTTCCTTACACATAAAAAGATGAATTGTTATTGATATTGCCGTGGCATGGAGGCATATATATCAGAAGCAGAGTTGAACGCCTACGCCAGCCGGCACGGCACTTGATGATGATGATGATTGCCGTATGACGATTCTGTGTAGTCACGTCATTTTCTTCCCTTTCCCTAGCGTTTTGGTTCGGGGATTCTTTCATCATCATCATCATATATTTACGTACGTATTTTGGGAATGGGAGGAGGGAGGAGGAGGAAAAAGAAAAAAAAATACGACAGTTGGCAGCGCTGGAATGAAAGGAAGGCGTGTAGAAAATTTCATCTCAATCGGATGGGCCGTTCGCGAACAAATAAAGGACATACATACATACAGACAGACAGACAGACAGACAGACGGAGATCCTAATTTATATATAAGATTGGAGTTGGAATTATGACAGCTGCTGACAGCAGACTAACCGTCCAGTAGATTCTATTTAAAGAGCTTACAGTGTATTATTCCAAGCATAAGGCTTCAATAGTCGTGTATTGTTATTATTGTCAGTAACAGAGAGCACGTCGGTAACGAGATGATGGTGAGAATCAGCAGTGGTTCGAATCACATCAGTAACTTACAGGGTATGTGAGCCAGCCGCTCAGAAGGCAATGGCAAACTACTGAGCGTATTCTTGCCAAGAAATCAACATACAGCTGAAAGGTGCTGGTGTTGATAGCGATGTCCTGTAAAGGATATGCAAAAAAAACAAAAAACAAAAACAGAGAGCAACTCATAGTTTATACTTTTGTCAAGCTTGGTTTTATTTTCAATATAAGCTACTGCTGCCAACATTGAGACTGAATATTCTTCTTCTTCTTCGTTCATCCGGAGTTTTTTTTCCAGACGTGATTGCGTTGTGCCTGTTTACAGCAGAGCAAAGTTCTAGTACCGTTAGGCCGACACATCCGACTTCTGCGGGCATGTGTTGACCGGGTTAACCATCCCGGAGAGACTGAATATTCAAACTTCAATGGTCATTTAAAGTCCACTTCATACTATCATTTCAATTCTTCAAGTGGCAAAAAAAGTGATAAGAGAGCATATTGATCTTTCAACCTGTATTGTCAATATTTAGTACATGTTAAATTCTTAGCATTTTAAAAACTTACAACGGTAATCCATGTGCGATTACCCTTCTTTAAGTTTGCAAGTATATGTGGAAAAATGGGTTTATTTTCCAGAAACCTACATACATGTGTAATCGTCTGGCGCGATACATGATGATGATAATGTTACCAGTACCAGCATCCCTTGCAGTGCCCTGGGGTACGATGGGAAGCCGCTCTGGAAGCGAGGATAAATAGAGGCGCGTGTCAGTTTCCCGGTCTCTCCAAACCAGACAACCGTGGCCGAAGGAGCGATTATGTAGATCGCTGTTGTATAGAATAGGGAGACTTTAACCAGCCCTCCCCAGTCACTGGACCAGAGCAGGGAGTCACAAATGCCTTTAGATTTAACCATGACTGGCTTGTGTGGCCCACACACGAGGACCGAGGAAATCCATCAAAATGACTGGCAATTTGTAAGCCCACTCTTGGTGAGTTAAATTTATTTAGATAGCTTAATTAAAGATAGGATAGTGGTGCCTTTGCTAGTTTCCAACTGAAAGCTCCAAACTTAACATCCACAGAGTTGAGGTAGAATTTGGTGTAGTTCGGTTTATAGTTTGAGGAGCTCTTCGGTCCCTGAGTGACAAAAATTAGTATTTATTTTCACAAGTAAAATGGCGATGATCGGCAGAATGACAACAACATGGGTTCGCCTCAATTAGTAACTGTAAAAGTGCTACTCTGCAGATTGGCAGGGATGTAGTAAGAAAATTAATACCACGGGTAGTTGTTGAAGATCCAGGACAAAGGATGTTCTCATACGACGGTGTGTATATTTGTAGGTTTTTAGATTTAAGGTAGCAGACAGTGCAGTACGGATTGGAAGTAATCAAATATCGATACTGTACTGTGTTTGGTAGTTCTATAGAATTTGATATAGCCACGATTCAATACAGTATTAAAAATATGTAGTATCATAGTCCAGAGTAGAGGAAGAGACTGGAGCCATGCATAAAATTGAATGCTTATGAGTAGGGGAAAATAACCATAATATAGGTGTAATATTTATAACATGTGTAAAGCAGAGAAGAGTACTTACATGTTATATGTGGCAATGATGGGTTAATGGTTAAGCTATGTAGTTAGGACATGTAGGTAATAAATAGAAGTGAAGGAAATAATGTGTTGAATTGTAGGGACGTCATGCAGATTGATAGCTACTAGGCATAGGAAATAATGCACCTTTAATACGTGGGGTGCGTATGAGCAATCATAATGTAATCATGACAACTGCGAATGAAGTGTGGCTTTACTGAGGGGAAGAATGTGATTTAGTGCTGCGTACCACCCTTCGCATCGCAGAGATATTAATATGTAGTTGTCATGGGGCATGAAGCGTAAGATAGCAAAGTTTATAACCGGGGTATCATAGGAAGAATGATGGGGAAAAGAGGACACAAGTGTACATCTTTTGCCTAGTAACACAGAATAATACACTGAGGTGGTTTGCATTAGACAGCACTGGTTGACATTGGTGTTATAATATCAGATATGGAGCACTGTTGCATAAAATATTAGGTTATGATTAATTCTATTTGGGTGGTATTCCTGTATGAAGGTGGCCAGATTAGGTGTGCAGGATATATATAATATAATGCCATTATTATAGTAGCATGGTGAGGTTGAAGATAACAGTAGATTGAATAGCCTGGGGTAACCAGGGCTGTTCCAGGTGGACTGTACAGTCAGTAAGAGGGAGGCAAAGTACATCATTGGGTGGCTATACCAGTCTGGTCTATAATGAGGAACATGCAGTTGAGCTGGAAACATGGTACAAATGTGTTTATGATTTAACTTCCCGCAAGAAATGGGAAGGCCGGTGTCTTTATATTATAATGTACTGAGGTATTGAGATATCTCACATGTAATGGAAAGTAAAGGGTGCCAGGGCATGAGAGACGCCTCCATTATGTTATATTGTTTGAAGCCAGATGACTTATCATGACTCAAGAACGCCAAAAATATAGTGATTGCTGGCGTACGAAGGTGTAGAGTGGCACGGTGAAAGTAATAGATATATGGTGCTTGATGACAATGTATGTTATGTTCTTCTAGATAAATGGAGCTATGGTATTAATTATTCATGACTGGGTGTAGTGATGAAGGTGCCAGGTTGAACACTACACATGATAGGGTGGTTTATGATTATAATAGTGTTCATGGGGATAATGATCTGTGTTGCTCAGGTTGGACACATGTGAACTTAAGAAGAATAGTCTTGAGAATAGTCTTGGAAGAGTTGCTGAATAGGACACCCATAATGAATCTGGGGTATTATTGAGTGAGCTTTGTCATGGTGAGGGTGACCATGTTGTGATGTCGGCTAAAATGACTGGGATGGTGATTGTGATGGTTTTATGTGGCGTTATATGTCTGAGTTGTTGACGGTGACTTATGTTATAGCCTGTGTCCTGATTGTTGTAGGTGTTATGTGTAGAACTGTACTTCTGGTATAGTGATGTTGTCTAGTTGTCATCAGTACAATGACACATCTAGTTGGTGATGTCATGTTGAATTGCATATCCTATGTCTGCTTGATTGCTGTTGGTGCCTTGGGCTGTATTTATGTCCTGTATGTACATGTTCAAAGGGTGTTGTCCTGTTAGAGTCGTGGTACACCGGTGTAACTGAGTTGTGTTCGGTGTTGATTTTGACTAGTTGATGAGTGTTGCTGTGTAACATTGGCATTTATGAGTGGTATTCTCAGCCTGTGGTGTTTGTGATGAGAAGTTGTGTTGGGTCAGAGGTCTGTAGGTAATGACCCCCCTGAATTGAGAGTGTTCAAGAAATAAATATTGAGTTAGATGAGAGGCCAGGAAAGGCTGCGAGCATTGTGACGAGGGATGATCCACCCTCACATTAAGATTGTCCCATGATAAGGTGGTGGCTGTTGCATTAATTGTGGGCCCAATCACTCCGAAGGATGCTGTAGAGCGTGTGTGCTCTGTTTATATTTTATGTGGAGTATATCCTATAACCTATCCATGTCATTGTTGTCCAGTTGAAGTATCATGTGGTTGGTGTGAACTTACACAGTCCATGTCTATGTTTGTGCCACAAGGACACTGTTTGCATACACCGTTGCTGTAGTTGTTGTCCTGTGAAATCCATGTGTTGATGCAAATATTGATTCTTTGATGATTATTAATTAGATGTTGTACCTTGTCATGCATTGCAGGTAGTGACCCCTGGCCATGTTTGTGGGTTGTAGAGCAAACTTGAGCCCAGGCTCTGGTTAATGTCGTAGGCCACTCACATCCCCTTCGTATACCTGTTTATGCCTGTTTATGCCACTATATCTCTGCTGTTAGGGTTATAGTTTTGTTACTCGTTATGTTATGGTTTTTCGCTGTATCTGGTCCCAGTCGACTTATGTGATGCGGGTGTCTTGTGTGGGTATCGAGGGTGCCCTTCGACTCAACTGAACATGATTGAGGTCTCACCGTCATTTAGAGACCGCCCCTGTAGTCAGTGCTAGGCAGCAGTTATCTCTAACTGTGGGATTTCAGATTCCCATTTCTGTATGTACCAACTGTCCATGAGTCCTGAGATGATTACAATAGAGAGTCCATACCTGCTGTTACCATTGTTGTTTACGTTTCTCTGTTGTTGCCATGTCCTTGTTGGGTTGTGGAGATAGGTACCTAGTCATGTGCATAGCGATGTTAGGCAGCAGTGATTACTGTGGGAACATAGGTTCCCATTTCTGTATATGTCAGTTATGTGACATGCCAGGATTCCTGTTTGTCACTAAACCATGCAGTTCTGTCGATAAAAACCAAATTTTGTTGTTCTTAATTTGTTTTGTTTAGTCTGTAGTTTGTTGTGTAAACTCATTGATCCTGTTACAGTCCAGCAGTGTAATCTTCTGTCTGGGGTGTACAACAGTACATCCCCCGCCCTAAGAACTCCTGGAATCTTCTGTCTAAATTCTACCCCTTTTCTTGTTAACAGAGGTTGATATACACAGTGCTCTTTCTCTATTTCTCCTTATTGTCCTTTTCTTCTCTGGCCCATTAAAAGTCAGTGTTGCGCTCCTTTGTCTTTGAGCACTTAAGTATAGGAAATTACATCTTCCTGTCCTTGATATTCCACCTCCTATGACACAAGTATCTATTATTATACATTGCAGACTTGATCAGGCTAACTCACATAGATCCCAAGAAATAGTTCTTATCATACTTATACAACGTACAATACATTAGTGTCCACAACAGAAATTTGCCACACCTGAGATCACCTTAAACGGTTTGCACTGTATTCAAATTTCAATGGCTATGGCTACAGGTAGGTGGATCACACTGAGGGTTTGTCATATACTCAAGAATGAAAGTAGCTCTGGTGCCATGTTCACCAGTTGTCGATAAAAGAGCAAGCAGGCACACTGCCATGCATGAGAGAATAGCTACTCTATACCATCATTCACAAGATGTCTCATTATAAAGCACTGAATGATAGTGGAGTAATGAAACCATTGTGACAGAGGCAATATCTTTGCAAAACCTTGGAGGTGTCAAAGTTGACATTGTGTAATTCTGTATCTCCTTGACATTATGCTTACACGTTTAGCTATGGCTGGATAGATGTCTACACTGAGCGCAATGTTGTTTCTATACTTATTAAATAACCAGCTGTCATGTAATCATCTCTTAATTCTGTCATTTTTAAGGACATTTTTACACACCTTGGTTATAACAGGTATATGGAGCTGGCCCCAAATCTGTATATACCAATCAGCACTCGATATGGTGTGATATGGTTAATACTGAGCCAACCACCTTTATTTCTTAAAACATTTCCTCTGGGTTGACCAGGGAAACTAGGTAAATTTGTCGAACTCTCATTGATGAAAAATTCGAACCCTGACTACCAAGCTGGAAGGCAAGCCATCATTTTGATACACCCTTGCTGTCTCATAACATCTATCAAACTGCCCTTTGATTTGTAATTCATGCTGTACAGCAGAATTATATGAAACTCAAGGACATTGTGGAGCAGTTTATTTCATACATTAACAACTCAAAAATAAAGCAAACAATAAACATTTAAGTGTACATTAATTTCTATTTGAGATATAAAATTCATCCCCACATTGGGCATAAACAAATCATCGAAAACACTGAATAAAATAATACCGACATAGTGTAAGTATAGCTCTGCTATATCACAAATTGTTAGGCTGAATTCAGGGGCAAAGAAACACTTCAAACCTGCGGAAGGTGTATTACCGGCCTAGGCCTAACCCCAGCTAGTCCGT
Organism: Cepaea hortensis; assembly: GCA_963921405.1. Lineage (NCBI taxonomy): Eukaryota > Metazoa > Mollusca > Gastropoda > Stylommatophora > Helicidae > Cepaea > Cepaea hortensis. Next base: position 421,220,049 of record OY992876.1, read on the forward strand.
ATGATCTGTGCTGAATCACGAGCTTGTTACAGCCTTATATGCCTCTCCATGGATGGGAAGTAAGTGTACCAGTCTTGCATGCACTGCTGTTTTCTTGGCTCTGAGAGGTAAAGGCAAACTGTGGAACAATGCCCATTTAGAGGCAGTATTAGGTCAGGAGAAAAAATTCTAAATCAACTTCACTCCGACAGATGTAAGCTCTTTTCAGAACTTAAATGACCCAAACTTAAATACATCTGATTTAAGATGTATTGGTGTTCAAGCCATTTAAGTCAGTTTAAAGAGAGTTTCTATGGTGAAGTGGTCAAGCCATCTGCCTCGCGCTCTGAAGATTGTGGGTCTACGTCTTCTTGGTTCAAGAGCGCATTTTTCTTGGAGACTCCTGTGGGTCATTGCTGGAACTACGGAGTTTGTGCTGTGTGTGACGCTTTCAGTAGGCCGCCTAGCGGAAACAGACGGAGCCATGTGGGATAAAACCCGGTGAAATTAAGTCAATCCTCTCGACTTTTAAGAATCTAATTTAAGAGTTAAAGCTCAGTCATACCGATGGTTCTCATCCACCTACTCTATTATATCTCTAAAACAAAATCTATTACATCTTTAGTAATCATAAAAAATAAATGTTTTAATCGTAAAATGGAAAAAGGGATCACAAAATATTGCTTCATCTGAGAAGCAACATGAAGAAGTTATCAAACAATGTGCACAAAATAGATGCACTAACATAAAGTATAAATAATCTTGATAATTGATTTGTTAATAAAATAAACTCCCTGTTTCTGTTCCCAGAGGTTTTTAATTCACATAAGTATTTATTGATAAGAAAAACACCATGCAGGAGGTATGAAAACAGACCAAAATCACTCTTGTTGAGTAAGTCAGAAGACACCGCCACGACCAGAAAAAACGTAAAATATTTCAGGAGCCAGCCTTCTTTTCACAGGAAGTATCATGATTTTTTATTTTTTATTTTGGCAAATGCAAACACGTTTTAGAATTTAATTTGAAAATGCTGGCACAAGTAAAAATTTTCAAGTGCCATGGCGACTGAGGTACTGTATTCATTTACTCTTGTCACAAACTTCAGAAGAAAAAAAAGATATATACTTTGGGATCAGTTCTTTTTCTCTGCGTTCATCCAGAGTGTTTTTTTTTCAGATGTAATTGCGGTGTGTCTCGTTAGGCATCCTTGGGTCGAAACCTTTAGGCCAACACATCCGACTTTTAGCGTGTATTTTTGACCAGTTTAGCATTCCTGGGGGGAGGGGGGGGGGAAGGGGGATCAGTTCTATACCTTAATGTGTACTCAACAACTTCAGTAGTAGAATTTCACTTATTTCAAACCAATGCTGTATTTAATTTAGCAATACAAATTTATCAGAAATACAAACAAATCAATGTTCAAAGACATTCTGACAGTAAGTTACTGGAATATGAAATTACATTAAGAAAATGAACAAATGCAAAATACGGCCAATGTTATACTACTGCAGACCACTACATTAACTGTGAAGTATAAAGCACTGTGAACAGATTCCACATATGACATCAAGTACTAGACATTTAAAATTAGCTTTGGGTTACTTTTAAAAAAAAAAAACAAGGCTAAAAGACAAAAGGATAAATTTCACTACAATCGGCTTTTCCATGCATTGCTCTGACTCTCTGCCACTCAGTTGTGAAACAATCTTCCACAAGAAATCAAAGACACCACCAATCAGTATACATACAGTTGCAACCTGTTTGAACACTACCTCAGCACATACCACATGCCCCCCTAAAAATAATAATGGTAAATTATCTGAAACGACAACTAGTCAATAAACATTCCCATATATATGGCACGTTGCATCTTCCTTAGGTGTTTAAAATTCCCATGTTAAACATTGTCTCAGTGAGTCATGTATTATAGATAATTTTTCATGCGTATTAATGCTTATTGTTCTTTTGTTGTCTAAGATTAGCTTCATAAGTGATGTTGAATGAAATAATGTATGAGAAGAAATAGAGAAGGGCAGAATGCAAGACGGGCCTGCACACCCAATTCTCACCCCTTTGAAAATAAGGATTGTTCGTTCGTTCTCTCTCTGCAGTATAGCTAACCACCTGCTGAATGCATCTCACAGAACACAAACTCCATAGCTCTAGCGACAACACCCTGAGATCTCTGAAAAATTGCACTCATGAACCAAATGACCAAGTCTGAAAATGAGCTCCACCACTGCCATGGACCGATATGAGGTAGACAGCGGTAAACGGATAGAGTAAGAACATGTTTACAAGAGAAGAAGAATCGGCATAGTGAGAATGGTTCACATGATCACTATCAACAAAGAACACACGATTAAGTTGAAAGAAGTTGGTGAGCAACAGATGATGATGAGGGACAAAGGGAAGTGACTCCAAGGAGTTGCGTATCACGTGACATTAGTTGTGTGGTACACGGAACAGACGCGGCGAGACAGAATCAGTCTTGCCAGGGTCTTCGTACAAGACGATTGTGAAAGCGGAGTGCAGAAGTCAAGCGACATGAAGTTGACATTACTCCAGGGTTGCAAAGATACTTCAACCTGAGGCAAGAGTGTCGCCCGAGTTGAGTGGCTGATTATACAAGCCTGTCACGCTCGATAATCTGTACGCCGAGTGAATGGCAGTTGAGCTCAGCACACGCCGATGTCAAGGTCACGCCAGGCCGTAAGTTGGTGATTATCGATAATTATCTATTGTTTAGGAGATAGTTTACAGCGTTGAACTTTATGTAACTTGATTTAGAATCATCGCATGTCAGCCCGCACCTGTTGGTAATTGATTGTATAACCGGCGGCGATGACTTGCAAGAGTAAATACTGACCACAATGGCAAGGACATTAGTTTGTTTGCTATTCTCCTTTGTTACATGTCCCTGCTTACAACTGTCCTTTTGGTTGAATAGACGAGCCGGTAATCAGCTACATGGCAACCACATTCTGAGGCTGAGGCTGATTGATAAACCACTTCATCGCAGAAACCCCCTGGGTTACTTTCACTGCTGTCTCCCAGTCCACTTTTATTTATTTACCCAAATGTATACCTACAACTGAAGTAATGATTAAAACATGACTTTGGTAAAGTTTATACTGAAACTGATCAAATATTTATTAATTATCTATGTTTTGAGAATGATACAGCGGTCAAAATGTTTCGATGCGTCTAGTCTTCAAGCCATTTTAAACAAGATGGTTGAGTAGAATGAAACAAAAGTGATTATCTGTAAACATTAGCAAAATTGAATACATGGTAGCTTCCAAGAAAGCAGACACTTTCTAATTTCCTCTATAGATATTAAAGGTGTAAAACAAACAAAAAATCACAACAGGCCAATCATGTTCAATATCTAAGCTATAGTATGACATATTATGGAAAGCATGGCCATAGAACAAGAATAAAATCACTATATACAAAGATTCTTTTATAAAAATTAACATCATGAAAAGTACAAACATTTTCTGACTGAAATATAGCATTGGCATGTTTTTCTTTCTGTATGGGTGCAAATCTTGGATGAGTAATGAAATGGTAATGGAAACTGGAAGCTGTCGAGATGTGGTTTTAGAAGAATGTTGAGAATATCATAGACAGAGAAGAAAAAAACATACTGAGGTACTGACAGCTGCAGGTGTTATATGATCTCTCATCAAAACCATAAGGAAAAGATAAATGAAATTGTGAGGGGAATATAACAAAAGAGGTGCAATAGATAAATTAACCGTACCTGGAAATATACTATGTAAGAGAGGCAGAGGAAGGCAGAGAGAGATGTTTGGCAACAGTTTAAACAGCTGAGTGACAAATAATAATATAAGCAACACCAACTTCATCACAATACGAGATGACAGAGAGGACTGGAGAGTCGTGGTCAATGTCTGCCCAGACCAGGCACCCGAAGAAGATTGCAACTGTGGTAAATCATAGCTTGTATTGGCCAGTAATAAGACATTTTCCTTGCTATGTCTGATTAGTAAACAAGCTAAAAACTAACAATAAATATAAATTTTTCACAAAGACATTTACAATGCTAAGTAATGTATTCTTTGCATGCATAATTAATGTTAATATTATTATTTGTCAGTTTACATTTTTATTGTGTTTTTGTTGATGCAATAGTTTCTTATTGGAAGACAGTAGTTTTTGTTGACAACTCATCACAGAGTTCATCTTACTGCTATGTGAACATAGAAGAAACCGTTCATCCAAATTAAGTATATTATAGTAAATTAAAATAAAGTTAGTTGCATATCCTTTACAGGACGTCGCAGTCAACACCAGTATTTTTTGATGTTGTGATCTCTTGGCAAGTTGACGTTCAGTAGTTTGCCATTGCTTTCTGAACAACCGGCACCCATTCCATTTTGTAAAAAACCAAGGCAAGGTGGTATGCTGCCAAATCGCCCGCAGCTTGTTACAAACGCGGGTATGCGGGATTACGAACTGCGTCCGTAATCCCTTTGCCACGGAGCCGGCTATTATAGTAAATGCAAATGTAAATTATGCGAATGCTGATTTTTCGGGTTTAATAAATAATTAGGTCCACATTATAAAATAATTATGTATAGATCAGTTAAGCCTTCACATTTAATGTTTTGGAGTTTGCTTTTAATACTTTTATGGATTCTTATAGTCCATGCATGCAGCTTCCATGCCATTCTTTACTAGTATGCTGTTTATGATTCATTCCCATACATCAGGACTGGCCTGATATAGCTCTTATGAACACTTGTTCTCACCTTGATTGACAGATTTATTAATTGTTCTCACCTTGATTGACAGATTTATTGCACAGAATATTCTTCACCTTGAGAAATGCTGGTTTTGCTATTTTACATTTTAGTCTTTAACACATCTTGCATATGTTGTTATCAAAGTACCCAAATACTTAAGTACATTTGCCTGTTTCAGATAAGCCCCCTTTACTTTGGTACTGCATTTAGGAAGACTGCAGCTTTTACAAATGTTCATCTATACTGCTCATCTTTTATATACTACTGTATCTTTGCATATTAATGGTAAATGTATCACTCAGTTCCTGTTTTGATTCAAGTATTGTCAAATAAAGCTTGGTATTTGTTGAAGCCCTCTTTAACTTCTTAAATTTTTCAGTTACAACTGGTACATGTTCGCTATTGCAATCTCCTTGTGGTCCTTATTGTCTTCATTGATGGCAAGCTGTTTCAAAATTGTCTGCGTATATGATCAAATTGTGATCAGTATGTGATCAAATTGATTCCTATAATTGTGTCCTACAACCTCCCTAAATTGCAACCAGAAAAAAAAAGAACTGAAGTGCTACACAGAACATATACTTTACTGTTCTTTTGTATGGATGTGAAACATGGACAGTGAGCAGACACACTGAAAAACATCTAATGGCAGTGGAAATGTGGTGTCTGAGAAAAATGCAGGGATACCATGGGCAGTCAGAAAACTAACGAGTAAGTTCTACAAACTGACTGCAGAAATTAGAAGCATACAGTCAAAATTTTGGGGCAGATTATGAGAAGAAATAAACTAGAGAACTTGGTTACAACTGGCAAGATTGAGGGGAATAGAACAAGGGGAAGGCAGAGCAGAAAATATCTGGATGGCTTGACCACATGGTATGGTCGAAACAAGAACACAGAGCTGATCCACAACTCTGAAGGAGCTCTCTGCATCAAGGCATCCATCATGCCTAAGAGTCCGCTCAGCTTGCATATTATGAATTGGAGTTGAATCTGTTGCTTCAATCATTTCAGATTATTTAATATTTCCATTATTGATGTCACCTAGCTGCCTGGTAAGAACTTTGATAAAAATGTTTGATGTGAATGTTGCCACTGCCTCCAAGAACTGACCCTAGTGGCCATCTCCAGGTGTGTCAGTTCTGGCTGCACGTTCATCATTGGCTGCCCCAATACATTCACAGTGGTGTTACACACAACCTCCGGTGTAGCCAGTATGCCTCTGAGTCTCTCGATACAAGGCTGGAATTCTTTAGCCTGGAGGAAAGGAATGTTGTAAATAAACACGACTTACTTCTGGTTAAGTACCTAACAGTTTACTATATAAACAGATAGTCTCATAACAAAGTCTGTATTTCTTCCCTTATGATGTTGGAGCAGTTGAAGATTGTACCCAGGTATTTGTATGTTTCCGTTCTTTTAATGGTCATATTATCTATTTGTATGTGGCCAGAGTTTTTAGCCATTCCTTCTCTTGAAATTACCATATATTCTGTCTTATCTTGGTTGATAACCAGCCCGATCTGTTGGACTTTTTCCTTTAAGTGAGTCAATATTTCCAATGTCTTTTGTTCATTTTCCCCTATAATATCATGTGCTATAGAAGTAAACAAGGATATACATCTTTGCTTTATTGACTATACAAAGGCTTTTGATAGAGTTAGACATGTCAGCATGGTGGATATGCTTGCAGATCTACAAATTGATGGGAAAGACATTAGACTTATAAAAAACATATATTGGAAACAACAAGCTGCAATAAGGATTGATAATGAAGTGGGACAGTATCAGACAATTAAGAGAGGTGTTAGGCAGGGATGTGTAATGTCTCCAGATCTTTTTTCCCTGTACAGTGAAAATATTTTCAGAAATGTAGAGGATATAAATGGAATCAGCATTGGAGGACGAAACATCAATAACATTAGATATGCAGATGATACAGTATTAATTGCAGACAATCCGCAGGACCTGCAACAATTAGTAGATGCGGTTGTTGTACACAGTGAGCAGCTGGGGTTAGAATTAAATTGTAAAAAGACTCAGGTTATGGTCGTCAGTAGGAAGGAAGAAGTGCCTCAAAGTAATATACAAGTAAATGGAAATATTCTTCAACAAGTGAATCGGTACAATTATCTTGGAACAGTTATAACATCTGATGGGAGATGCCTTGAAGAGATTAGAACAAGAATCGCCATGGCGAAAGTAGCCTTTAGCAAGATGAAAAACATTCTGACCAATAAAAAGATGTCAATTGAAACTAGAAAAAGAGTGTCGAGGGGATACATAGAGCCTGTTCTTTTGTATGGATGTGAAACTTGGACAATGAGCAGTCAAGCTGAAAAGCATCTGATGGCTGCAGAAATGTGGTTTCTGAGGAACATTCAAAGAATACCATGAACAGACAGAAAAACCAATGACCAAGTACTACAGGAGACAAATGAACAACGTAAACTGATTAGAGAAACTAGACGTAGACAGTCACAATTTTTTGGACATGTTATGAGAAGAAATGGATTGGAGAACTTAGTGACAACTGGCAAGATCGAAGGGAACAGACCAAGAGGAAGACCGAGAGGAAAATACCTGGATGGCTTGGCCACATGGCATGGACGAGACAGGAACACTGAGCTGATCCACGACACTGGTGATCGAGTGAAATGGCGAGTCATGACCGCCCACGCTTTCCGGCATGGCACATGATTGATTGATTGATATCATATCATCTGCATAAGAAAGCAGCTTGGATGTTTCTCCAATATCACATTCCTCCTTTACCTTCCTTACAACTTTCTCTAGAGCCAGATTGAAGAGTAGCGGCGATAGTGCATCACCCTGTTTCAAGCCAGATGTTATTTGGGAAAGGTCTGATTTCCAGTCTTTATTTGTTACTATATTATAATTATCATCCATGCATAGTCTGGTCATGTTGATTAACTTCCTTGGTATTCCAAATTACTGCATAGCATTCCATAGGCTATTTCTATGGACACTATCATGAGCCTTTTGAAAATCCACAAAAATGTTTCGAGATCTCTTGTATACTCCCAATTTTTCTCGGCTATTTGTCGTAAGATAAATATATGATCTATTGTTGATCTGTTTTGTCTAAAGCCCGCCTGGTAGTCACCTAATATGTCTTCTGAATATGATTTTAGTCTATTTAGTAATACTGCGGATAGTATCTGATAGCTTGTGGACAGTAGTGATATTCCTCTATAATTTTCACATTGAAACGTGTCTCCTTTCTTAAAGATAGGTATCAATAATGTCTCTTTCTAGTCATGGGGTAATTCTTCTGTCCTCCAGATTTTTATTATTAGTTCGTATAGCTTTAGATGTAATGCATGGCCACCTGAATTTATAAATTCAGCAGCAATTCCATTAGTCCCAGTCCCCTTATTGTTTTTAAGTCGTGTGATTACATATAGGATTTCTTCAAATGCAGGTTCTTCAATCTGTGGTTCACACGTTAGAACCTCTTCCTGTGGGAAAGTGTTACTTGGAGCTTCACAATTTAGTAATTCAACAAAATATTCTTTCCATGTGTTGCACATTTCCTCATTGGTATTTATCATATTCCCAATTTTGTCTTTTACACCATATGTGTTGTTTTGGTGCCCTCGTTTCATTGACTTCAGTTCTTTAAAAAACTTTCTGGATTCGTTTTTCTGGTGATTAGTTTCCATTGCTTTGATTATATTACTCATATATTATCGCTTCTGCTGTCGAACTATTTTTGTAGCCTCTTTACATTCATTTTTACATTGCTCTTCCTTTTGGATATTGTTGATGTCATTTAGCAATAGCTGTCTGGCATTCATTTTTCTAATGACTGCTGCTTCACATTTTTGATTGAACCATCTGTTCTTTCTATGCGTGGTTAACACACCGAGACATTCTTCTGCGGTAGAATGAAATGTATTCTTGATGTTCAACCAAGTTTGGTCAACGCTTTCCTCCAACGGGTATTGCAGAGTTTCAAGTTTACATTTTATTTCATCTGTAAATTTCTCTTTGACTGTAATGTCTTGTAGTTTTTCTCTGTTATATGTTGGGTGTATTCTTTGTAATTTATTATAGAAAGCTCTCTTAAGTTTTATCTTAAATTTTGCTTCAACGAGGAAGTGGTCACTGTGGCACTCAGCTCCTCTATAACTTCTGAATTGCTGTATGTTTGATGCATTTGTGTTGTTAATTAAAATGTGATCTATTTGATTATAGGTTCTCTTGTCATATGATTTCCAAGTTTGTTTGTGTATATTCATTCTTTGTAGTCTGGTACTGCTAATCTGCATCCTTTGGCTTCTGCCAGGTTGATGACACTCCATCCATTATCATTTGAAGTTGTATGTAGGCTTTCCATACCGGCCACTTTTTAATGAGTTTGCTCTCTACCTATTTTTGCATTGAAGTCTCCCAGCACAATCAGGATGTCCTGTTTAGGGATTTCTTCTATGACATCTTCCAAATCTTTATACAAGTCTTCTTTAATATCATCATCTTTCTCTTCAGTAGGTGCATGTACATTAATCATCGTTATATTTTTCCACTTACCTTTCATTCGTAATGTAATAATTCTGTCTTAAACAGCTTTAAAGTTAGAACTTTCCCCATAACTCTTTTTTGTTGACAAAACCTGTTCATAATTCATGTTTATTTTGGATCTTTCCTCCATATATTACAATCATTTCATTTTGCTCTAAAGTACCCTCTCCTGGCCACCTTATTTCTTGAATTGCTGTTATATCCATTTGATATTTAACCAGATGCCGGGTTAGTTCTTCAGCCGCTCCAGCTCGATATAGTGTCCGTACATTCCATGTTCTAAATCTCAAGAGTCCTTTAACGTTCCGAGATAATTGTCCAAATAAGTCAGTCCGAATTCGAGGCTTATCTAGCTGTTTCGTAACAAAATTGGTTTTACAAAGTGGGGATGTTAACCCCACGCTTCAACCCCCAACCTGGAAGACCAGGGTGTTTCTCTTTGTTTGATCTCTACCCGTTGACCTTTCCGGCTTGGGAGGCCCTGCTGGTAGCTACGCAACCGCCGGCATAGCTATCAGGGTCATTGAGAAATTCAAGCTCCCCAACCACGACAAGGTGGAAACACCAAACGTAATTCAAATATATCCCCCAACAGGAGAGTTAGCTTTAAAGAAATGTAAAAATTCAGAAACATCATAATAGGGGACTTCAATGCAACATTAGGAAATCAAGGTGATAGATACACAGTAGGAAACTATGGTTTGGGAGAGAGAAACGAAAGAGGATACTAGTAGAGTGGGCAAAAGAGCAGGAAATGATTGTAGGAAACACCTGGTTTAAACAACACCCTAGAAGATTATGGACATGGAGGAGTCCTGATAGCAGGATTAGAAACCAGACTGACTACATTTTGAATGTTTCGAAATGCGTTAACCATAGCCAAAACAGTTTCCAGTGCTGACTGTTATAGTGACCACAGATTACTTACAGGTACATTGAGGGTAAAGTTAAAGAAAGTTAAGTATATAACAGGAAACACTAAATATAATCTGTGTACATTCAGAAATGACATAGAAATATAAAACAAATTCAACATAGAGGTAAAGAACAGATCTGATGCATTGTCTGATCTAGAGATAATATTTCAGGGTGTGGATGATCAATGGGAAATGTTGAAGAATTTAATCAGTTTAGCAGTAGAAACAACTATTCCAAAATTAATGAAGGTGGGTCGTAAGAAATGGATGACTGAAGAAATTTTACAACTAATGGAGACAAGAAGACTCAACAAAAATAATCTTGTCAAATATGAAGAAATTCACAGACAAGTCAGAATATTATATAAGGAGGCAAAAGAAGCAGGGCTTGAGATAAATTGCATAGCAATTGAAAAACAACAGAACAGTCAAAATACCAAATTAGTGCACAAAATAATTCAGGAACTGACTAATAAAAGAACAAGAACATCAGCATGTTGCCTAAAAACTCAAGATGGCAAAATCATAATATAAAAAAGGTCAGATTCTACATGAATGGTCAGATTATGCGAAAAACCGTTATGATATTCGATTTAATAATGAAGGACCGCCAATTTTTAAGATGGAGGTTCGGAATATTCTTAAACATATGAAAGCTGGCAATACCCCCGGTTCAGATAACATCACAAAATAAATGATTAAAGCTTTAGATGAATATGGAATAGAGCAAGTCACCAGACTGCTGAACACATTATATGATACACCTTCTGAATTATGTAATTCTGTATTTATTGCAATCCCTAAGAAATCAGGAGCCAGGTGCCTTGGAATGTGATCAACATAGAACAATTAGTATAATGAGTCACATCACGAAGATTTTGCTACGAGTTATCATGCAAAGAGTGAGAAAGAAAATACAGCCTGAAATAGGGGAAGAACAATGTTGGTTGTAGAAGGAAAGGGTACAGTAAATGCTGTGTATATGCTGCGATCAGTTATTGAACGTTCCATAGAAGTAAACAAAGATATACGTTTTTGCTTTATTGACTACACAAAGGCTTTCGATAGTGTAAGACATGTCAACATGGTAGATATGCTTGCAGACCTACAAATTGATGAGAAAGACATTAGACTTATTAAAAACAAACATTTGAAACAACAATCTGCCATGCATAAGGATTGATAATTGTCAGCGACTTGTGCGCTGCCGATTCTCAAGACTCCCCTACTTTCGCACCGCACGAAATAACAACTCGTGTCATTTGCGAAAGGAATGCAATTTATTCAGAGCCGACATTTGAATGGCTCTACGAGCGTTGTACTTCATCATCATATACAACATGAATGCATTAACGTGATGATAGATGATGCTAGTATTTCACAATCTAAATGAACAGCCCTATGTTTGCCTATTGTCTAGAAAATATAGCGTTGGTCAAGGATACGTCTGCCCTCTCTACCGTGTCCAGTCAGTCTGTCCACACGCTACACATTGCGTGGACAAGCACGGACACTCTCCTCCGTGCAGTAACTATTATTGCGTGCATGGTCTTGCCAGCACGCTGGCTTGTGAGTTCGAGTAACCTGGCACTTCACGGTTACTCGTAAGGACAAGCTTGGGGAAAGCCCTCGCTCAGCTGTACTCGTTTACCTCTGGTCTGACACAAATGTGTCTCCTAGTGAGGCTATTAATAGTACTCGGTGTCTCTCCTGTCTGGTGTCACCCTACTAGACTATTGTTAACTAATATCGCCTTTGTAAGGCCTTATTGGAGATCCTGATAATAGTAGCACAATAACAGCCTATTAAGAGAGGTGCGAGACAGGGAAGTGTAATTTCCCCAGATCATTTTTCCCGATACAGTGAAAATATTTTCATAAATGTAGAAGATATACATGGAATCATTATTGGAGGACGAAACATCAATAATATTAGATATGCAGATGATACAGTAGCCTATTGATTGCAGACAATGAGCAGGATCTGCAACAATTTGTAGACGCGGTTGTTGCACACAGTGAACAACTGGGGTTAGAATTTAGTTGTAAAAAGGCACAGATTATGGTCGTCACTAGGAAGAAAGAAGTACCACAATGTAATATGCAAGTAAATGGAATATTCTTCAACAAGTGAATCTAAATTTAATTATCTCGGAACAGTTATAACATCTTATACGAGATGCCTTGAAGAGATTAGAACAAGAATCACCATGGCGAATCATCTTTAGCAAGATGAAAAACATACTGAACAATAAAAGGATGTCAGTTGAAACGAGAAAAGGAGTGTTGAGGTGCTACATAGAGCCTATACTTTTGTATGGAAGTGAAACTTGGACAATGAGCAGTCAAGCTGAAAAACATCTGATGGCTGTAGAAATGTGGTTTCTGAGGAGAATGCAAAGAATTCCTTGGGCAGACAGAAAAACAAATGATCAAATACTACAGGAGACAAATGAAATTCGTAAAATGGTTAGAGAAATTAGACGTAGACAGTCAACACATTTTTGGATATGTTAGGAGAAGAAATGAATTGGAGAACTTGGTGACAACTGGCAAGGTCGAAGGGAACAAAGCAAGGGGAAGACGGAAAAGTAAATACCTGGATGACTTGGCCACATGGCATGGTCGAGAAGGAACACTGAGCTGATCCACGACTCTGGTGATCGATTGAAATGGCGAGCCATGACCGCCCACGCTTTCCGACATGGCACATGATATATATATATATATATATATATATATATATATATATATATATATATATATATATATATATATATATATATATATATATATATATATATCTTGTCAGGTGTATTCTGCTGAATCCACAAAACATAAAGTAATAGAATTACTACTCCAAGATGAACAATGTAAGAGAGCAGCGAAATATACCAGACAAAAAATGTTGCAATCTAATGTTTGTCTTCATGTTTGAAATTTACTACGGAAAAACAAAATGTTGGATTATTTTCTGTCGTGGGCAAAAAGAAACTCGTAACCTGCACAGTTCGCGGCGGCTGCACTAGCCAGGCGGCCTTAATTCCTCAGGGTCAAAGACCCCTCTGCCATACACCAAAAGGTGCTATATTGGCAGTAAATGACAGTTTTGACAGTTGTAAACATGGTTGTGAACATGTAACGCGATAGTTTAACATATTTGATTGAAAAAAGTCGCTTAAAAGTTGACAGGGTCGACTTCATTGCACCGAGTGTTATCCCATATGGCTCGGTCTCTTTCCCGAGCGCGGAAAGCGTCCCACAAAGCACGAACTCCGTAGGTCTAGCGACGACCCACAGGAGTCTCCGAAAAATTTAACTCGTGAACCGAAGGACGAGGCCCGGAATCGAACCCACAACCTTCGGAACCCGAGTTAAACGGCTTGACCACTTCGCCACGAAGACTCCCAAATATTTGTTTGTCAAAATATATCTGTTATGTCTTTAGCGGGTGTTAGTTTTGAGTCGAACATGTTAATCATACTTAAACTAAGATTGGCATTCTTCAATTCAAACATCGACGATTGAGAGCATCTGCTGGATTTTTTTTTCCACAGGACATGCTGGTGTTTTGGGAAATAAGCATATAGATAGATTTGCTTGGTGTGCACCGCCTGGTGGGTTATTGGTGGCATGATGAGGCAGATGTAGTCGGGACCCTTTGGGACCATGTTTATAGTGCAGAAGAACAGATAGATATTCACGGACTGGAGTGAATGGTGCTGCAGGGAGTGACCAAAGGATATGAACGACAGGCAGGACTCGGGGGAAAGGCCTGAAAGATCATATTCAGACTGTTATTGGTGCCATTAATATTGGGACTCTTCGCTGGCTGTTGTAGATGAGGACGGAGTCCGTATGAGAATATCCCAAATGCTCTAATGTGAGTTCTTGACTCAACTTCCTACAATCACATACAACTGAAATAACAACAAGATCTTACGACATCGATCCCATGTTGTTGTATTCCTCTCTCAAGGATGCGCGGACTTTTGTATAGGACGTTGTATCCTTCTTCCAAAACTGGAGACACCTTGGGTAGAGAAAAACAGTTCATGATTTTACTAACACCCAAGGAATTAGTTAGTTAGCTAGTTAGTTAGTTGACAGATCATTCTCATTACACAATGAATAATTCAGACCATAAGTTCTCGAATCCCCTCCTCAGCAAATCCAGTAGCGTGTAGCGGCTCACGACACCAGTTCTGTGGTGGTTTATTAATCGTCTTTGTTTCCTGCATATTGCTCTTGTATGGCCACACCTTTTTTTTTAACTCACTGTTCTCTGTCTGACCATGGTTGTAGATTCACAGTCATCACTTGGTTCTCGCAAACGACTTCCTGTCAGCCTGCTCATTTCCGTGTACAACCGCATGCCCTGGCAAGAAAATGAAACTAATATTTGTCAGCTGTGATCACTCCAGAGGCAACAATCACTGTCTTCAGACCAACCCCACCTCTTTCTTTCTGAGCATGCTCATAGAGTCACTAAGGAATCATGCTGATGTTAAGGTATGTGTCTCGAACCATGTTGTTGCTTTACTTACTGCCATGACATCCATAAGTAGTGTATTTTGAAACTCATCCACACAAAACACATCCAAGATGGCGATATATAGGGTTTATGAATGAAATATGGGATATTTTTTGGGAAAATTGCCGACTGGGTAAAAAACATTTTTTGGCGGTAGCTGGTGGGAACGACAAATCTGTGGGTTGTTGGCGGGTGTCTGTGAAAGTAATTAAGGTAAAAGTATTCGTGTCTATGTTGGTTAGTTCTGTAAAAGTACTGGAAAGCGAGGTTGTGAGCAGGGATGAAGGGTAGTAAATACTGGAAATAGAAAGAGAGGGTGTGAGCACGGATGAAGTGGTTGAAGGAGGAAAGTTATATATATTTTGGTTAGAAAGGAGTATATGAATGTGGTGAGTGAAAGATAAAACGAGTAGAGTGTATATGGTGAAATAAGACAGTAGTGATTAGGTGGGGCTAGTGGGATAGAGGTGTAATTAAAGCGAGGGATCCAACCACATATACGGTCGTAGTAATTCTTGTTGGTTGATGTGAGAATGTAAGTAAGGAAGAGTGGGGTGTTCGTGTCGGTATCAAGGGTGTGGTGGTAAGTGTGGTAGTAACTGCAAGGGTGGGTTCTTCATCGAAAAGCTTATAAAGAAGGATATGGTGGTAAGGGGTATTAGTGGTCGATATAGCGATGTTTATAATAAGAGGATATAATCTGAACTAAGAGTCTGGACGTAGTAATATAGTGAGGGGGGTCGTAGAGTGGTTGATGTCGATCCGACCCGCAAGAGGACTATCACCCCGTGTCAATATGGTTCCAGGTGCTTGAACTGTTCCTCTAGGCAATATATCAGCGTCTACACGAGTCTCCTTGTCTATAACAAATACATAAACACAAACACAACGACAACCATACAAGTATACACCAGACATCAACCATACAATCAGGGCCATTTTAGATTCAGACACATAAGTATAACGAAAACAGACATCCATACAAAAACACAACGATAGTCAACTACAAACGCGCATACAAGTATACAAAAACTCACACAAACTAACGTGTTAGAACAAGCCAAGCAGGGCCCCTACCAACCTTTAATGAGAATAACACCCTCGCGTATACTGGCATTACTAACACACACCCCGCTGATGCCAAAGTAGACGGCTGTAGTATAACGCTGGGAAAACTAATCAGTCTTCTTCAGCTCGTGAGAAAAATCGAGATTCCACCAACTGGTAGCTGGAACACCACTAGATACGAGCCTGTGATAATGAGAATAACAGGCAGACGTGTACGATCAGTACTAATATATTTTCCCCTGAATCCAGAGTAGCTTGGCGCCGGTGAACGTCTGGAGAACTAATCACGCCACCCCGGAGCATGAGAAACACGACCTCATACGATCTCAGTACTTCGCGTCTTGAGGAAGAGTAACCCACATTAGTTAGTTGGTTCTAGTCAGAGAGGGCAGTTGAATATTTCAGTATAACTTTAGATACTATAATAGTTGAAGTGTGATAGAACAGAATATTAGGGGTGTAGTAGCTTCGTTTTCATATGGGCCAGTGTTATATTTGCGAGTGAGTATAGAAGCACCATATAGTAAATAAATAGACAAAATACAAACAGCCGTGAGATGAGGTGCAGAGCTGCTAAATAGAGACAGATTAAGATATGGCGCTTCCAGTGTAGAATTCTATTATTATTATATTCATCTCCAAAACTAAGTCTCTACCAAGAACACAACCACGCACCATGGTGCTTTGACGACAAGATGAGGTGTTGGATACTGAAGGTAAGACCAGTGGTGTCTTGTATGTTTTTGTATGTCTGTGTCTCACCACTAACTTTCGTCAATAACTAACTCACATCAGAGAAAAACAACACGACTTTAAAAAATACAATAAACCCCAGTGAAGTATAGGCGTAAAACAATATGTTTATGTTTCGTTCACAATGTATGGAAACATTATAATGAATTATTATGATTATAGGGTGAAATAATTAATCATAAATATTATGTAATAACAGAGGGGAACACAATACATCATCCTCCACCACAGGAAAACAAACAAAGCGAAGATATAACTGAGTGCATGTAACAATATTATTAAAAAATATGACAAGTTTATATTCACGAAATTGTATTAATGTGAGATTGTGATACGTCCACAAGTAGTCATACCAACATTTTATATACATAATCCAATAGACGAGTAAGTTATATAATGTAGTACAGAATAATGTCAAAATTGTTATGGTTATGTTTTGAGAAGAAATGGATTGGAGAACTTGGTGACAACTGGCAAGCTCGAGGGGGACAGACCAAGGGGAAGGTTGAGAAGTAAATATGTGGATGGCTTGGTCTTGTGGCATGCTCGAGACAGAAACACGGAGCTGATCCACGACTCTGGTGATCGAGTGAGAGGGCAGAACATGGTATCGCCCACGCTTACCTGCATGGCACATGGTGGATGGAGTACAGAATAATCCGTATATGTATCTAAAATCTATCATAATATATTCTATTTCTGGTATAGTAAACAAAAAACAAAAAAAAAGGGTATCTCTATCTGTAGATAACGATGCCCCGAAGCTTAACCTAAACCCTAAGATTACGTGTAACAACCCCGAATCAATAGTGGGGTTAATAGACCAAGGGTCTTGTGGTCAGGCGAAAGTTCGTCTATAAAATATAACATTAATTATAAGTTAAAGCACATCCCCTTCAGAAAAAAACATACGACCATAACACAAATGTACATATGATTATGAAACGTACAGACGAGGGATTACCACCCATCGTCTATAAAATATAACATTAATTATAAATTAAAATATAAAGCATTCAGGAAAAAACATATGACCATAACACAAATCTACATATGATTATGAAACGTGCAGACGAGGGATTACCACCCATCGTCTATAAAATATAACATTAATTATAAATTAAAACAAAAAGCATTCAGGAAAAAACATATGACCATAACACAAATCTACATATGATTATGAAACGTGCAGACGAGGGATTACCACCCATCGTCTATAAAATATAACATTAATTATAATTTGAAACAAAAAGCATTCATGAATAAACATACGACCATAACACAAATGTACATATGATTATGAAACGTGCAGACGAGGGATTACCACCCATCGTCTATAAAATATAACATTAATTATAAATTAAAACAAAAAGCATTCAGGAAAAAACATACGACCATAATAATTGTTTTAATCAATTAAATAAGTAAGGCTGTAGTCGATATATTATCACTGGCAACCTTTCTTTTTATATACAAATAAGATAGAGCATCTCTGTGTTGTGTGTATGTATATACAGAAGAGTCTTGTGTTTTGAAGCCTATATTGGTTCCCCCACTCGGTGTATGGTAGTGAGTACTTCTAAAAATGTGTCCTTGTTTAGCTGCATGTTGTGGGTCTTAGTCAGACCTTTGGTACTGATTTTATCATATTCTCCGACACAAATATACGTCTTACTACATAACGAGACCATCCCCTTCCCTTCGTACTCTAACTTGAAAAGACCAGGGGTTCTCTTCTCATAAGCTTTGATAGTCTGGCAAACCCTACAGGTATCAGTACTAGGGGTAATTCTATGAACAGGGCAGGTTTCAGACGGGAACCACTGATTATAGACTCTGTCATATTCTTCTCGTAGGTGGGGTCTAACTACTTCAGAGAGTGAGTCGGCACTAAGGGCCAAATATAAAGAGTCAGTGTCCATTTCACAAAGTTGAAAGTCCACCCTGTCTATAAATACGTCGAGAAAGTCGTAGTAGAAAGCCAACATTCTTAATTTGGCATACTGGTAAACGAAAAAACCAATCTGTAGAGGTAGATCCCAGACAGTTCTCTTCTTTACTGTCTCGACCTCAACAACGTCGTCAGTAAGGCGGGTCATTTTCTTAAACAAGGGATTATTTACGAATTTCGTCGTGTCTTCAGCCTCACAGTAGGAGACATCAGTATGTTTGGCCTTATTGGTTAGAGTTTTACCGTAAGCGGCATTACCTAACAACTTCATTGTTTCTGCCGTAATAGTCTCGGTGGTGTGTCTGTCTCCCTCACGTCTGGCATCAGACACCGTATCCCCAAATTGTTTAAAACAACGAACAGGTTTATATTCAATCACTTGATATATTTTAGTGACTTCTAGATCATGTTCTAGATACCATTTTAATAATGATGTGGTCAACAGGAGCTTTTCCCCAATATAACTACCTATTAATGTGCGACGTGGTCGTGTAAGCAAGTTATGTGATTCGGCGTACTCACACATAAACTTACCTATATGCTCTCTACCCACCTCTATGTTTTTGAAGATGGGTGGCATTTCTGAAAAATGGTCTCTGAGAGAGGGTGGCACGTGGATATCACACTCTATCAACACAAACAAACTCTCATCTTTTACAGCAGCGAGAATCTTAGTCATTGTTATGGGGAAGCGCCCAAACCATGGTGTGACGAATGGGAAATTCATGTCTATGAACGTTTTAATATTTCTATTAGTCTTGTTTAGGGTCTCCCACTCACATCCCCACATTTCTATTACTGTAATTTTAACGACAGTCTCCAGATAACCACGAATCTCTTGCGTCTTCTTAAATAACTCCACCAGTGGTTTATTATTGACGGGGTTAATAGTTTTTCCCTTGGTTAGAGGGCAGCTTGGGTGACCGTGAAATAAGCACCCATGGAATTGATAAGCTATCTTACTCTTCTTTTCCCACCCATCTACGCGAATATGTCGATCGCCTAGCCGCATTTCACCCCCATTAAATTGTGTCTTCAAGGATATGTTCTGGCTATGAGAGACCCACGCTAACCATGCTCTACACTTTTGTGTATACTTGTTTACCTTATGGGCTTTGAACCCGTCCTCTTTATATCTAATAGTGGGGAAGTCTGATGGCATATCTTGCATAAGAGATCATAGGTATAAAGCATTCGCATCAAACCCTTTAATACTTTTTACTGATTTATTACCCCTGATACGGGTCTGATTGGCCTCGTGGTAACGATGAAAAATAATACTCGGCCCACCCACTATATTGTCTCGTAACATCTTGTGTAACTTCTCCTCCTTCTTGGAACATAACGAGAATACTACCTCCTTGGTGAGGGTCTTAAAGAGATACTTTAGAGTAACCACTGGGACAGAAATGGCGTCCTTAAACATGTCTACACCTAACTCTGTGTAAAAACTAACTTGTGCATCTAAAGCCTTGATAAATGGACCAACATCCTTAATGTTATACCACACGAGAAAGTCTTCTAATGTAGTCATCTTATTATCGATCCAAGCTTTCTTACAAACTGTGTATTCTGCTTCGGAAATGTTTCGGTTTTTAAGGTTTGAGAAAAAAGCTGTATGAGGTGGTAACTTTGTTTCTTTTAGTTTGTCTAAATCTGTTATGAATTCGTAAGGGAAATATCCCTTGGTCTCCTCAACACCATACGCCGCTAAATATTTTGAGTAGGTGAATCCTACTGCTAAATAATTACTGATATCTAGGAATTTCAACTCATCAGTGGCAATACACATAAAATTATTATTTCTTTTAACTACAAATTTGATCGAAGACCCTTCTGTTGTAGTAAAGTATGAGATCAAATATGGCTTAATCATATTTAAATCATACTTACCACAGTTATATCCTATCACAGGGATCTGTTGTGTGTACCCATCTAACTTACTCGTCAGAGTTGACTGATTCATCTCACCCAACTTTCTATACACTCCACTAAATTTATCACGCAAACATTCATATGCTTTCGATGCTACTGCATGTAGATGATCACCCATTCTATTAATCAAGTCTTGGGGATCACCAGTTGAAATAAAACAAACAGGCTTCTCAAACCCAGGTACATTGGATGCTACTGAACATGATATTGGAATATGTTTTGCTAAATATTTAGTAGACTCTCTGTCGTTAGGTAGTTTGGATCTAGAAAAATAACATTCATAATCATAGGCAATCCTATATGGGTACACATACGCTGTATCGACCGAACTACATTGCTCTGCAATTAATTCCCATACTGTTTCTGTTGGATTGTAGACCCCTCCTTTATACCGAGTCTTGGTTTCCCCTCCAGTGCATGTCTTCGAATGTCTCTCCATTTTATTACACCTCGGCCATAATTTCCCACATTTTGGGCAACTAAATGAACGAGCTAATTTGTCAATATCTTTAATATACATAAAATGGTCTTTAAACAATAATAGTCTTAATGTGGTTTCATAATTCCCACTCCCTCTAAGTTTTGGGACTAAGGCTTGGTTTTCGTTGTATTCGAAAATATCTATATTAATGCCAAAACATTGTTCCAAACTTGTGAGTTGAAGTAGTTTAATACCAGGAAAACTACGTATGGACTCTATATGCTGATGTTCTGCCCACTCATTAACTAAGCGTTTGGTATGTTTCTGAAGTCTGTTTATGTTCCCGCCTTTGAATAATGCTAGGGATCTAAAGAAACAATAGTTATCTGTGTAAATTTTGTTACCATGCATACGTTGTAGTGTGTTGATGGCTTTGTTTTGTGTAATATGTAGTGGTATGTAGTGGTATGTCACCTAACCAACAACCTATCGGAAATTCAGGGATATGAAAGAGGTAAAAACATATCCCAGCTACTGTCTCTAGTGTATATTTGGTTTCTGTACGTTGTTGGATGGCGTAGGAATGAATGTCATGTTCGTGAAGTGTTGTAAGGAAGGCGTCAAAGTCGTATCTGTTATTTATTAGCGCTGAAAATTCTAAAACAGAAGAATTGTTAAATGATGCATGATAGAATCTAAATTCTTGTGTTTCTCTATGCCGTAACACTAGATGAAAGCTAAAGTTGATCTTAAAGCGACTAATTTGAGCATTGAAAATCTTATACAACGTATCTGTCCATTTGATAGGGTATTGTAGCTCCGGGCTAATAAAGAAGGTGTATGTCGATAAATACTTGTTAATCTTGTGATGTGTCCTGATAGCTTCCCAATTTTCTCTATATATTTGTTGAATATCCGATGGAAGGATGTGTAGTGTTTCTGGTTCGCCGGCTGCTAAGATGGTCACTTCGTCTTCTACCAATTGTTCAAGAATATTCTCGTCTGGTTGTATCTGACTGTTAGTTATATTGGTTTCATTTGGTGGTGTCGTCGAGGTTGTTGGTGGTATCGTCTCTGCTGTTGTAGTGTTTGATGTATCCATAGGCCGGTGATGATGTATTTGTTTGTGTTTTTGTAGGCCATCATTCGTATTATACACCTTATCACATAACTGACAGGGGTATTTCTGGTGGCTCTCAGTGTGAATGGTCCGAATGTGACGATTAAGGCTATAGTTATCATTATAGGTTTTGTCACACACTGAACATCGGTAGCGGTGTGGTACTTGACTTATATTACGAGGAATCTGACCATATACAGGTGGTCTGTTCAGCTGGTGTGATGATGCTATTGGCGGTATCGTCGTCGTTGTAGAGGTAGGTGAAGTAATTGATGTATCCATATATGATTGATGAGGTGTTCGTTTATGTTTTTTTAGTCCAGTCATCGTATTATACACCTTATCACATAACTGACAGGTATGTATTTGGTCTTTCCCCTCGTGAATGCTCCGAATGTGGTGAGTGAACTGATACATATCACAAAAGGTTGTGTCACACACTGAACACCTGAAAGTAGAGCTGGTGGCCATATTGATGAAACACGTCGTATTGGTAAAGGGGTCCACGTAGTAGTCTTACTGGAATGTCTGAATACCTCAGCCAACTGTGTGTTGTTTTTTTGTGAGCATGGTCTAGCAGTACATCAAGACCACGATAATTCCAGCCCTGTGCAATCCTGTGTGTGGTGAATTGTGGTTTGTAACCACGTGTTTACCATCGTTGTATGACTGGTGTCGACAACTTCTCAGTTTCTGTTGTAATAGTTCAAGAGTTCTTGTTGTGAGACGCTATCACATAGCCTTAGTTATCGGTACATCGACACCATGATAATTCATATCACACTTCACCAGTAAGGTAGTATTAGTACAATAATAGTATAATACTGATTATTACACTACCACACTGATAGTTGGTTTGATTGTAACAACCTATTCAGTAGGAAAAAAAATCCAGCACTGGGTACCACCGACATCACTACTACTGAGAGTTGTTGTGGTATTGTAGACTGAATCAGAATGACGGCTTACAGGAGACTCTGTTATTTATACATGAACTACCCACACCTAACACTGCTACCACCCCACATTTCCAAACCCACACCAGACATACCCCTCCCCCTACCCCTACTGAGTGTAAAAAGTTTTGAAGACACACCAAAAACACGGTATTGGTTGAGTGAGCATACACCACAGTCAGCACTTTTACCCCCACCCAGCAAAACAATGTCTACTTCCCAGAGCTGTCTGTTTTGGTGGGAAAATAACTCGGTGGTGTTATCTCACGCAATACTTTCTCGTTGGGGCCAAGGTTATGACCTAGTATTCAATGTTTGAATCATCAGTTTTTTTTTTTTTTTTTTTTTTTTTTTTTTTTAATTTAGAGGTGTAAGTCGCTGTCGTGTTTTGGTGGGAAAAGTCGTGGGTGCTGGTACTTCTCACGGAATAGTCACTGGTCGAGGTCAGGGCTGTGGCCTGGTATTCGTTATTGGAGATTATGAACAACATAATTACTTTCTTTCTCCGAGGTCATGTTTGCATCAGACATCAGATGTCTTATGTGGTATTCTGCTGACTAAGTTTCCTGTTGGTTCTGGTGGGAACATGACCTTAGTATCGTTTACAACTGTATAAAGTCAAGTCGTTTATGGAACTGAGTCTCCACAACCAAAGACTACTCACTCTGTGATAGTAGAATCTGTGTGTTCTACAATCGACTTGAAACAATTCGCGTTTAGTACCATCTGCGGTGTTGAATTTTCCACAACTGAATGTACTCAGCACTGCTACCAGATTTGTTGTACAATTAACTTGGATCAAGGTGTTTTGGTAAGTTGATATTTTGTATTTTCCAATGAACCATAGTAGTTTAATAATTTTATGAACATACACCGGAAGGTAATATATTTTTAGTAAATGACAGATGATGATAATGATGGTAATGATGATGATGAAGAAGATGACGGCCACGATAGTTAATATGATGATGCCTATGCTAATGATGCCGATGATGATAATGATGATGATGCCGGTGATAATGATGATTATGCTCATGATGATGAGACCGATGATGATGATGATGATGATGATGATGCCGATGATGGTAAAGATGATAATGATGATAATTATGTTTATAATGATGATGATAATACCGATGATGATGGATTACTTTAATGGTCCTACCACAGGGGCACATTCGTGGACCACTACCTGGTGTCCTTCATGAACTGCCGGTCTGCAGAACAGTTCAAGTGTGTAGTGGATAGCATCACCATGCTCCTGAAAAACACCAGTGATGACTGGTCAGGCGCCCCTTGTCCTAGCAAGTCCATCAGGAACTGGCAAGGATATGTCGGTTAGGACATGCATCATTCAGTGACCACCAGGAATGCTCAACATGGATATTTATTCAATTTTCGAATATGAAGTCACAAATAAGATTAGCAAATGTTTCTTTCTTGATCAAACACTCATGTTTATGAACTATTTCTACAACGTGTAATTCGCTGCACGCTTGGGTGTTGTTCTCTATATGACCAAACGAATATGACCAAACGAAAGCCATCTTTTACCATTACTATATTCTTCTTATAGTCCATGTCGTGTGGTGTTGGTGATTATGTGCGACCATTGCCTTCTGTCTCGTGTACTGCCAATCTTCTTATAGTCCATGCCGTGTGGCATTAGTGATCATGTTTGTCCACAGCCTTGTGACTCGTGTACTTGCCAATCTTCTTATAGTCCATGTCGTGTGGCGTTGGTGATCTATGTGTGGCCAAAATTTTCTGGCTTGTGTACTTCTAATCTTCTTATAGTCAATGCCGTGTGGCGTTGGTGATCATGTCTGTCCACAGCCTTCTGTCTAGTGTACTACCAATCTTCGTATAGTCCATGCCGTGTGGCATTGGTGATCATGTTTGTCCACAGCCTTCTGTCTCGTGTACTTGCCAATCTTCTTATAGTCCATGCCGTGTGGCGTTGGTGATCTACGTGTGGCCAAAATTTTCTGGCTTGTGTACTTCCAATCTTCTTATAGTCAATGCCGTGTGGCGTTGGTGATCATGTCTGTCCACAGCCTTCTGCCTAGTGTACTACAAATCTTCGTATAGTCCATGCCGTGTGGCATTGGTGATCATGTTTGTCCACAGCCTTCTGTCTCGTGTACTTGCCAATCTTCTTATAGTCCATGCCGTGTGGCGTTGGTGATCTACGTGTGGCCAAAATTTTCTGGCTTGTGTACTTCCAATCTTCTTATAGTCAATGCCGTGTGGCGTTGGTGATCATTTCTGTCCACAGCCTTCTGGCTCGTGTACTGCCAATCTTCTTTTAGTCCATGTCGTATAGCGTTGGTGATCTTATCTGTTCACAACTCTCTTTCTCGTGTGCTGACAATCATTTCTGATATTGATGTTCCTCCATGCTATGATGTCAAACTGCCCAGGATCTTCTCTCGTGGTCCCCCCCCCCCCAACCGCCGCCTCTCTTCGCTTCCAACTTTCCAGTTGTAACGGCATAGTCCAGCTTTTCCCTTCTCATGACGTCCCCACAGAATATGTACTGCCCTCTTCTGATGTAAGTAACCAGTTCTCTAAGTGATTTCAGGATATCTTCATTATTCTATCCATCCACGGCGTTCCAATCATTCTTATAAAACATCATACCTGCACAGAATCCACATAATTTCCAACTTATCTGCTAATTGCCCATGATTCTATTCCATAAATCATACATGGCTGAACTTAGCTCTTAAAAACTCTATTATTCACCTTCTTTGACAAACGCATCACAAGAAGACAGTGCACATTCTTTGTGCATTTCATGAGAAAGGGAAAGTTGGATTATGGCGTCACAACGGGAAATAAGGAGTGGACGAGAGGTAGAGGGAGACAATGAAAAGAAGAAGCTGAACAGTTTGGTATCACGGTATGGAAGGGCATCAGTATCAGAACTGTCTGGCGCACAAGAGAAAGAAGGCTCTTAACAAACACGATCACCAAGGCCACATGGCATAGACTATAAAAAGAAGAAAATGAAGAAGTTTGCCAATGCTGTCTGAACAGCAGACTCTCCTTCCATTGTAAACTTATGTCTTTTACGTGGTCTTCCCTCTCTTTTATCTGTATCCATTACATTTCTTTAATGTAGCTCTTTGTGGCAGATGGTAATAGGACTTCTTTTGAAGTGGCCAAATCATTTAATTTGTTCTTCTTTAATGAAGTGCATGACTAGTTTCAGACCTATTCGTCTTCTAATTTCCTCATTCCTAATTCTATTTCTCACGGTTACTCCCGCAGTTTTCTAAGGCATCTTATCTCTGTTGTTATGATTATGGACTGGTTACTTGCAGTGAGCGTCCATGACTGACACTAGTAGTGGTGCATCTCTCTAAAGTTCTGGGATGGATACAGCTGCTCGAGGTTTTCTCAGCCATTGCTCTATAGTCAGATTTCCCAGGAAATAGTGGGATATCAACCGTTGCAAGACTAGTTCTGTTCGTGTACTTTTAACAAATAATAATAATAATAAATAGTCCCGAACCAGTTTTCTGCTACCCGTCTGTGATGTGATAGCAATGCTGTAGGCCTAAGGGGAAAAAAGCGGAATAAGCTGGCAACCATTGTTTCCTTTTGACAAAGGTCGAGGTCAGGCCTAGAATCCACGTCCGACCGTGTTCAGGACTACCAGTGCTGTTCGATATCAACTTCGTTAACGAGCCAGCCTGTTCTTGAAGCCATAATTAGAATTTTCAATTCCAGACAGAATCAGAATTATCTATTGCAGGCAGAATTAGAATTAATCGATTGTAGACAGGATAAGAAATATCTGTTGTAGACAGAATTAGAATTATCTATTGTTGACAGAATTAGAATTCTCTACTGCAGATAAAATTCTCTATTGTTGACTGAATTATAATTCTCTGCTGTAGCCATAATTAGAATTATCTATTGCCGACACAATTAGAATTATTTATTGTAGACAGAATTAGAATTATATATTGCAAACATAATTAGAATTATTTATTGTAGACAGAATTATAAATATCTATTGCAGACAGAATTATAATTATCTATTGTAGACAAAATTAGAATTATCTATTGAAGAAGAAAGAATTAGAATTCTCTATTGTTGACTGAAATATAATTCTCTATTTTAGACAGAATTAGGATTGTCTATTGTTGAGATAATTAGAATTCTCTATTGTAGACATAATTAGAATTATCTATCCTAGACATAATTATAATTCTCTATTGTAGAAATAATTATAATTGTCTATTGTAGACAGAATTCGAATTCTCTATTGTAGACAGAATTACAATTCTCCATATCATCATTTGCGGAAAGAGAGCTAGAGGAAGAGAGCATGAGAAGATTCTTGACAGCCATGGCATGGAAGGGAGTCAACACACGATTTGATTAATGCTGTCTGAGGTCGTAATTTGTGGAGATTGTGTGATCGCCCACATCAGCTGATATCAAGATGATATCATCTTCACATTCTAAGCCTCATTTTAAATTACTCTCGCGTTTTGAAGGTTGTGGTTTCGATTCCGGTCACGACCATTCTATTTACGAGTGCGGGTTCCTCGGAGACTCCTGGGGGTTCCTCGGAGACTCCTGGGGGTTCCTCGGAGACTCCTGGGGGTTCGTGGCTGGCGCTATAGAGCTCGTGCTTTGTGCTTCGCTTTCGGCAGGCCGCCGCTGCGGAAAGAGACCGAGCCATATGGGATAACACCAGTGCAATGAAGCAAACCCTATATCCTTAAAACCACTTTCACCACTAATAATACACTTGCACGTATTATAATTGATTAAAATCAGTTAACCTGCTATCTTCTTCATGCATTCATCACGTGTCATGCCGATAAGCGTGGGCGGTTATGATTTGCCATCTCACTCTATCACCAGAGTCGTGGATCAGATCAGTGTTCTTGTCTCGAACATACGAAATGGCTAAGCTATTCAGTTATTTACTTCTCTGCCTCCCCCTTGGTCTTTTGGTGACTTGACGAATCATGATAAACTAGGCATCTTTAAAGAAAGTAGCTTGCCGTTGCTTTCCTTCCTGGCAAAGACCATACTAGCCGGAGACCGTAGCCATTGTTTTTGATAAAGAGATATTCTGCCTACTTTCGCGAAAGTTGAGACCATAACCAACAACTACTATCTGTCGGCTTCTCTCAAAAGTTCATCCACCACCTAACGTGATTTCTTGTGATAAACTACCGAAAAAGGATACGAAAAAACAAAACAACACCCACAGTAAAACACTAAATGAGTCCTCTGAAAAGGAAAAAAGAAAACGTTATGCCGTTG
The DNA here is from genome assembly GCA_963921405.1 of Cepaea hortensis. Taxonomy (NCBI): domain Eukaryota; kingdom Metazoa; phylum Mollusca; class Gastropoda; order Stylommatophora; family Helicidae; genus Cepaea; species Cepaea hortensis. The sequence continues at coordinate 421,248,301 of OY992876.1, forward strand.
CCATTTTGCTGGAAGCATCTACTTTAGTTACTATCATATATGATGTTTTTTCACATCGAATACATCACTCCCATCGTTAAAACCGATTCTTAATACTTCCTATCTTCTTCAGTTACTATCAACATCATTATTATCATCAATATTAGCATTATTATTATCACCATTATCATCACATCATTATCATCAATATCAGGATCACCATCATCATCGTCGTCGTCATCATCATCATCATCATCATCATCATCATCATCATCATCATCATCATCATCATCATCATCATCATCATCATCATCTTCATCATCATCACCATCACCACCATTATAATTACCATCATTTATCATAATAATAATTATTATCATCATCATCTTCATCATCACCATCAGCATCATTTATTATCATCATCATCATCATCATCATCATCATCATCATCATCGTCATCATCATCATCATCATCGTCACAATCATCATCACAATCATCATCATCATCATCATCATCATCATCATCATCATCACAATCATCATCATCATCATCATAATCATCATAATCATCATCAATATCATCATCATCATCATCACAATCAGCACCATCATGTAACAGGTGCTTTGCAGATCTACGTGGATCTCATCACGGCCCGCCGACAACCCTCTCGATCTCTTGCCATCTCTCTTGCCTCACACACCCTCATCCCCATTGTGTCTGTAACGCCCAGTGCCCATCTTGAGTATAGTTCATTTGCCATACTTACTATTTATACCTCAACTCGGCGAAACCGTTTGTTCAGATTTTGATTTTGGAGCATTTGTATAGAGTGGATGAACGAATAGATTATCATAGCCGAGCGAGAGAGTGAGAGAGAGAGAGAGAGAGAGAGAGAGAGAGAGAGAGAGAGAGAGAGAGAGAGAGAGAGAGAGAGAGAGAGAGAGAGAGAGAGAGAGAGAGAGAGAGAGAGAGCGTGAAAGAGAGCAGCAGCAGCAGCGAATGACCACAGGCTCTATCCGACACTCAGGATCCGAAGAAAGACCAGACGGACACAGAATCAGACTGCAAGTGGTACCATTGAATTTTGGATTCATACGAGGGGACTTCAAATATAAACCTTAAATGTTTTTTGAGGGTATTTTTATGGGTAAATATATTTTGAAAAAGTAAAGAACAAATGCAAGTCACCCAGAGCCGATACCGTGCTTGGATTTCTGTAGGAAAAAAATACTATTATCTTGTTCGCGTGTGTAACCCACTCGTGTAAACCACCTGCTGTTCGTCTTTACATAAGTCAGGCCGTTTTAAAACTTCCTACTCCTCTCGTACACTTGCTGGACTGACAGGCATGCATCACCATACTGGACCTTCACTCGACGATGCATTTCTATCATTTCACATCTTCACCGATCAAAACACAGATAACGGAACGCTACTCCTCTTTGGTGCATGTCAAACGTTGGGTGGCCATCTTTAAACTGTCCTTATGGCGTCACCGCTTTCGTCTGCACCGTGATGTCACAAGTTTAACACTCTTGAACCCTTAATAACAGTATTGACTTGTTATAAGACAATGGCACGGTTATTGTAATTTATATCACACTTTTAAGGTTTTCACGTGAATCCCCTCGTATATCGAATCGCGATATGTGAAGCCCATAAACAGGCACTCTCCCGCTGTGTATGCGTCATTTGGACACCGCAAGATACAACAGGGATGAGATGAGATGACTGGTACCATTAGTATTAGGATTCTTCTCTGGCAGGTGAAGATGTCTTAGGTTCTGTGATGTCTATGTTTTACTCAACTCAACTCATATTTTATAACTCTGTCACTACAAAATCTTACGTTTACCAGTTTTTAACTACAAGACTGTCAACTGTATTCATCAACAACTATGTGACATATTGTAAGACCAACAAACATATAGCGAGCTGTTTGATATGTCAGGTCTAAAGCGAATTAAACAGCCTGAGACAGCCAGTGTTCACTGTACATCACTTGTATTATTTAAACCGAGCCATCATGGTCATCCTGTGTCGTGTCGAGCGGCCACATACGAGATTATTTTAACAGTAACCATCTAGATTCCGTGTTCTTGAAAAGTTAGTTAGTCGACAGATTATCCTCATTGCGCATTGAACTATTCCATATTTGCTCTCCTTCTAAAATGTTTGCTACTTATCTCAGAATTATAATGCTGTGTTTTTTTTTTTTTATGTTGCATATCCCTTGCAGGACGTTGCAGTCACCACCAGCATTTTTCAGCTGGTGTTGATGTACTAGGCACGTTTTTACGTTCAGTAGTTTGCCATTGCTTTCTGAACGACCGGTTCCCATACCAACACGTTATAACACAACGCGACACGTCTGCTGCGCAAATCGGTCACGGCTGCGTTTCGAACGCATGGAAAGCAGCTCACGAACCGCGTTCGCAAGCCTTTGGCCACGGAGATGCTGTGATACTAACACGAATATCACCTCCACACTCTCTGAGATTCTGAGATAAGTAGCAATAATTTTTTTTTTTTTTAAATTTTCATTTCCTCTTTGTTGTTCTAATTTCTTCATCTTTTTATTTTCCTCATCCCGTTCTTATGCCTTAATGTAATCACTGGAAGATCTTCCCGTGATTATATGTTGTGTTTTGTGTGTATATTTGTTTGCTGATGAAAGCTAGTAACCGAAATGTCCTGTACGTTTCATAATTCTTTTCTGTAAAGCATTATTACTTCGTGTTATTATATACTGTTTACATTTCCACAGCTTTACCGCAGTTCGGCTAATTGCATTCATCATTTAACTATTTCTAATATGCATCGCTAGTTCACGTGCACCTACATATGCTAACACAGAAAGGAAATCGATCACATACATGGCTGACACATTTGTTGGCAAATCCTGCGATCTAATCTTATCTACCATTTAATCTCGAACACAGTAATCGCCAAGGAGTTTCCATTGTTTATTTATGTCTACTACAGACGGCTAAGTGGCGAAGGATTACGGACGCACTTCGTAATACCGTATACCGCGTTCAAAACACAGCTGAAAACACAGCAAAGATTTGGAAGCAGACCCCTTTGCGTTGGGATTTCATTGAATGGTATGGATGCTGGTGGTTCAGAAAGGAATGGCAAACTACTGAACGTAAACCTGCAAATGCTGTGGTTGACTGCGACGTCTTGTTCAGGATATGCAACTAACTTGTTTAACTGGAGCCGCAGTGGTTATAAGTTAACGCCCTAAATTAACAAGATGTAAACAATATAAAATAACCCAAAGTAATGCATCTTTATGGAACAGAATTACGAACAATACATGTACGTTGCGGCGATTAGCCTTCATCAGCAAGCAAATACATACACAAAACACAACATATAATCACGGAGAAGACCTTCCGGTGACTACATTAAGGCATAAGGGCGGGATGAGAAGAATAAAAAGATGAGAAAAGAAGAGAAAATGAAAATTTGAAAAACATGTTGCTACTTATCTCAGAATCCCAAGCTGTAATACTAACACGAATACTTGCTTGCTCGCTTGGTTTAAAAACAAAAATTCCAAATTCGGCCTGGTACAACCTGCTTCTTTCAGCTGTAGTTATTGTTGAGGTCAGTGGATTTTGTGGGTTTATTCACCCTGATTCTTTTCTTATGCGCTCTTACGAGTTGGTCCTGATCCGGACTGGTTTTATTAGCTTTTGTGTCTGTGACGTCAGTTGTGGGGTTGGTGGCGGCTGTCTTTTGTGCCCGTCTCCTCTGGTGGTGTCTTTTGTTAGTGAAGGCTGCTGGTTCGTCTGGCTTGACTGGTTGCATTCCTTAAAAGGACTTTTCATTTTGTGTTTTTGCCTCCTTTTCTGTGAATGGCCTGTAGAAGCTTTTCAATTTTGTTTTCCTCCTTGCGCCTTTTTTTCTCTTTCGCGTTCGAGTTCTTGCTGTTCTTCCATTGCTTCCTCTTTGGTCAGCCATGGGACGGTCCCTCCGTCATCTATATAATACTCGAGGTCGGCCTCACTGTCATAGTGTGTCTCAGGGTATCCTATAGGTGTCCCCTCTGAGTTTCTTGGGCACCTTCTTTCATTTTTCTTCCTGTCGCCTTATGAATTCCTCGTGCCAAGTCCCTCTATAATTTCCCGTCTCTTTGCCGCTTCTACGCACTCCTCCAATTCCTCCAAGGTAGGTCCTTCTGTGCCGGTCTCTCTGGCTGTGGGGTTACAACACTTTCTCTCTGCAATCCCGTTTATCACGCAGAGTCTCGTAGCGGAGCGAGAGCTGAGGCGGTTCGACCCCCGCTCGTGACTTGCGGGGTACTGAGCCGGCCGCTCAGAAAGCAATGGCAAACTACTGAGCGTAATCTTGCCAAGAGATCAACATACAGCTGAAAGATACTGGTGTTGACAGCTAAGTCCTGTAAAGGATATGCTAAAAAAAAAAAAGGTCCCTCTGTAAGCCACTCCATGCCGTCGTCAGGGTATTCATCTATTCTTTATTCGGCTGTCTGGCAGAATGTTGGATTCCACTTGAATGTCTCGGGCGTCGAGGTTCGGCTGCTGGTTTTATCTTGCGGTTCAGGCTCGGTTTTTTGTGTGTGTTGGGTTTCATCTTGCGGCTTCACTGTGGTCTCTTGTATGGCTTCTGTTGGTTTGTTTTGAATTGATTTCATTTCAGCTTTTAGCCGTTTTCTTTCCGCTTTAATTGTGCGTAGCATTTCTTCGTTTTCCTTCTTCAAATCGGCCATATATTCCACTTCCTGCTTGATGTTTTGCTGGATCTTCTTTATTTCAGCAAGCAGATTTTCATTGTCGCTGGTCGGTGCCGGTGTTTGGAGTAGCTTGACTTGTTTTTTCAACTCATCAATCTGGCTTTGTAGTCTTGCTCTTTTGGCTTGCGAGATGCACGTGGCTGTCTAGCACCTCCGCATTGCTTCCATATATGGTGTCTTAGTGGTAATAGCTTTCAGACGTCTCTGTGTCTTTGGAGGTACGGACAGCCCAAGTATCTTGCTCCATGCTTGCCCAGGCAGTTGGCGCACTTTCTTTTGTTGTTGGGTGCTCGGAGGTCCAGGTCCAGCTTGGTCAGCGGACACTCCTTAAAGGTGTTGTGATCGGCGCAGTACTGGCAGATTTCCGTCTTACTGCGGCATGCTGCTTTGCTGTGACCGGCCCTCTGGCATCTAGAATATTGAGTGATTCTTGGTATGAATCCTTCAGGTTGTTTTATTTTCTTGTCCATCGATACCTGGCGTGGTATCTCGCTGCCCTCAGTCGTCACCATCGCCAGCGTAGTAGGGATCTTTGAGTACGTCAGGATCCGCTCCGCCTTCAAGATTCGGATGTTGAGATTCTCTTCTTGTAGCTACTTCGTGATTTGTTCGTCTGACAGCTCCACTTGAATACACTTGACAACCCTTCTGACTGTTTTTGAGTCAGTGCTTCCGACTCTGGTGTCTTTATCCTTCTTCTCAGCTGTGTTGGCTCTTGTCTGTGGTGGGTTGTCGTCGATCTTCCTCGTGGTGGCTTCAGTAGTAACTGTAGTTTCAAGTTCCTTGTTGCAGCTCACATGTAAGTTCTCTCCGCTTGCCTTCTTGGCGATCTTGTCGGCACTCACGTTGCACATCTTGGATACCACGTGTCTTTTGATGTTCTTGCTACGTGCCATTTTCCCCCGTATCAGGCTTCTTGACTTGTTCAGGTCACTTGTATTAATAGCGCTCGCAAATGTGCGACGACGACAAACACGTACGATGAACGAGGTAACGCGAATATCGCCCGTATCCTCTTTTATACACAGACGTGGGAGTCTGTGGGTCGTGGGACCGGAGTAGGGGATGGCAACAGTTCAATGACGGTCCCAGGTAAATGATTGAAAGTGGTACATGACGTTGAGGTTCTACATTATGGATGTGAGATGTGGACAATGAGCAGACAAGTTAAAAAGCATATAATCGCAGTGGAAATGTGGGTTCTGAAGAAAATGCATAGAATACCATGGACAAACCCCTCACCACACACGAAAAAAAAAAATGAGTACGTCCTACAAGATAACATTTACATTGGCACCTTTCCGTCTTGACAGACGATAGTTTGGTACATTGTGCTTCAAAAAGGCTTAAATAACTGTCATATGGCAATAACTACGATCCATGGCGGTGGCGAGTGTGGCTGGTAAGGCCAATTCTTGCTGCAAATTTTTGCCCACAGTAGGTGCATGTGAAAACATGGTCATTTCCACCATTTTGCACCATCTTACGTCTCTCACGCTCTGTGTGTGCTTTATCTGCAATCATTTTCTCCTTTGTCTTTATTCCATTTCTGATAGTTGCCCTCCATGCAACACGTTCAGCGGCGACGTGCTCCCATTGTGCATTATCAATGCCTGTATCAATCATGTCCCGCTTACACACATCTTTGTATCGTAGTAGAGGCCGACCCTGAGATCTCCTACCCGTCTGTAATTCACCAAAAAAGATGTCCTTTGGTAATCTACCATCATCCATCCTCCTAACGTGTCCTATCCATCTAAGTCTACGAAGACTGAGCATGGAATACACCGTCACACAACCTGATCTTTCCAATACTTCAGTATTTGTGATTTTGTCTTGCCACTTAATACCAAGTATTCTTCGCAGACACCTCATATGAAAGCTGTTTAAACGTTTCTCTTGGCGTGAGTAAGTTGTCCAGGTTTCACTGCCATAAAGAAGAGTACTAAGGACACAGGCTTGGTAGACGAGGACTTTTGTTTTGGCAGTAAGCTTCCTGTTCTCCCAGACTCTTTTCGCTAACATGTTCATTTTTGTTGCTGCCTTGCCAATCCTGATGTTGATTTCCTGATCGAGGGATAATTTGCGATTTACCTCTGATCCAAGATATGTAAAATGGTCTACTACCTCCAGTTCGGCGTCGTCAATAAAGATTGATGGTACACCATGTGCACCTTGTGACATAATCTGTGTCTTCTTTTTGTTAATTGTTAAACCAAATTCAGAACAAGCATTGGAGAATGCAGATAGTAGATGTTGTAATTCTTCCTCAGAGTGGGTCGTAATCGCAGCATCATCCGCAAAAAGCAACTCTCTGATTAGTACCCTGATAATTTTGGTCTTGGCCTTCAATCTCTGAGCATTATAGAGGCCACCATCTGAGCGTGAGTGAATGTATATACCGTCATCCTGATCACGAAAGGCATATTTCAGTAGAAGTGAAAAGTATATCCCAAAGAGGGTGGGGGCTAATACACAACCTTGCTTAAATCCACTCTTGATTTCAAACTCTTCTGAAGTTGAGCCATCAAACTTGATTATACCCTTCATGCCTGTGTGGAACGATTCCACAATGGACAGAAGAGTTGGTGGACAGCCAATCTTCTTTAGTGCTTTGAACAGACCCTCACGACTGACCAAATCGAATGCCTTTGTGAGGTCGATGAAGGCAATAAACAGTGGCTGATTTTGTTCCCGGCATTTTTCTTGCATCTGTCGCAATGAGAATATCATATCAATGGTAGACCGGTTCTGACGGAAGCCGCACTGTGATTCGGGGTAGACTTGATCTCCCAGGACTTGAAGTCTGCGCAGGACAATTCTGGCAAATACTTTCCCAACAATACACATAAGTGAGATACCCCTATAGTTGTTGCAGTCACTCCGATCTCCCTTGTTCTTGTACAGCGTTATGATGTTTGAATCTTTGAAATCCTGTGGGACTTGTCCTTCTCGCCAGCATAGCTCTATTAGCTGGTGGATTTATAGAGCGAGGGTGTCTTGCCCACTCCTGACCACCTCTATTGGAATCCCATCCTTACCTGGAGCCTTGCCAGATGCAAGCTCATTTATAGCATACTTAACTTCTGTTATAGTGGGAAGTGTGTCCAGGTGGTCACGAGTTGGCAGGGCCTCTATGGCGTTGAGGGCATCATCCGCCAGCTTGGTCTCACTTGAGTAAAGCTCTAAATAGTGCTCGACCCATCTGTCCATCTGCTGTTTCTTATCAGTGATGATTTCTCCAGTCAAAGTTTTCAGCGGTGCACTTCTTTTGATCATTGGACCACAGGCTTTCTTTATCCCTTCATACATGCTTCTGATGTTTCCCTTATCACTTGCGATTTGAATGGACTCACATAACTTGATCCAATAGTCATTCGCACACTGCCTGGCAGCCTTTTGTACATCCTTCCTCGCTTGCTTCAGCTCACTCAGAGTGTTACGCGTTGGTCTTTCCTTGTTTCTTAAGAGAGCTATCTTCTTTTTATCAATCAAGGGCTGCAGTATCTGGCTGTTTGCCGCAAACCAGTCCTGCCTCTTATGATCCACAGTGCCGTAAACCCCTACCGCTGTTTTATAAATAGTTTCCTTAAGTTTACTCCATTTATCATTTACTATACAATTTTCTGATGTATCATTGAAAGCGTCCTCAAGTTGCTGTTGAAATTCAAAGCACTTTCCAGGATCGTGAGTGTTAATAATATTAATCCTGGGGCTAGACTTGTGTTTAGCTGTGTAGATTCTCTTTGGTCTCAGTCTAACCCTTGCAACAACCAAAGAATGATCTGTATCACAGTCAGCACTGTGGTAACTTCGAGTTAATGATGTATGGTTCAGATGTTGTCTCCGTGTGATAATGAAGTCCAGCTGATGCCAATGGCCGGATCTTGGATGTTTCCATGTGACCTTATGCATCTCTTTTGTTTTAAAGAAGGAGTTTGTAATACATAGGTCATTTCTAGTACAAGATAACATCATCATCATCATCATCATCATCATCATCATCATCTTCCACTTCTGCCGTCAAGCGTCGTGGGGAGGAATAATTTGCGTTCCAGCGCCCGGTGGACGGCACAGAAATTAGTCTTAAAAGTCAACATTTTTCGACACGTTAACAGTAGAAATAAACTACAATTTGGTGGTAACTGGCAAGATTGAGGAGAAAAGAACAAGGGAAGGGCAGAGGGATAAATATCTAGATGCTTTGCCCACGTGACATAATCGAGACAAAAACTCTGAGCTTATCCCCGATTATGGTGATCGTGTGAGATGGCGAAACATGACGGCTCACGCTTGTCCGCATGGCACTTTATTATTGGCACCGTGCCGTTTTGACAGACGATAGTTTCAAAACAATGTTTTCCCGTGTTGAATTTGAATAACGATGACACAAACAATAGATTGCACGATTTATTGCCTGGCATATTTCGCTGCATCTCGTCAGGTACATACTGCAGAAATCACACAACTTACGTGAATTAATTAGATAAATCCTTCAAACTGAAATATACACATGTTCGCACAGTAATGTCGATTGTCTACCACGGTAATTTTAAACTGACTAACATGTCTTTCTGCTTACACAAGGACGGCTTACGAAGGTTGATTAGAATAGCTTCAGCAAACTTTAACAATCGACTACTTTGTGTGTTGAACAACACACGGAAGGCACTGTCTCTTTCAACCACGTGCCCACTATCGAACACGTGTCTCCCGACCGATGAAGCCAGACTTTTCCGGTGTGTCGGCCTGCCTAGGCTACCATCTTCTGTGTGTAGTATCTTGTCCAACCAATTCGGGATATGTTCCGAAACCCTGTAATGTAACTGTCGCTCAGTTCTGCCTATGTAGATGGCCTCGCATCTGCATGTAAATTGGTAAATACAATGTACAAGGTGAAAATCGCAGAGAATGCTCGCCTCAACAAATCACTGAGCACTGAAAAGATAACTACGTCAGTACTAGACAACCCAGAGAAATATGTGAGGAACTTATCGTCGTACGTACTCAACAACATTGAAACGGAGGTCCTTGCATACGTATTAAAATTCTGCATAAAGCCCAAACACATTAACCGTGTTGAGTCGCAAGCACAATTTGAAATGTTGTTTGATCAAGTCTCCAAGTTATCACCTACTTCTGCTGAGTCAGTCTGGTGGCTGAAGGCCAAACTGGTAGATTTAGAACACCAGTATCGCACAACCCCCTCTAAACAGACATGTCCGCTGACCAACGAACACCTTACTGCCTTAAAAGCGTTAAAGGCCAACAAAACCCTTGTAATATTGAAACCTGACAAAGGGAGTGGTGCAGTACTGATGGACATATCAGACTACCAGAGAAAAATGGATGATATATTATCAGACGCATCTAAATTCAGAGTAGAGCAAACAGTCAACAAGTCGGAGGACCTGGATGCAAAAATGAGGAAAGAAATCCAGTCACTTGTGAATGCAGGACTCATCAGTGAGGCCACTGTAAAAAACGCTCACACCGCGTGGCTCCCAAACACCTCAGATGTACGGTCTACCCAAGCTTCACAAGCCCGGCATCCCACTAAGACCGATCCTTTCCATGGTTAACTCGGCACAACACCGAATGGCGAGATGGCTAGCTGAAATTTTAAAGCCAGTACGACAGTCCTTCGATCCAAGAACACTCAGGGATACATTCGAACTGGTGGAATTATTAGATACTATGGACATAAACAACAAACACATGGCATGCATGGATATTGCCTCTTTATTCACCAACGTTCCATTAGATGAGACCGTGAATATAATAAGCGAACGCATTAGAGACAAACAACTAAAACTAGGCATACCATCAGCTATTCTAGAGAGGCTATTAAAATTATGTACTGCCAACATACAATTCAACTTTCTAAACAAGTCATATCGCCAAATTGACGGAGTGGCCATGGGGAGCCCACTTGGACCTATTCTAGCGGACATCTTCATGGCACACTTAGAAGAAAAGAGATCCTCAGAAATCAATAACTTGGCCTTTTACCGTCGTTACGTGGACGATATACTAATTATCACCACAGACGAGCTACAAGCAACGTCGTTCCAGGCCACAATGAACGAGACACATATAAACATCTCTTTATCTATGGAACACGAACACAACGAAGCGTTGCCGTTTCTAGATATCCTAATGAGACGTAGAGCAGATGGCACAATTCAAAGATCGGTGTACCGCAAAGAAACATGGACTGGCCAATACTTAAATTTTCAGAGCTTCGCACCCGTCCAGTACAAACGGGGCTTAGTACGGACCCTGTTTGACCGTGCTAGGAAGATATACACCCAGGACACACTGACAGAGGAATTTAAAACTCTGAAAAATGCCTTAAACCTGAATGGGTACTCCACAGGATTTATAAAGCGCCATTGCCAACAGCCCAAACCGAAATCAGAAGTAACTACAGTCCCTAAACTCAAAGTATTCATCCAGCTAACCTTCCGAGGAGATGACGTAATGCAACGTCTGCGGGACCGGCTCACCACAGCAGTCGGGCGAACATTCTGTGCTGCAGCTCTAGTCATAAGGTACAGAAACACACCAATCCCAGTCCCAGCAGTAAAAGAACCTGTAGCTTTGTACGCCGAATCAAATTGTATTTACCAATTTACATGCAGATGCGAGGCCATCTACATAGGCAGAACTGAGCGACAGTTACATTGCAGGGTTTCGGAACATATCCCGAATTGGTTGGACAAGATACTACACACAGAAGATGGTAGCCTAGGCAGGCCGACACACCGGAAAAGTCTGGCTTCATCGGTCGGGAGACACGTGTTCGAGAGTGGGCACGTGGTTGAAAGAGACAGTGCCTTCCGTGTGTTGTTCAACACACAAAGTAGTCGATTGTTAAAGTTTGCTGAAGCTATTCTAATCAACCTTCGTAAGCCGTCCTTGTGTAAGCAGAAAGACATGTTAGTCAGTTTAAAATTACTGTGGTAGACAATCGACATTACTGTGCGAACATGTGTATATTTCAGTTTGAAGGATTTATCTACTTAATTCACGTAAGTTGTGTGATTTCTGCAGTATGTACCTGACGAGATGCAGCGAAATATGCCAGGCAATAAATCGTGCAATCTATTGTTTGTGTCTTCGTTATTCAAAGACGATAGTTTGTTACATTGTGCTTCAAAAAGGCATAATAACTGCAACCCATGGTGGTGGCGAATGTGACTGATAAGGCCAATTCGCGCTGTAAATGTTCGTCCACGGTGGATCCATGTGAACACATGGTCATTTCCACCATCATGCCCCATTTTACGTCTCTCACGCTCCGTGTGTGCTTTATTTGCAATCATTTTCTCTTTTTTCTTTATTCCATTTCTAATATTTGCCCTCCTTGCTACACGCTCAGCGGCGATTTGCTCCCAATATGCATTATCAATGCCGGTATCAATCATGTCCCGCTTACACACATCTTTGTACCGTAGTAGAGGCCGACCCTGAGATCTCCTACCAGTCTGTAATTCACCAAAAAAGAAGCTTTGGTAATCTACCATCATCCATCACCCTAACGTGTCCTATCTATCTACGTCTACGAAGACTGAGTATGGAATATACCGTCACACAACTTGATCTTTCCAAAATTTCACTATTTGTGATTTTGTCTTGCCACTTAATACCAAGTATTCTTCGCAAACACCGCATATGAAGGCTATTTAAACGTTTCTCTTGTTGTGAGGTATTTGTCCAGACTTCACTGCCATAAAGAAGAGTACTAAGGATGCAGGCTTGATAGACAAGGACTTTTGTTTTGGCAGTAAGCTTCCTGTTCTCCAAGACTCGTTTTGTTAACCTGTTTATTGTTGTTGCTGCCTTAACATTCCTGATGTTGACTACCTGATCTAGGGATAATTTGCTGTTTACCTCTGATCCTTTTTTTTTTTCCGCGTTTCCATCCTGTTTCAGGATATTGCGGTCAACACCAGCATCTTTCAGCTGTATGTTGATTCTTAAGCTAGATTACGCTCATCAGCACGCCACGACTTTCTGAGCGACCGGCTCCATACTCTCATAAGTCACTTTTGCGATTCGATCCACTGCTAATTCTCGTCGCGTCACGTGACGAGAGTATTCGGGGTTAGCGGAGAAAGCTGCTAACTCCTCGGCCATGGAGCCGGCTACCTCTGATCCTAGATATGTAAAATGGTCTACTATCTCTAATTCGGCGTCGTCAATAAAGATTGATGGTATCCCATGTGCACCTTGTGATATGCTTGCTTGCTTGAGTGTCTGTTGTCCCATGTCTGGCTTATTGGTGTGCCGACTGGTGGTTCCTCGCCGTGCAGGCAGATACTATCCGATTTCGGAAGAATCAGCGATCCTACAACATTAACCAGGACCGCGAAGGAACCTGTTGTCCAGGACGTACGACTAGGACGTGTTAGTAAATCTTGGCCAGTATAAAACCTGGACCTGGTGCCTTGGAAACACCTCTGCGTCCCACCTTATGACATAATCTATGTCTTCTTTTTGTTAATTGTTAAACCAAATTCAGAACACGCATTAGAGAATGCAGATAGTAGACGTTGTAATTCTTCATCAGAGTGGATCGTAATTGCAGCATCATCTGCAAAAAGCAATTCTCTGATCAGTGCCCTCCTAAATTTAATCTTGTTCTTCAGTCTCTGAGCATTGTAGAGGCCGCCTTTTGAGCGTGAGTGAATGTATATACCCCCATCCTGATCACGAAAGGCATATTTCATTAGAAGTGCAAAGTATATTACAAAGAGGGTGGGAGCTAGTACACAACCTTGATTTACTCCACTCTTGATTTAAAGCTCTTCTGAAGTTGCACCATCAAACTTGATTATACCCCTCAAGCCTGTGTGGAACTATTCCACAATGTATATAAGAGTTGGTGGGCAGCCATTCTTCTTTAGTGCCTTGAACAGACCCTTCATGACTGACCAGATCAAATGCCTTTGTGAGGTCAATGAAGGCAATAAACAGTTGTTGATTCTGTTCACGGCATTTTTCTTGCATTTGTCGCAATGAGAATATCATTGCAATGGTAGACCGGTTCTGACGGAAGCCACACTGTGATTCGGGGTAGACTTGATCTCTGATAGGACTTGAAATCTGTGCCGAACAATTCTGGCAAATGATGGCACTTGATGATGAGTTTGTAATTGCTTTATGAACAGGACGTCAAAGGTTAAGCCCTGCGGCATAACTATTCTTGTATTATCATACGAGTCCTGGTGACACAAATGCGAGATATATCCTGTAATTTACTGTAGTCTATTGTAACTGACTATGCATTTTTTTTCTATACAAACCGTATTTGATTTGTACATTGCTTGTAATACTGTTCGGATATTCCCTGGTACTTTTCTTTGTGCACACATAAGATTATATGTGTCGCTGCGGCTTTCTGGTGCGTTTAATTATAGCTAACTAACTGATCACGTGATGGGGTATAGGGAACGGAATTGTTTGACGTTTCCGCTCTTCCCTGTCTATTAATGACTAGATAAACTCTTATCCAATTTCCCGAGTGGTATTAATACGCCACCCGGATATCTTAACAGTCAAAGTTTGATTCTTTCCAGGATTGTGTTCGTGTTCCGTCTTCAAGTTACAGAGTTGCTCCGACACACAAATTCATAAATTAGCTACCAGGCTTTTCTCAGCCAAAAGATCAACATGGAATGTAGATTGCAACCAAACCGGATGTGGTGTGTGGATGAGCGTGAAATAGTGAATACTGAATTTCCGAACAGACATCATTGCAGTCGGGACATTCCAACAGGTGATCCGTTATCCTCTTCAGCAGTGAAGCCTTATTAGAGGTCAAGAGCTCACGACATTTTATTAACAAATCCAGAACTGGTGTTATCAGTTGATCTAAAAGGTTTAAAGACAAGATCTTCGACTTCATTGCACCGGGTTATATCCCATATGGCTCGGTATCTTTCCACAAGGCGGGCTGCCGAAAGCGTCGCACAAAGCAAGAACTCCATAGCTCCAGCGAAGAATTTTGCCCTCGGAAACCGAATAACACAGTTTGGAATCGAACCCATAACCTTTGGTGTGCGAGGCAGACGGCGATACCACTTTGTCATGAACACCCCCCTCCCCTCCCCCAATCTCTCTCAGTTGATGTACGCTAGCAGAGAAGTTAAGGAGGACATCGAAGCACCTAAGGACATGTCCGAAGTGCAAAGATAACGATGCGAAGTACTAACCATACGCTCTGTGCTGCCATGCTTATTATTCCAGTATAAATATGGTACGAACCGCCATGGCAAAGATAGCATTTTGCCAGATGGTAAGCATACTGACCATTAAAAGATGTCAATTGCAATAAGAAAAAGAGTATTGAGGTGCTACATAGAACCTGTACTTTTGTATGGATGTGAAAAGTGGACAATGAGCAGATAAGCTGAAAAACATCTCATGGCAGTGGAAGAGTGGTATCTGGGGAAATTGCAAAGAATACCATGGTCAGACAGAAAAGCCAATGACCAAGTCCTACAAGAACAAATGAAAACCGTTAACTGATTAGAGCAATTAGACGCCGACAGTCAACATTATTTTTGTGCGCGTTATGACAGTATGACAGTAGACGGTACTACTTGCTTTCTGTTAGCACCGAATGGTGTTAGTCAGGTCTTACTCAGATATGACTGAGCTACCGTATGACAGTAGACGGTACTACCTGCTTTCTGTTAGCACCGAATATTGTTAGTCAGGTCTTAGTCAGATATGACTGAACTACGGTATGACAGTAGACGGTACTACCTGCTTTCTGTTAGCACCGAATATTGTTAGTCAGGTCTTAGTCAGATATGACTGAGCTACCGTATGACAGTAGACGGTACTACCTGCTTTCTGTTAGCACCGAATGTTATTAGTCAGGTCTTAGTCAGATATGACTGAGCTACCGTATGACAGTAGACGGTACTACCTGCTTTCTGTTAGCACCGAATATTGTTAGTCAGGTCTTAGTCAGATATGACTGTGCTACCATATGACAGTAGATGGCACTACCTGCTTTCTGTTAGCGCTGAATGTTGGGTGGCGCTCACCAAACCAAACACTCCACATTGTACCAACGGCTTCGGGAAAAGGCGTGTAATTAGGAGAGTACAGGCCTTATCACAGTGCGATGAAATACAATCTATAACTAAATGTCATGTCAGGGCAAGCCAGGTCCTAAACCATGGTCGGCAACTGGTCTGGGATCGAAGCTCCCAAAGACAGTTAGTGTATTGCTTTGCTGATCCAGCAGCTTCTGCAACTTGTCATGTTTCAAAAGTATTGGTGTTACTTGTCCTCTGCAGTGAACTAGGCAAGCCGAGAAAGGGATCCTACCCATCAGCACATGGTCTCTAAACTTCAGCCCAGGCTTTATGCTTTAGAGAGGTATAACTTCATCCCTGGTCTTACCGCCATGGCTTGTAGTTATTATGCTTTTGATTTCCTTGAAGCACAACGTAACAAACCATAAT
Source organism: Cepaea hortensis (assembly GCA_963921405.1). Classification (NCBI taxonomy): domain Eukaryota; kingdom Metazoa; phylum Mollusca; class Gastropoda; order Stylommatophora; family Helicidae; genus Cepaea; species Cepaea hortensis. The sequence goes on from OY992876.1 coordinate 421,264,532, forward strand.
CCGTCAAGACGTCAAGTTGCCAAGGAGTGAGTAAGTGTCTGATATAACTGTAACGGACATTAAAAGACGATTGCGATAGTCATGAAGAAACACACGGAAAAGTAACCTGATTCGAGCAACCTGGTGTTGATAGTCAAGATGTCTTAAGCACATTGTGGTGAGGAGACGTCTTGATGCTCATCGAGTGCCCTGCCAGCTGGCGTAGGTGTTCAGGTCTGTCAACAGATCTATGGTGTTCTGGATCAACTATGCTGATGAGATTCCCCATGCCACCGCCTCAACCTGTAGTGTGTGACCATCGCTAACGGACGAAGATACCCTAAGGCAGCCATTAACGTCGCTCATTAAATCTTAAATGTGGTTAGTCATTAAATCTTGGTAGGATAATGTGGTGGTTTTTCCTTACCTTCCACGTCCACATTTGGGGTCTTTTATCTCTGCCTTTGACAGCCAGGACAAGTGAGTGACCTGCTATGTTCAGCTTCTTGTTACTAACAGTATGACTAAATACAACGAAGCTAAGTGTGAGGAGATTTACACTTAAATACTTAGTGACAATTGGGAGAAAAAAAAAATTGATGTGGGGAGAACGAACGAACGAACGAATAAAAGGATTTTATTGACAAATATTTCATAATTGGGCACACAGGTCTGTCTGACATTCTACCCTTCTTATTCCTCTTCTCTCATACATGTTTTCATGCATACATTACATATGTTGTTATAAGAAGTATAATGATGATGAAAGAAGGTAGTTTGCCATTGCTTTCCTTCGTGGCAGTGATCATATTGGTCCTTCATAGTAGCCATTGTCTCCCAAAAGTGATCCTCTGCCTACGTGATGAAATTGGAGACCATAACCTACAACTATCTGTCGCTGCTCTTCAACTTCATTCACCACATGCACTCATGGCCTCAAGTAATCTTGATCGAGGAGGGGGGGAGGGGGGGGGGGTAGGCTAAACGGGTACTCTAGCTAGTCCAATGGTTTTCCGTAGACTAGTGGTGGGAAGGAGGCTCCTTACTATTATTATTATTATTCACCACTTCCTTCTTCTCCTCTTCCTCCACTTCATTGTCTTCCTCGTTTGTTACGCCAACACATGTACCGTCTCTTTCTACTCCATTTGCGAGCTTATCGGAAAAAATACGATTGACAGGCTTTTCTAAAATAGCTTAGCCAAAACACCATGTACAGGTAGGTACTAAATATAATCAGCAGGTAAAGTAGGCTAACCCGTTAGAGGAACTAAAGGTGTTTCAAGCCACGATTCTTGTAGACGTATGAATGGAGAACTACATGCAACCAGGACGCCCTGCCTGGCAAGTATACCCACCGATAATCCTTTCTGTCCATTGGTTATTTATATTTATCTATCAGGTGGCACATCGGGTGTTTCCCGGTGACGTTTTTATCAACAATCGAGTAGAGAATACCCACACGGAAGGCAGAAGTGAATTGGTAATTGTACCCTGGTTCGTCTTTTTTACATAACCGAGATAATGCGCTTGTTGGAACAGATGTTGGTTTTTTTTTGTGTGTGCAAATATCGACGCAATTGTTTGGAATGATGAGTACTCATCTTAAAATAATTTCAAACGTCCTGCTGCTGCTGCTGCTGCTGCTGCTGCTGCTACTACTACTACTACTACTACTACTACTACTACTACTACTACTACTACTACTACTACTACTGCTGCTGCTGCTGCTGCTACTACTACTACTACTACTACTACTACTACTACTACTACTACTACTACTACTACTACTGCTGCTGCTACTACTACTACTACTACTACTACTACTACTACTACTACTACTACTACTACTACTACTACTACTGCAGCTGCTGCTACTACTACTACTACTACTACTACTACTACTACTACTACTACTACTACTACTACTACTACTACTACTACTACTACTACTACTACTACTGCTACTACTACTACTACTACTACTACTGCTGCTGCTGCTGCTGCTGCTGCTACTACTACTACTACTACTACTACTACTACTACTACTACTACTACTGCTGCTGCTGCTGCTACTACTACTACTGCTGCTGCTGCTGCTGCTACTACTACTACTACTACTACTACTATTACTGCTGCTGCTGCTGCTGCTGCTGCTGCTGCTACTACTACTACTACTACTACTACTACTGCTGCTGCTGCTGCTGCTGCTGCTGCTGCTACTACTACTACTACTACTACTACTACTACTACTGCTACTACTACTACTACTACTACTACTACTGCTGCTGCTGCTGCTGCTGCTACTACTACTACTACTACTACTACTACTACTACTACTACTACTACTACTACTACTGCTACTGCTACTGTTCCTGCTCCTGCTGCTGCTCCTGCTCCTGCTGCTGCTGCTCCCGCTCCTGGTGCTGCTGCTAATACTACTACTACTACTACTACTACTACTACTACTACTACTACTACTACTACTACTACTACTACTACTACTACTGCTGCTGCTGCTGCTGCTGCTGCTACTACTACTACTACTACTACTACTACTACTACTGCTGCTGCTGCTGCTGCTGCTGCTGCTACTACTACTACTACTACTACTGCTACTACTACTACTACTACTACTACTGCTGCTGCTGCTGCTGCTGCTACTACTACTACTACTACTACTACTACTACTACTACTACTACTACTACTACTACTTTTTCCACCACAACTACTACTGCTGCTGCTGCTACTACTGCTGCTACTGCTACTACTACTAGTTTACGTCCCAACGTCAAGGACGAGGGGTCAACATTCCAATTCTAATTCCAATTTTCAAAACAAAAATTCCAAATTCGGCCTCGTTCAGCCTGCCTCTTCAGCTGTGGATATTGTTGAGGTCCGTGGTTTTTGCTGGTTCCATCACCCTGATTCTTGTCTTGTGCGCTCTTTCGAGTAAGTCCTATGTCGGACTGGTTATGTAAGTTTGTGTCTGTGACGTCAGCAGGGGGATTGGTCGGCGGCTATCCTTTGTGCTCGTCTCATCTTGTGGTTTTCTTTGTTGGTGCAGGCATCTGGCTCGTCTGGGTGCAGTCCTTATAAGGACATTTTATTTGGTATTTTTGTCTCCTTTTTTGTGTATTTCTGTAGGAGCTTTTCGACGTGTTCATTTTCCTCCTTGCGCCTGTTTTCACTGTCGCGTTTGAGTATCTGCTGCCTTAAGTTTTCTTCCTCCGTGGTCAGCCATGGGACTATTTTACCGTCATCTATATAGTACTCGAAGTCGTTCTCACAGTCGTAGTGTAAGACTGGGTATTCCATCGGTTTCCCCCGGAGTTTCTTTGGCTTCTTCTTTTCTTTTTCTTCCCAGCGCCTTCTGAATACCTCGCGCTGGAGTTCCTCCCTGCTAATTGGGTATTCTGTGCCTCCGTCAGAGATCTGACGGGATAGTGGTTCCCTCTTGGGCTTTGTGGTTGGGCTGCTGGCTTTGGCTTGCGGTTCAGGCTCGGTCTCTTGGCTTTCATCTTGCGGTTTATCTGTGGTTTCTTGTATGGCTTCTGCTGGCTTTTTTGGAGGAGTTCGATTTCAGCTTTCTGTAGTTCTCACTCTTGTTTGATGGTTTGTAGGATTTCTTCGTTCTCCTTCTTTATCAGTACCATATGTTCCACTTCTTGCTTGATGTCTTGATGGATCTCTTTGATTTCGGCCAGCAGTTTCTTATTGTCGCTGATCGGAATCGGCGTCAGCAATGCCTTGACTTGTTTCTTCAACTCGTCTATCTGCTTGTGCAGTTGATCTCTTTCAGCTTGTGCTATACCCGTGGCTGTCTCGCCCCTCCGCATTGCTTCCTTGAATGGTGTCTTTGTGATAATTGCGATCTTTAAGGCATCTCTGCGTCGTTGCAGGTAAGGACAGCCCAAGTATCTAGCTCCATGCTGGCCTAGGCAGTTGGCGCACTTTCGTTTGTTGTTGGGTGCTCGGAAGTCTGTGTCCAGCTTGGCCAGCGAACACTCCTTGAAGGCCTGGTGATCGGCGCAGTACCGGCAGATTTCCGTCTTACTGCGACATGCTGCTCTGCTGTGGCCGGCCCTCTGACATCTGGAACATTGTGTGATCCTTGGGATGATTCTCTGTGGCTGCTGCATTTTCTTGTTGATTGATACTGTGATCGGAATCTCGCTGCCCTCTGTCGTCACCACCGCCAAGGTTGTGGGAATCTTGGAATAGGTGAGGAGCCGCTCCGCCTTCAAGAATCGGGTATGAAGATTCTCTTCTCGTAGCTGCTTCAGGATTTCTACGTCTGATAGCCCCAATTGGATACGCTTGATAACCCACTTGATTGTCAGTGAGTCGGTGTTTCCGACTCTGGTGTCTTTCTCCTCCCTCTACTTCTCAGTAGGTTTCGCTCTTGTCTGTGGTGGGCTGTCAATCTTCTCCCTCGTGGTAGCTTCAGTAATAGCTGTAGTTTCAGGTTCTTTGATGCAGCTAGCAGGCAGGCTCTCCACGTTCGTCTTCTTGACGGTCTTTTCGGCTCCCACGCTGCACATCTTGGATGCCGCGTGTTTCTCTGTGTTCTTTCAACGTGCCATTTTCCCCCGTATCAAGCTTCTTGACTAGTTCATGTGACTTGCTTGATAGCGCTCGCAGTTGCGAATGACGACTCAACATTTTAAATTTGCTTCTGTTTATTTCTTCGAGCAGGAAGATATCTCCTGTCGGGGCTCTCTAGGCCAGTCACAGGTTTAAGATGAAAATATCTGACCACGGGGAGTCCGTCTCCCCTCTTGAGCCTTAGCCCGGTTGGCCCATGACCTAGCGGTCATGGTTTCCCGGTCTATACCAGTTATCAGTATTAATTTTCAATTTCTACACCTCCTGAACGCGTCTAGCTGATCATAACTTACAAAACTGTCGTATACTGCCATTATAGTACCTTGCGGTGTATGGCGAGGTGGGGGGGGGGGGGGGGGGTGTTGAGCCTGAGGTTTCTAACACTACCAATAAAACCTGTAAACCAGTTAAAACCTGTAAATCACATAAATCATGTAAATAATATAAACGATATAAACACTATAAACCACGTAAACCCTGTAAACTATGTAAACCACGTAAACCATGTAAAGCATGTAAACTCTGTAAACTATGTAAATCCGGTAAACCATGTCATCATCAAGTGCCGTGCCGGCTGGCGTAAGCGTTCATGGCTCTCCACAGATCACGGTCTTTGGTGTTCTGGATCAACTCTGCTGATGATATTCCTCCATGCCACCGTCTCAATCCGTCCAGCATCATTTCTCTTGGTCTGCCTCTGCCTTTCTTCCCCTCGATCTTTCCAGTTGTTACAATGTTCTCCAATGCCTCTCTTCTCATCACGTGACCGAAGAAAGATGTTTGTCTCTGTCTTATTGTTGTATATAATGTTTTAGTTTCATTAGCCTCTTACAGGCAATCGTTGTTAGTTACTCTGGCAGTCCAAGGAATTCGCAACATTAGTCTTAAAAACCACATCTCTGTTGCTTCTAAGTTCTTCCTAATTTGTTCATCTACATTCCAAGATTCGCTGCCATACAGCAAAACTGGTTCTATATAGCATTTTAGCGCTCTCTTTCTTACATTCATTAATAGCGACTTATTGCATAAGATGCTCTTCATTTTCTGAAATGCGGCTTTTGCCTGCCATATTCTGCTCTTAATCTCTGTTGTACATCTTCCATCTGATGTTATAAGTGCCCCTAGGTATTTAAAATTATCCGCTTGTTTGAGAATTTCCCCTTCTATTTCTATGTCACATTTTGGTGTCCCCATTTTCTTTGATATCACCATTGTTTTCTTGATATTCAAGGAGAATCCTTTCTGTGCAATCTCTGATACTACAATGTCCAATAATTGTTGTAGGTCTGTTGCATTATCCGCCACCAATACTGTGTCATCTGCATAGCGTATATTATTTATATTATATCCTCCGATTAGTATTCCTGGATTCTCTTTGATCTCTCTCATTATTACTTCGCTATACAGGGAGAAGAGATCGGGTGACAAGACACCATGTAAACCATGTAAATAATGTAAATCAGATAAACCATGTAAAACAATATCGACCACGTAAACCATGCAAAACATGCAAACGATGTAAATGACGTAAACTCTGTAAACCACGTAAACCAGGTAAACTCTGTAAATCACGTAAACCATGTCTGTAAAGCATGTAAGCTCTGTTAACCATGTAAGTTCTGTAAAACACGTAGGCTCTATAAACCATGTAAACCATGTAAAAATCTGTAAATCATGTCAACAATGTAAACTCTGTAAACCACGTTAACTGTATTCACAATGTAAACCTTGAAAAAAGTGTAAATAATGTAAACTCTGTAAACCACGTACACCATGCCAACAAAATGTAAACCCTGTAAACTATGAAAACCCGGTAAACCTGGTGAATCCCAACACCACGTGAACCATGTAATCCACGTGAATCCTGCAAACCACGTGAATCCTGCAAACCACGTGAATCCTGCAAACTACGTGAATCCTGCAAACCACGTGAATCCTGCAAACTACGGGAAACTTTCAACACCATGCAAATCGCCACCCACTCAGTATGAGGGTATTTTGTTAACACACAAGCAAGTAATACAATACAACTACATGTAAACGCCTTCAGATATAATTAAACGTGACTTAACTAAAGGATTAAGGCAAGAACTACAAGGATAAAACCCCCGTTATAGGAAGTAACAAACATGATGTGAACGGAATTAAAGAAAGCAGGACATGAATACACAACAGTTAATGACAGAAACAAATGAATAGGCTAAGGTTATTTATACGAGGGGGCTTCAAATGAAAACAATTACATGATAGAGAATTGACAATAACCACGCCTTTGTCTTGTAACCTGTCAATATTGTTTTTAAGGATGTTTTTGTTCTAATCTCTTCAAGACACCTCCCATCAGATGTTATGACTGTTCAGAGATAGATGTAGCGGTACAATTGTTCTAATCTCTGCAAGACACCTCCCGTCAGATGTTATAACTGTTCCGAGATAGCTGGACCGATTAACTTGTTCTAATCACTTTAATCTCTTGAATGTGTATACAGGTAAATGGGAATACTCTTAAACAAGTGACTCGGTACAAATATCTTGGAACATCTGATTGGAGGTGCCTTGAAGAGATTAGACAAGTATCACCATGGCTAAGGTAGCTTTTTGCGTTGAGTTGAGTTGAGTTGAACTAAGAACCGACATAACTGCACTCAGGACATTACCATGGGTGCTCCGTCCCCTTGTTCAACGGCCAGCGAAAAGTCATACTACTAATCGTTTCCATCGCTATCTGATAGAAAGTTCTCCTAACCTTTCCTCTTAGTTTTATGATTCTTCCAGAACCACTGCAGACCCCCGCATTATCATTCTTTCCACACATGGGTTCTCAATCTGTTCCCCCGTGTTTTCCACCTGGTCCCACAGGCGCTCGACCACCTCTCCCTTGTTTATAGGTAATCTACCACCAAGAGGTGCATTAAATACCATCCTATCAGCTTGAATCTCTATACATATCGCAAATTATTCGAATACTATCTCAGTTCTGATTACCTTCCCCCTTAATAATAGAAATAATAATAATAATAATAAAACCCTAGTATAACAGCCATTCCCCTTTTGGTAGACCAGTATATTCCACTTAGCTAATAACATGTGTCACATAATTATCTAATATTACTGAGTCGTGTAGTGAGTGTTGATGTTCGCATTTTGCCCATGCCTTTATAATGCATATCGTTTATATCGTTGCTGTTCTGTTAGCCTTGAATGATGCATGAATGAAATAATGTATGAAAGAGAGTGATAGAAGGGCAGAATGTTAGACTGGCCTGCGTGCCTAATTCTTAACCCTTTGAAAATAAAGTTTGTTCGTTCGTTAGTTCGTTCATTCCCCCGCACTCCCACAAGCCCAGGGCAAACCAAAAAAATCCATAATCTGTGACCTCTGAAGCGAGGTGAGCGTTCCACACAACACATTCCTTTCTCCACCATACTAAGCATACACCTTAAGACCGTAATGAATATAATGTGTGTTGCAGTGGTCTACCTCCTACCAATGGAATGCCTATGTTACTTTCTCCAACCAGTCATGCTGGAGGTCGTAGTCTCAAATGTCAAACTTTCCTTTCTTAAGCATCGCCCAATAGCTGTCCCTATGAAATCCCAACCACTACGCATGTTTCTCACCACTGACCCATCGGTATAGATCACTGCCACCTTGATGTGTTACTCAGGATCAGTTGGTGCACCTCAACCTCTGTGCGGCCCGCTGCCCATTCTCTACACTCACGACCCAGTGTTACTATTACATTGTGCCAGTCCGTCCTGTCTTCCTTGAACCCACTCTTTTTCACGATTGATGGTCTCTAGATCACACACTTGACGTATAGGTATTTCAGCCTGTGCCATCCAGAGCATGCCTCGTCTTAGTCTATGACCCTTGACGATGTCCATGGCTTCATGCAGGGGTTATCCCTATCTGCAATAACTCGCTCGTACCATTTGGCTTGAAGTACCCTATGCCCACCTCCATTATTGGTAGTGCAAGATGGAAAACATACTGACCATTAAAAAGATGTCAACTGCAACGAGAAAAAGGATGTTGAAGTGCTACATAGAACCTATACTTCCGATATCTGCCATGGGCTAATATATCGCTGAAATGTTGTCATTGCGAAATGTTGTCTCAATTAAAATATAAATACAGTAGGTTTACGTAAACCACCTGCTGTAATGTGTTATAGAATACAACATGCCTGCTACCATATTGACAACCTTTAACCCTGACACGCCCATATGTCTATTTTCCGCCAACCATTTTTGTTTGGTCCAAACCTACTTATTTCTTTGGCATTGAATCAGTTAAAAGGTTAATGGCTTTTACCGCTGGCAATCAATATTTTTAGATCTAGGCCGCCACTGCTGACAACCAACCAAGCAACTATTCATGTCAACTATTTGTCAGATTACTTGACCATTGTCCTTCCTGGTTTAACTGATGCAATGCGAAAGGATCATATATCGCCAAATTTGGCCTCCCATTTGTACAGTAGGACGATATATCGCCTTACTAGTGTCATCTTGTTATTTGTGTTGCTTCGTGGTAACTTCCGAATTTTAATGCTCAGTAAAAGGAAATGTACATTATTATATTTGTTGATTTGATTGTGAAACATGTTTGGTCCACACCTACTTTTTGTCTGGCACTGAATCAGTTAACTGGTACTTTGTTACAGGTGGCGAGGAAGGTGGTTAATTAGTTGCACATCCTTTACAGGACGTTGCAGTCAACTTCAGCATATTTTGGCTGCTTGTGATTCCTGAACAAGTTTACGTTCAGTAGTTTGCCATTGCTTTCTGAACGACCTTCGCTCATACCATTGCATGAAAACCAACAAAGGACGGTCTGCTGTCACATTTCCCGCAGCTGTGTTTCGAACGCGGTATGCGGGATTACGAATTACATTCGTAACACCTTTGCCACAGAGCCGGTAGGGTAAAAGGTGTCCATTATTAAAAGAGAAGTAAGACGCCTCCTTCGATCCGTTAGCCTACGGGACACCCTTGGCCAAGGTGGAATACCCGTTTAAACCCCGAACTGGGTTACGTGAAGCCATGCATGTGGGTGGTGGATGGAGTTGAAGAGCAGTCGACAGACAGTTGTAGGTTAATGTCTCCAATTTCACGACAGCAGGCAGGGGATCTCTTTTTTTTTGGGGGGGGGGGGGGGGACAATTGCTACCATTCTTGACCAGTATTGTCGCTTATAACAAGGAAAGCATGGCAAACTGCCTTCTTTACAACTGCCTAGAAAATCATGTTTGGACAAGTCATAGGATATCAGAGAAACGGCGTTAATATTTGCCCCATAGAAGCAGGACTCTGGTGATCGTGTGAGATGGCAAAACATGACCTCCGACGCTTATCGGTATGGTAAATGACAATGAATTTTCAGTGGTATATAATTGTGGAAGTATAATATCATCAAATGGCAAATCAGAAGGTAGATTGAAAATAGATAAAATAAGGTAAACCAACTAATTGGACAAATGGCACCAGTACAAAAGAACAAGCATGTGTCAATAGATACTAAGAAAGCACTATTCAGCAAAATTTTCCGACCAGCTCTATGCTACCAATACCAAACATGTATAATGAAGGAAAAACAGAAAAGAAAAATCACAACAACAGAAATGAGATGTATGAGAAGAATACTCAATGTATTAAGAAGAGAGAAAATCAGAAATGAAGAAATTAGGACTGAAGTGGAGGTTATAGCAGCGCTGGATTTTATTAGGATGCAGCAAGCCAAATGGTTTGGCCATGTAACTAGGTTACGAACTAACAATATACCATAAAAAGCAATGATATACAGACCAGATGGAAGCAGAGGATGAGGCCGACCACGTAAACGATGGACAGAGGGAAAAGCAGAGTCCTCGGGAATCTCGATACATGAAGCCCATAAACGGGCACTCTCCCTCTGTTTATACGTCACCTCGACATCGTACAGGTACAAGAGGAACAAGATAAGATGAGATATAATTTGTTCTGCTTAATATCCCTCTCTTATTTACGCCAATCATCTTTGCTAAGCTTCAAAACTAACAGAGAATTTCCCGTAAGCAATTTAAAGCTATATTTTTTTCTTTTCATCTCCACCGTAATCCAATCTACCAAAACACAACTACCTGGTGGGGAGGGGGGAGGAAAGATGGGGTTCCCTGACCTACATAATTGGATCGCTACTTCTATTTCAAGAAGATACAGACATACCTGTAGCAAACAAACGCCCATTTGAACAAGAACTGTATCAGATTAGAAACATTCAACAGGGAAGTAAACTATTTCTCTTTTCTTTTTTTCTGTGAAGTCAATAGGTCACGAAGAAGGCGTTACTGTTTACAAAATCCCATTGACGGGCGTCGTCTAATAAATGCAACACTTTCATTGGCTGAGACGAAAAAAGCAATACCAAGGGGTAGTAAAAATAACACTAGAAGTCAATACTGTACTCCACATAATTTCCCTTTGGGGGAAACCCTTCGATGGTACAGAACTTCTCAAGCCGGTATATAAGCTGTAAAGCGGACATTGAGACAGGATAAACAGATGATTCTATAATCATGCAAGTTAGTTAGAATTAAAGTATAAATTAATGCAAGACTGTGTTTAAAAAATATAAGACATTACAAGTAAATATTATACAGTGCGCGATAATTGTTGTACATCAACCCCGTGTTTTCGTGGAGGCACAAGAAAAAAACTTTACTGTAAATAATGTTGAATACGAGAGCGCGCACTGTTGGATGCATTGTTGTGGTAAGATTATGTGTATTACTACCGTATACCCTCCACTCGGCGGAATTATTACTATGTTGATGTAATAAGTCTCATCTCATCCTGTCGTGCCGGTCTCTCTGGCTGTGGGGTTACAACACTTTCTCTCTGTAATCCCGTTTATCACGCAGAGTCTCGCAGCGGAGCGAGAACTGAGGTGGTTCGACCCCCGCTCGTGACTTGCGGATACTGAGCCGGCCGCTCAGAAAGCAATGGCAAACTACTGAGCGTAATCTTGCCAAGAGATCAACAGACAGCTGAAAGATGCTGCTGTTGACAGCTAAGTCCTGTAAAAGGATACGCAAAACATTTTTAAACATCCTGTCGTGTTCTTCTTGAACATTGCGGTGTCGAGGTGAAGCATGAATAGCGGGAGAGTGCCCGTTCTGGGGCTTTATATAGGGTGTTCGTAGAGTCTCACTACACTTTGTATGTATAACAAATTTGAAACATGAAGTACATGATTGTCATTAAAAAAAATGTGCACCACAGTCCATCGTGTAGCAATATGCAGCGAATGGATGTCGTCTGCTGGAGTAATCCTTTGCACTCCAAACTGAATGTTGTTATCAACGGAAGAAAGACTTTTTTTTTCAAATTTGTTCTACATACAAAGCGTAGTAAGAATTTACAAATATCCTGTATATCGAGATTACCATGGACTCTCTTTTCCCTCTGTCCGTCGTTTACATGGTTGGTCTCTTCTTCTGGATCCATGTGTTCTATATATCATTGCACACCGGTGCATCAATAACGGACTCAAAGTCTCCGGTGGTAGATCGCACACAGTGCACGGACGTCGTTGATGTGGTGATGTTATCAGTGTTCGTTTGAATCACGTTTGCTATAAGCTGGCGTTGGCGTTCATGTATATCCACAGATGTCGGCCCTTTCTATTCTGGACTTCACTCTCATTCTCGGAATAGGAGCTTCCACGTTTGAGCGCTGCCAACTACACCTCGTTTTACTCTAGGCTTTTGTCACACAGTGGTCATTGCTATGATGTCTCTTGGTTTAGTTTTAATTTTAGTTTTAGTCGACGGATCAACTTCACGGCACACGGGTGTAACCCATAAGTGCTCCGTTCTACTCATAACTCAAGCCTGAGCGCGGATAATCTCAGCTCAGTACATAACTTCGTAGCACCGGCGAGAATCCTGAAATACTTTGGGTAAATGTTTAACTCGAAATTTTGCCCGGGCATCGCCGTTAGGCTACTCTGTTTTGATTTTCAACTGCCAAGGATTTTTTTACGTGCGCAACAATACACACGGGCGTTTGATCTCATTACCCAGAGACCAGGGGAAATTGGTTACCAGAAGCCCACGTGAAAAAAATCCGGACCCTCACCGGGGCTTGAACCAGGGACCTCTAGGACTCGAGGCGAACGCCATACCTCGAGACCACTCAACCCCCTAGTGGCTCTTGGTGCCCGCGTTTACTGTTCTAATGCTTTCCTTGTTGTTCGCGCGAAGCTACCTCCCCCCCCCCCCGCCCCAACATATTAGTTTACTCGGGGGTTACGATGCCTCCTACCTCCTCGGTCCCAACAAACACCCTCCACCCCAATTTTTTGTTCCGTTAGCTCTCCCTACAGTACAATAGTCTATAACTCTTACCTATTTTACCATTCACTAACCTCCCCCCACCCCCTCTCCCCTGCACCCCGTGTTAATTTTCTCGTGTTGGCACGAACCCCTGGCGTTATTGACTTCTAGCCCCCTAAACAACACTTCCGGTTCAGACGCGTTGTTGAAGTCATACACGCGGATCTCACGAAACACGCCTCCAGATCACAACAAGGACACTGATGTGTACGACCATTCTATTACTTGCGACGGTGTCCAAGTAAGGCTAACTGTTTACTTCTCGCATTTTGGTGACTCGTTCATTAAATCCTCCCACATGCTTCTAGCTTACAATTTTGCTATTGTCTAATGTATCCGCCAGCCTCGTGGCGAAGGCGTTACGGACGCAGTTCGTAATCCCGCATACCGCGTTCGAAAAATAGCTGTGGGAATTTTGGCAACAGAACGCCTTGCAAAAAGGTATGTGTGACGGACGTTCAGAAAGCAATGACAAACTACTGAACGTAATATTACCAAGATATCACAAACATGGAGTCGACTGTGACGTTATTTAAAAGGATATGCAACTAACTTTAACTTATGTGAGGAGCGGCTGGCCGAGAGGCTAGATCGCCGGACTCTCATTCGGGAGGCCTGGTTCGATCCCTCGGTAAGTTGTGGGATTTTATTCTGTCGGGGACAAAAAGAAAATCCTAACCTGCACAGTTCGCGGCGAATGCACTAGCCAGGCGGCGTTAATTACTCAGGCTCAAAGACCCCTCTGCCATACACGGCAAAGGTATTATATTTGCAGTAAATGACAGTATGACAGTTGGCTAAGGGCTTGCGAACGCGGTTTGTGAGCCCGTATACCCGGGTTCGAAACACGGCGGTGCTGGTTTTTTCGAAAAAGGTATAGGGGCCGGTCGTTCAGAATGCAATGACAAACTACTGAACGTAACACTTGCCTAGTACATCAACAGCAGCTGAAAATGCTGGTGTTGACTGCAACGTCCCGTAAGGGATACGCAACAACAACAAAAATCCTCTAATCTCTACTTGTATCATCTATCTCTACGTGTTTCCATCAATAACTAAGGGTGCATATCAATATCCGTATGATATATAATTCCAATGACAACACATAAAAACGTGTGGCTTATGATTTTCAGATGGGATTGTCGCTGCGGGTCTCTTTATACGTTAAGCAGTTGCTAGGATTAGAACGTGGCTTGTGACTCTCAAGAAATTGTCTCCTGATGCGTTTCATGTACCCTTACAATCTGGTAGATTCTGGCAGGGTTCCAACTAAAATTCATCATCATCATCATCGGGCTGCACCAGTGAGGTGTCATGATCATATAATTAAATTGTATCATATGAATAAACTATAATTATAATTATAAACTATAATTATAAGTATAAACTTATAATTGAAATGCACCATTAGATTAAACTATATCGTGGAATTAAAATATGTCATATGATCAAAACTCTATCATAAATTGAAATATATCATGTAATTAAACAATATCATACAATTAAACTGGGTCGTAACAATAAACTATTTCAATAATTAAAGTATATTATACAAATAAACTATGTCATATAACGGAAAAATGCCACACACATAATCTATATCATATAATTAAATTGCATCATACAATTAAACTATATCATACAAATAAAGTACACTATAGAGTTGAACTATACCACAAATTAAATTGTATAATACAAATAATCTATACCTTACAACTAAACTATATAATTAAACTATACGATACCAATAAACTACAACTTACAATTGAACTGTATCATGCGCTTAAACTGTATTATACCAATAAACTATACCTTACAATTAAACAGTATAAGTAAATTATACGATACCAATAAACTCTGCCTTTCAATTAAACTATATCACACGATTAAATTGTATCATACCAATAAACTAAAACTGAAATTAAATTTATAATTAAGCTATACGATAGCAAAAACTATACCATGCAGTTAAACTATATCATAGGGTTAAACTGTATCATAGAATAAAACTATAACTTACAATTAAACTGTATAATTAAACGACACGATACCAATAACATACACCTTACAATTAAACTGTATGATTAAACTATACGATAGCAATAATAAATTATACATTACAATTAAAAACTACAATATATGATGCCAATAAACTATACCTTACAATTAAACTGCATGACTAAACTATACGATACAAATAAACAATACCTTAAACTTAAACTACATCATACGATTACACTGTATCAGACTAATAAACTATACGTTACAATTAAAGTATATAATTAAACGATAGCATGCCAATAAACGATAACTTACAATTAAACTATATCATACGATTACACTGCATCAAACAAATATACTATACCGAAACATTAAACTAACATACTGACAGCCCTTCTCTATACGCGATCTTAACAAGCTCCTGTTGTACTTCAACTATCCTTAGATGCTCGCCGCCTTAGACACGGCTGACTGTCGCCAGAAGAAGCCCGGTTTGTTTTCTTTGGACGAGACGTTCTTCATGCCCCAGTTCATGGAGCAGAAGTACGAGAATCGAATCATCAAACAGAAGCACCGAACTGACGACTCCGTGTCTCCATGGACAGAAGCAACAGGTATGTCAACCAGCAGCACATCGCATCCTTTAGCTTCAGAAAATTATTACTTTTTCAGCTTAGATCTAAGACAATTATTACCTTTCCCTGCTTTAGCCTAAAAAAGTTATTACTTTTCCTCCTCCAGCTTCAGACAGTTATTACTTCACGTCAGTCAGCCTCAGACAAGTATATCTTACCTGCATCAAACCAAGACAGTTATGAAAACCTCCTTCATCTCAACACAATTATAACTTCACCTACTGAAGTCTAAGACAGTTATAGTTAACCTTCGGAACCCACAATTTTTACTTTAATTCACTCAGCCCAACACAGTAATAACTTTACCTGCATCAGTCATATTAAAAAAAAAAAACATTAATACCGAGTCACGTGACATGAACCAGTTGTGGCCCTTTCACAGTCTGAGAATCAACACTCTTTGCAGGCGAATCTTCAGCCCGGGCAAGCTATACTGTTTTCGACGAACAAAAATTTATTTTTCAAATATATCGAGACAGTATCATTTAGGCGATACCAGCCGGTTCTATGCAAAATGAAAGACTTCATTTTGAATCTGATATTACCGTGGAGATAAATACTCCAGATTCGAACAATGTCAGTGACCTCAGGCTCAAGACCCCCCCCCCCCCCCCATGCCCTACACTGCAAGGTACTATAGGCAGTAGATGACAGACAGAGTATTCCGTATTTAGCTAAAGGATAAATCATTTATTTACTTCATATCATATTTAAGACTGCAGTGTGCACCTGACGAGAGGCAGCAAAATAAGACAGGCAATAAATCGTGCAACGTAAGTATTTTATCGATGTGCAATTTATTAATTTAGCGGGATTCCTCAAACACTCTTCAGCAATGTGTATCTGCACAATAGTAATGGTTTAAACATGGCCACCAAAGAAGTTCGGTTAAAGCAACGTAATGTCATGGATGGATGTTTTGCATATCCTTTACAGGACATTGCTGTCAACATCAGCATCTTTCAGCTGATTGTTGATTTCTTGGCAAGATTACGCTCAGTAGATTGCCATTGCTTTCTGAGCGACCGGCTCCATACTCTCATAAGTCACTGGTGCGACACGAACTGCTTCTAATTCTTGTGCGCTCACGTCAACCACGAGAGTATTCGGGGTTAACGAGAAAGCTGCTATCTGCTGGGCCAGGGAGACCGGCATGGAATGTCATAGAATTCCTTATTGCTGAAGGCGAGACCCCGATTCGCTTCCACGAACGTTTGAGTATAGTTTATGCAGATTCAACAATGGATGGTAGCACTGTCCGACGTTGTGTACGTCATTGTGACGAAGCTGAAGTAGGTCAATCCTCACTGACTAAGACAAGCGGACAGCTCGTCAGTCAACAGCAGTGACTCCACACACCATTCATCGAGTTGATAACATAATTTGTGGTTACCGTCGGGTAACACTGGATGAACTGTGTTCCATGTTCTCCATTAGTAAATGCAGAGTCCAGACCATCATTAAAGATCTGGGTTATTCAAAGTGTTGTGCGCGGTGCGTACCCAGAATGTTGACAGACAAAAATAATGAAGCTAGGAAAACCATAGTCATCAACCTCCTGCAGCGTTACGAAACTGAAGGTTTTTATCGAGTATTGTGACAGGTGATGAAACTTGGGTTCATTTCTTTGAACCAGAATCCAAGAGGCAGTCAATAGAATGGCATCACACAACATAGCCGACAAGAAAGAAGTTCAAAATGTCATCATATGTAGGGTAAGCTATGGCCTCCATTTTTATGGGTTGAGAAAGGTCTGATTCTTCTCGAGTTCTTAGAACAGGGAAACACGGTAAATGATTACCGTTACATTGAAACTTTGAAGAAACTTAGAGGACATCTTTGACGACTTTACACATTCAAAGATCCGAAACTGCACATCTGTTGCACGATAATGCCACGCCACACATCACTAAACGCACCATTGATACGATTGCAGACTTTGTCTGGACATTATTACTATGTCTCCGGTACAGTCCTGATTTAGCACCTTCAAACTTCCATCTGTTTGGACCACTGTAAGAAGATCTTCGCTTACATCACTTTTAGGACACCGAGGTCCTTAAACGCGCCGTACGCCAGTGGTTTAGGAAAAAGGACACGATTTTAACTGTGCGGGGATACACGTCCTTGTGAGAAGAAGAACAAAATCTATAACGAGTAACAGACACTATCTTGAGATTTAAATTTTTGAAGTACAGGCTTAGGGTTTCATTTCAATATGAATATTATCTTTTTTCCCCCCTATTGAATGAAATTTAAAATTACGCGGCATTACTTATTGACCGTCCCTCGTATTTAGTATGTTAGCTAAAATATAATAGTTAGTTAGTTAGTCGAAAGATCATCCTCATTGAAACCTCGAACCATTCAGTCCATAAGTGCCCGGATCCCCTCCTCAGCAAATCCCGCAGCGTGTAGCGGCTAACGACACCAGTTCTGTGTTGGTTTATCAATCTTCTTTGGCTTCCTGCGTTGTGTTCTTGTTTGGCCACCCCTCTTTTAATTTGCTGTTCTCGCAGTCTGGCCATGGTTGTAGATTCACAGTCATCACTTGGTTCACGTAAAAGTCTTACTTCTCGTAGAGCATTCAGAATGTCAGCCTGGTCCATGGCGCGTCCGCCCTCCACAGTAGCCTCACCTGCGAGCTTGTCAGCCCGCTCATTTCCTTGTACTCCCACATACCCTGGCACGAAAATGAAACTAATCTTTGCCAGCCGAGACCGCGCCAGAGGCAGCAACCATTCTCTTCGGATCGACCCCTCCTCTATCCTCTTGATAATACAATTATTTACTTCATATTATATATAGCTCAGCAGTATGTACCTGACGAGATGCAGCGAAATAAGCCAGGCAATAAATAGTGCAACATATTGTTTTTGGCTTCTGTGTTTAAGTCAGACGTTACCTTTCCCCACAGAGCCTACCCTAAAGCCAACATCGGTTCCTGCGTCCTTCAAAACGTGTCCCTGGACTTATGTGATTGTCTACAACCCGCGGAGAATCCCCGACACAACACTGGAGGCTGTCTGCTCTACCCAGCAGTGTCTAGCGCCACATCTGAAGAACTACACGGCAATTACAGGTACAGGAATACGTTTCCTCTTATAGACCAGTACACAGATATAATTATAAACACTGTGAGACAGACTAAACGCAGCCACACGCACACGCACACACATACATATAAAGAGACACGATCAAGTACACGCATGGACATACAAAGTCATACATACACGCACACGCACACTCACACACACACATAAACACATATATATGTGTGTATGTCTGTGGGTGTGTGTGTGTGTTTGTGTGTCCAGAATTATACATAGAGAGAAAGATTATATTTAGGGAGACGAACAGAAAATTTAAGAGATAGGTGTATAAATTCACAGACAGACAGACAGACAGACAGACAGACAGACAGACAGACAGACGGACGGACGGACGGACGGACAGACAGACAGACAGACAGGCAAGCAGCCAGACAGATAGTCAGACAGACAGACAGACAGACCTACAAACAAACAGACAGCTATGTATATTTGCCTGTCTGCCTTTTTGACTGTTATGTATGTCTGTCTGTCTGTCTGTTTGTCTGTCTGTCTGCAAACCCATCACGTACATAAATTATGTCTGTGTTTGTTCTGCGTGTCTGCATGTGGGTATCTAGCTCGCTGTGTTGGTGTCTGCCATTCCTCACAGACTTCACAAGCGCCTTCGCCCTTCCTCCCCACTCTTACCTTAATTTTTAATCTCAACAAACCTGCATTCATCGATGCTATCACCTTTCCCTCCCCAGAACCATCACTCGACGACGTGGAACGGAGCCAGTCACCTTACTCTAGCATTCTCCCGTCCAAAACTCTATGCCGAGAGGTCAGGTACTTCAGATGGGTCAAGGTGAAATCACGAAGGATTTTCCAGAAAAAAGTCAAGCTGACCAGAATGCTGTTGCCTGTGACTGTTGCCTGCTCCTGTATCACAGTCAACAATCTTAGTTAACACTTAACATATTATTAATATTATGAAATCAGTATAAGCATCTAGAGCAGGGGTGGGAAAGCTTTTTGTGCGTAGGGCCACATTGATAAATGTGAAGCTTGGGGGCGGGGGGGGGGGGCTGACACACGTATATTATGTCCACAAAATCGATAAATTCGCATTTTAGCATTACATAATGAAGGTCAAGGACGTTTACAATAACAGAAAAATAGAAAGAAATGTTATAAAAAATGTTAAATAATCATAACGGTACATGAAATTCTGTAAAATTCAACAAAATAACTTAAAATCGAAGTAATAAGTTGTATTTCTAAATGCCCTCGAGGGCCGCACAATATCAGTTGGCGGGCGGCAGTTTGCCCACCCCTGATCTAGAGCGATTAATAAAGCATTAAAAATTATAATTGTCAAACATTCGATACTACTATATAGTGCAGAAGTGTGGACATTGAACAAGCAATTAAAAGTCGAATAGAGCCCTGGAGATATGGATATACAGACGAATATGTCGTATTTCGTGGAAGCAAAATCAATCAAATACAACGGTTCTAGAAATAGTGGGAATGAAAAGAGAGTTGATGAAAGAAATAAAAAAGAGGCAAGTGAAATATTTCGGCCACGTTAAAAGACATAACACTTTTATAATACCACACTCACAATAGGGTTGAGGACAAGCGAACAAAAGGTAGACAACGATATCAGTGGGAAGACAACATCAAAAGATGGACAAACAGCAATCTGAGAGAATGTACAGTCAGGGCGAGAGACAGACAGTGTTGGAGATCCATTGCTGCCAAATTTCATTGTTGGGACGGCACCTGATTGAATTTAGAGACTCAGTTGCAAACAAAATGTAGGTTTGGACGTAACAAAAAAGTAGGTTTGGACCTAACAAAAAGTAGATTTCGACTTAACATAACATAGGTGTGGACCAAACAAAAAGTACGTGTTGGTCAAGCCGTCTGTCCCACGCTACGAAGGTTGTGGGTTCGATTCCGGGCTACGTCTTTCGTTTCACGGATGCACATTTCTCAGAGACTTCTGGGGTTGGTCGCCGGCGCTACGGAGTTCGTAATTTGTGCGATGCTTTAGGTGGGATGTCCTGCGGAAAGAGACCAAGCCATATGGGATAAAACCCGGAGCAATGAAGTCCATACTCTCGACTTTTAAGACTTATTTCAAATTTTAAAAAAAAACACATTTCGACCAAACAAAAATGGATGGCGGGAAATTGGAAATAGGTGTGTGTATGTGTCACAATTCTGACTGAGAAGTTGTTAATATGGTAGCAGACATGTTGTATTATATATCAAATTAAAGATGGCTGCATTAGGAAAACTACTGTATATAAGCCCATGGTAGATACGGGAAGACGCTTAATCATTCCATTAGCGCGCCAGGTTCAGAGGTCATGAAGAGCCTCATACCATTCCAGACTGTACATATATTTTCTTTTGTTCGCTCCCTTTGAACATTACCTTAGTCCACACTGAACTAATATTTGCGTGTGGGTGAGCACTCCCTGTTAACAGTGTCCCTCGCCATCAAAGGAATCCACTACGACTCCTAGGGTACTTGTAATTTACATCCCTAAGGTAAGGACGAGAAGTCAATACTTTAGTCCAACTATCCGGTGTAGGGGTTGAATACGTTACCTCGCCATGAGCACACCGGAAGTTTAAGAGCGAGCGCTCTTATCCATTACTTCACGTTGGCCTCCAATGTACATATATGAGTGTGGCAACTCCGTAGAATGCCATAACGTAAATACCATGAGGATTCTAATGAAAACCTTAAATATGTGATAGAAATTACAATAACAGTGCCGTTGTCTTTAACCTGTCAAAGCTGTTTTTAAAGGTGTCAAGGGTGTTAAGCACGTGATATCACGGTGCATACGACAACGGTGACGTCATAACATCTGTTTAAAGATGGCCGCCACACTTTTGACGTGCACCAAAGAAGAGCCGCGTCTGTTATCCGTTTTTATTTTTTATTTTTAATAATCAATGAAGAGATGAAACCAATAGAAGTTAACGGTGAATGAAGGTCCAGTATGGTGACGCACGCCTGTCAGTCCAGCAATTGTATGAGTGGAGTAGGAGGTTTCAGAACGGCATGACTTCTGTGACAGACTGTTCACGACCGGGTCAGGCACACCGAGTAGTGATCTCAGAGTCGATTTTCCTACAGGAATCCAAGCGCTTTACGCGCGCTGGAGGACTTGCATTGAACGCAGTGGTGACTACATCGAAAACTGATACATTTGTTCTTCACTTTTCCAGAATATATTCACCACACACACATTCAAAAACATTTAAGGTTTTCATGAAAAGCCCACTCGCACCACTGTAAAAGTGGTAAAGGTAGTGACGTAGCAGAAACTGCCATTATGCTGTGCAGGGATAGACATTCACGTAGTCTAAGCCAAGATATAATGAGGTGGGTGTCAGCTGAACTGGTCTGCACTGCCTTGACATGTAGTCGTAGTTTGTATTTCCTTGCACCATGATAACGAATATGTCTCATATTATTATTATTATTATTATTATTATTATTATTATTATTATTATTATTATTATATTATTATTATTATTATTATTTAAAATATTGCAGACTATCCATTGCCTCACACAACTGTATTAGATAATTACTATGCGGCAGTACAGCCGTCATCGTCTTTACAATCACCATTATCAAACGTTTGAAAATCAGTGTGTGGTTCAGTATATCTTGAGTATACGTCATGAACCAATACGTTGTGTAGTTTAATGTAAATACGTCTGAGAACTACTGTTTCTAGTAGGTTACGTTAACCAATATTTTATTTCGTATGTTGTTTATGCTGTTGTGTCAATGTAGTTAGCGAACAAGTGTCTCTGGTGTAGCGATGATTCTAATATTGAATTCACGTCTGTATGAGTTTTATGGTTAAATAAAATTGTTAGAACATGAACGGTGTAGCTTGTTTGTATTTTGTGTGAGTGTAAGTGTTATAATAATTGTGTTGGTAATTTCTGAGGCGTTTACTACTTGCGTATTTCTTCGTAGTGTAAAATATTACCATCATTGAAAGCGGGAACATGGAATGTTAGAACTATGAGTGTTGATGGAACATTTGATGACGTTAAGGAAGCAAAGAGAAGACTGAATATTAACATGTTAGGTATATGTGAGACCAGATAGAAAGGAATGGACATTAGTTAGTTAGTTAGTCGACAGATCATCCTCATTGCACATCGAACCATTCAGTCCATAAGTGCTCGGATCCCCTCCTCAGCAAATCCTGCATCGTGTAGCGGCTAACGACACCAGTTCTGTGTTGGTTTATCAATCTTCTTTGGCTTCCTGCGTAGTGTTCTTGTTTGGCCACCCCTCTTTTAATTTGCTTTTCTTGCAGTCTGGCCATGGTTGTAGATTCACAGTCATCACTTGGTTCACGCAAAAGTCTTACTTCTCGAAGAGCATTCAGAATGTCAGCCTGGTCCATGGCGCTTCCGCCCTTTACCGTAGCCTCACCTGCGAGCTTGTCAGCCCGCTCAATTCCTTGTACTCCCGCATGCCTTGGGACGAAGATGAAACTAATCTTTGCCAGCTGAGACCACTTCAGAGACAGCAACCATTCTCTTCGGATCTACCCCACCTCTTTCCTCTTGATCATGTTCATTGAGTCACTAAGGAAACATGCACTAGTGAATGTCTGTGTCTCGAGCCATATAATTGCTTTACTTACTGCCATGACTTCCATAGTCAGGCTACTTGTGGTCTCAACAAATGCACCAGAGTCCTCCTTCACAATTCTCGATCCGGCCCGAGCCGTAAAGGCCCATGAGCTTCTCACATGTCGGACGACCGACCCATCTGTGTAGATGACAGCATCACCGTCTAGCGAATTCTCGAAAATCAACGCTTGTACTTCATCCTCCACAGCAGCCGGATTTTCTTGTCTGCATTTTTTATCTAGTTGGATGCGAACTGAAAAGGATGTGCAGAAATCTGTTGGCACTTGTACCCACTCCTCGCAAGGTTCTAAGTCCTAATGTGAACACACCTGTTGAAGAATGTCTTCGGCTTGACCCATCCACGACCGTCCTCTTTTTAATTTCACTATGCAGTCGATGTTGTGTGTTTACGTTAACTCTTAGGTAGGCGCTTGCTCTGCAAACTTGTATCCTGTCTTCAATGGTTGGAAAATCAAGAAGGTAGCGCATTGTCCTGCATGCTGTATCTCTTGTACATCCTAGAATAATGCGCATAGCTTCATTCTGTATCCTTTCCATCCTTTCTATCTGCTTACGGCTGAGATTCAGGATTGCCATTACATGCTCAAAAACAGACATGACCAGCCCCTCGTACAGAAGACATAGATGGCGCTGCTCACAGTTTGCTGCCGCCATCACCCGCATCGCAGCCAAACCCCGCTTGGCGTTTGTTATTACCTGGTCTATGTGCTCATTATAAGCAAGGCTTGATTATGGAATGGACATTATAACACCCAACGAATATAGCATAATCCATTCTGGTGGAGAGAGAAAAAAAAACAGTGAGGAATAGCAATTATAATAAACATAGACAGATCAAAATCGATCAAAGGATATTGGACATAATATTACTAGTAAAGTTGAGTGGAAGACCTTTCAATATCAACATCATTCAAGTTTATGCACCAACAACAGACAGCAGTGATGACAACATCGATTAATTTTATTTTGCTGTTTGTCCATCAAGAATGATGATGACCATTAATTTCATCAAGTGGGGTTGAAAGTATAGAGCCGTTAGTTCTAAGATGGCTGATAAGGCCTATTTAGGCTCGAAATGGTCTTTGACAATGTGGACAAAGAATGCTTGACATTCCAGGAGGAGGCTCTCCTGCAGTGATTTTTCTGTCCAACCTTTTCTTCAAAGCTCTTGCAGTCCTGGCTGCTTCACAAGTGACTGCACCCTTGCGTAATGATATACGCCATGAATTTCGGTCTTGGGCAGCAGTCTCCCAGGTGTCATGGTGAATGATGAAGAATGTGGATGAAGAATGACTTGTGCGATGAATTGGATTAAAATGAGGAAACGTTGCGCACTTCGTCGACCTCACTCTCTCGCCTGAGTCCATCTGAGTCTAGTGGCAAGACAAGTCAAGACGATGAAAACGAATACAGGTGCAGCGGATAACCTCGCCGTGCTCATTACGTCCCACAACGCTTTACAGGTAAACGTCGTCTTGCCCGTTGAATCATCAATGATTTCTTCCACGCAGTCTGCCGGGTCCTGTCTGCACATGCTGGGTAATTAGTTAGTTAGTCGTTAGATCATCCTCAATGCACATCGAACCATTCAGGCCATAAGTGCTAGGATCCCCTCCTCAGTAAATCCCACGGCGTGAAAGTAAAACACCAGGATCTTCCTTCACAATTATCCCTCTGGCCTGAGCCGTAAAAGCCCAAGAACATCTCTCTCGTCGAACGACCGACCCATCTGTGTAAATGACAGCATCACCCTCCAAAGAATTCTCGAAGATCAAAGCCTGTACTTCCGCCTCTACAGCAGCCGGATTTTCTTGTCTGCATGTTCTGTCTAGTTTGATGCAAACTGAAAAGGACGTACAGAAATCTGTTGGCATTCGTACCCACTCCTCACCAGGTTCTAAGTCCTTAAGTGAACACACCTGTTGAAGAATGTTTTTGGCTTGACCCATCCACGACTTACCTCTTTTTAACCTGCTGCCCTTTACCTTCTTAATTTCAATGTGCAGTGGATGTTGTATGTTTGCGTTGACTCTGATGTAGGCAGCCAATAGCTCTGCAATGTTTTATTCTGTTCTCATTGGTTGGAAAATCAAGAAGGAAGCGTATCTCTTGTTCATCCAGGAATAATACACATAGCTTCGTTCTGTATCCTTTCTATTCTTTCCATCTGCTTGTGGCTGAGAGACAAGATCGCTCTCGCATACTCCAAAACAGAAATGACCAGATCCTCGTAAAGGAGACATAGATGGCGCTGCTCACAGTTTGCTGCCGCCATCACCAACACCGCAGCCAAACCTCGCTTGGCCTTTGTTATCATCCGGTCTATGTGATCATGATAAGCAAGAGTTCGATCAAAACGTATCCCCTGGTAGTTCATTGCCTGCGTTCTTTCCACCATCTCTTAACCCAGATTTACAATTGGTGTTGGATGGTTGACAATATGGTTATTCAAAGAGAACCATGTCACTGCTGCCTTCTTTGTGTTGACCATTGCCACAGATTCCATGCACCAAGTTCTTATGCTGTTTAGTTATGTTTGTAGATCCACAGCAACTCGACATCTATCCTTACCCTGACAATACACTAACACATCGTCGGCATATGACTATGTCCTCCCCGGTCCTCTGATCTTCTCGCCGGTAATTCTCACAGTGTAGGCATTGAACAGCACCGGAGATAATAGTGATCCCTGTGGCAGGCCCGGATATATTGTTGTTGGTTTAGAGGTCCAACTGCCACATCTAACAACTACTTCGTTGGAAGAGAGCTGCGGCGATACAACTAAGGAGGAATGGATTTATCTTGAGTTCAAGAAACTGAAACATTAAGATTTCGAATGGTTCTCTGTTGTGCGCATCCTCAAGATCAATTGCCGCAGTACATGTTTCATTGCCTGAGTGGAAACCTTCATAGATATCCTGGGCAAAAACTTCTGGGTTGGTCCAAGTTTCTGTGTTTGAACGGTACCCTCCAAGGGTAGGTGAGGAAACGACTTTGCTTCTCTAACTGACTTGATATTTTCCTGGCAATTAACTTCTCCAGCAGCTTGCCTATTGTATTTTGCATGGTTATTATCCGATATCCCTGCATTTGTGTGTGTTCTTTGCCAGGCTTCAGCAAGAGAATCAGATAGCTGTGTAACTACTCGTCCTTGATGCTAGCACTCCCTATGCTGGTGTTATACATATCTGCTAGTTACTCTAGCTCATTATCGACAAACATATTGATGTCGTCATACCTTACACCATCTGGCCATGGTGAGCTGTTTTTTATTTTGTTCTTCGAAGCACAGCCCTGATCTTTTTCACTGTCACTGTGTTTCATCTGCAATGTTCTGGGCTTTACACCTATCTGAGGTAACCGCCTTGGTAAAATTTCGGCCTCTCATGTCTGTCTCGTTGCTCTGCTCTAGATAGCGTTCAAAAAGAGCTTTGAACTTATTCTCGTCAGACCTCTGCCAGATAAGGTCAGCACTTTGGAAGTCAGATACACTCTTATTCTGTATTACCCCATTCATACTTTTATATAGACGCCAGAACAATTTCAGTGACTTGTCTGTGCTTATTCTTTGACACAACTCTGAACAGTTTTCACTTTTAACCACTTTAACAAGATTTCTGAAATAGCTAACTTTTGTGTTAATCTCTCTTTCCATGTGCACGATAAAACTAGGATGGGCAATTCTGTTCTTCTTGGTGTTTTGCCATTTCCTTACAGCACCACGCTTATCCATCCAGGCCTTTTGGACCTCACAATTCCACCAAGGTGGCTGCTCTCAGGTTTTTCTTTTCCTGCCATGATGACTCCTTCGCTTGTCACGCCTTACTTTACTCACCCCATCCTGCCCTGAACTGTCATACTTGAAGGTCTTGACAGTTGCCTTTTGCTGCCTGGTTCTGCCGTTCTCCGCCAATATGCTGCAAAGGGTGGTGGTCGCTGCCCTGGTACCCTAGAACACCCCATCTACATACTGTAGTGAATGAAGGAGAAACCGGCGCCAGGTCAATAACACTGTCCTCATCACCTGGACGACTTGCTGTCCTGGTGACACAGCCACTGTTGATACAAACAAGGTCACTGGTTTCAAGTGCCGCCTCGAGCTCCTCTCCGCTGTGTGTTGGAAGAAGTGTTACCCCATGATTTGCCTTTAGTGTTGAAATCGCCGCAAAAAATGAAATGAGATTCCTCTCATGACATAGTATGCCACACAGACACTACCATCTCTGGGAATCTACAATAGCGTCACATGCATAAACATAAACCAACACGAATGGTAGACCGGAGTGAACTCTTAACAGCCTGTATTTGTATCTCGTCACTATCCCACCTGGATATGCCCAGCTCTGAAGCCACTATGCTGTCTCGAATCAGAATCGCCATTCCCAGGTGTCGCCTTTTATAATAACACTAGCTGACCCGGCCCGGCTTCGCCCAGTCCTTGGTGGGGAGCATCTCATTTAATTCATATAAGTAGTCATATAAGTTCCCGTTCCCGTTACCGACTGTCTGTCTGTCTGTCTGTCTGTCTGTCTGTCTGTCTGACCCGGCCCGGCATTGCCCAGCTCCTGGTGTGGAGCATCTCATTTAATTCATATAAGTAGTCATATAAGTTCCCGTTCCCGTTACCGACTATCTGTCTGTCTGCTTGTCTGACTGTCTGTCAAATAGACCCATCCCTCTGTCTCTCCCTCGTCTATCCCTCCCTCCCTCCCTGTCTATCTGTCTGCCTACCCGTCCCTCCGTCTCTCCCTCCGTCTCTCCATCCCTCCCTGTCTGTCTGTCTGTTTGTCTATCTATCTATCTCTGTCTGTCTGTCTGTCTGTCTGTCTAATAGACCCATCCCTCCGTCTATCCCTCCCTCCCTCTCTGTCTTTTTGTCTATCTATCTATCTATCTATCTATCTATCTATCTATCTATCTATCTATCTATCTATCTATCTATCTATCTATCTATCTATCTATCTATCTATCTATCTATCTATCTGTCTGTCTGTCTGTCTGTCTGTCTGCCTGACCCGGCCCGGGTTCGCCCAGTCCCTGGTGTGGAGCATCTCATTTAATTCTGAGTAGGTAAGAATCCGCTCTGCCTTCAAAATGTTGACGTGAAGATTTTCTTCCTGCAGCTGCTTCTGTATTTGTTGATCAGTAAGCTCCATTTTTAGCCGCTTGACCACCCATCTGACTGTGTTTGAATCAGTGTTTCTGATTCTGGTGTCTTGGTCCTCCTTCCTCTCACAAGTTTTTGTGTTCGTCTGTGGGTAGTCGTCGCTCTTCTTATTGGTAGTTTCATTGACTGTAGGTTCAGATACTTTATTACAGCTTGCATGCAGACTCTCCAAAGGCAGGTTCGTCTTCTTGATAGTCTGGTCGGTTTTCTCACTATGCATCTTGGAAGCTGCTTGTTTCTTTGTGCTATTACGACGTGCCATTTTCCCCCCGTATCAGACTGCTTGAAATGTGTAAGGCGTCTTGGCTTGATAGCGCTGAGAAGTGCTGTCAAGCGAATCGTGTCGATATGATGGCGGAAAACACTAAATATGCGATGATATTGTTCAACATCTTTTAGATAACTTCTTAAGTATAGAAAGATGAGTTACAATGTTATGCATTATGCATTATTTTTATGTAAACTTTGAAAATGTCTAAAAGATTGTATCATTATTTATTATAACTCATATGCCGGTACATAACTATAGACAAAGAGTTTATAAATCATTGAAAACGATACAACAATATGACTATAAGTTATACAACAATGTTATTAAAAGTTATGCCCCTTGAAATAACTTTTTCTAGAGTTAAGTCCCTTAGCTAATGTGTAGTCACGTCATTTTCTTCCCTTTCCCTAGCGTTTTGGTTCGGGGATTCTTTCATCATCATCATCATATATTTACGTACGTATTTTGGGAGGGGGAGGAGGGAGGTGGAGGAAGAAGAAAAAAAAACTATGACAGTTGACAGCTCTGGAATGAAAGTAAGGCGTGTAGAAAATTTCATCTCAATCGGATGGGCCGTTAGCGAAAAAATAAAGGACATACATATTTACATACATACACTTTGATTTATATATATAGATTTGAAGCCGGCTAAATGGAGTGACTTAACATACAATCTAGTCTCCCGAAGCGCTACTATATCGTTTCTGTATGCCAGGCTTTCCAAAATTGGGCCTCGTTGTAGTAGATGTCAATTGGGGGTTTGGGGCCAAAAAGGTCGGGGCACTACAGGAGCGCCAAAAGAAAGCCCCCTGGGACCAAAAGGGTCGGGGCACTACAGGAGCGCCAAAAGAAAGCCCCCTAGGGACCCAACCCCCGGGGGCCCCACCCCCCAGGGCCCCGGGGCGCACACCAAGTGGTGAACCGTCCCGGAGCGCATAAGACGGCCGCCTGTAGGCGACCGTGCGCGAGAGCACGAGTCGTCTGTAGGCGCCCGAGGCCGCCTGTGAGAAAACCGAGCCGCCGATTTAGAGTGTATCATCTGTAGACATACCAGGATGCGCACCGCGAAGAACAAGTGTAAGTGGCTACGGCTATATTCAACTGCTCTCTGTGAGCGTAGTTGCATGCGGGAGTACTGTAAAGTACATGCAGTTCTGGTGCGGAAAGGGACATGTACCAAACCATGCAGAAGCTGTGGGAGGGGGGTCACAAATTATCTATCAATTTGTAAGGAGTGTGGTTATAACGCAGCCAATCGCCGAACATGGTACCATGAAAAGGTAAAGCCTTTTAACGCCGAGTTTCAGCGATTGGCTATGATCACAGAAATATAAAAGTCAATTAGAGATATGGAACTATCCACTGTACGTACACACTCACCTGTTAGAGACTGACAGATCTGTGTATTTAGCCATGCCTACGCTGATTCAGTTGAAACAGCAAGCCCGCGAGTATGGCATGCCATACAGTGGGAGGAGGAAGGCCGTTCTTGAGGGGGAAATATCCAGAGCGCGTGAGATGGCTCGGGCCACCCTGCTCGAGAAGAACCCCAACCTACAAGGGGCACGACTTGAAGCAGGGATTACCACCGCCCTGAGATTTGTATATGGTACCGCCGCGGACCGAGCCGCGATCGTCGCCGAGCGACGACACCGCGCCCGGCAGCGTGCTCAACGCCACGCCGACCTCGAAGCAGAGTTCCTTGCCCGAGCTGATAGTGTGCGAGAGGAAATGGATGAGGAGTTGGCGGAGCTAATTCGCAATGCACCCGAATTGAAACTCACCCGGGAGATTGAGGGGAGCCTGAGAAAATATGAAGCAAGCGTCCCAGAAGGTAGCGACTATGATGAGCCTGGACAATTTATGTTTTCGATGGAGCCCGCCATCAAAGCCCTGGTGGTAAAAGGGTTGGGGGATTATGGCAGTGTTAAAATGCAGCTGTATCTCCATCTAAAATACTATCGCACCACCCCAGAAGGCGAACAGATTACGGCAATCGCCACCCATGGAAGCAGGAACTATGAAGTACTGCACGAGGGGGAAATTGATGAGGGGCTGAAGCTCGCCAGAGCCAAGATATTCGCTGACAGTGAATGATTCACCGAACAGGGCTCGGATTGGCACTATGATGAGTGTGTGCAGCTCGACCTCTACATAGTAAAATACCAACCATTCCGAGGCTCTAGCTACTTCGCGACTCCCAGCTTCATTCCACCACGTAGTGTTGTGAATGTAAAGAATGAGGACAACCGCTGCTTTGAATGGGCCATACTCTCAGCGCTCTACCCAGTAGCGCATGGAGAGCATCCTGATAGGCTCAACAATTATAGCGCCCACCTGGGAGAGCTAAACTTTGAAGGAATCGAGTTCCCAGTGCAGCTGACCAGCATTGCGAAGTTTGAAAACCAGAATCCTACCATAGCCATCAGAGTCTTTGGGTGGAACAAAGGACCAACCATACTCCGGACCAACACACTCCAGCGCAACCAAATCAACCTCTTGCTCCTATGTAAGGATGAGAATAGGCACTATGTCTGGGTCTAGGATGTGGGGCGGCTTCTATATGGAAACAGCAAACATAGGGGTAAGAAGTATCCATGTCTCAACTGTCTCCATGTACACTCCTCTCAGGAAACCTTGGACCAACATGTGCCACTCTGCCAAGGCATCAACACAGCCTGCCAGGTGAATGTCATGCCTAAAGAGGGAAAGATGAATTTCAAGTCCCTCCAGAAACAGATGAGGGCGCCATACATCATATACGCAGACTTTGAGACCTTGAACGTTCCAGTACATGGTGCGGCCATGGATCCAAGCCAGAGCAACACGCGCCAACTTGCTGAGCAGCCCCCCTGCGGCTTCGGCTACACCATTGTACGCTGCGACGGGCTCACCACAAACCCTGTCGTATATCGGGGGGAGGATGCTGCCGACGAATTCCTCAAACGCTTGGGACAAGAGCAGGCCACCATCCACCACAAGTTACAGCGGCCGGCTCTCATGGTGCTGGGGCAAAAAGACCGTGAAGACTTTGCCTCCGCCACCACCTGCCACATCTGTAAAGAGCCGCTGGAGGAGGACAAGGTGAGAGACCACTGCCATATTACAGGCAAATACCGGGGCGCTGCCCACAATGTCTGTAATCTAGCATGGCGCATCAATAGAGACAAGCTGAGGATACCTGTAGTCTTTCACAACCTCAGAGGATACGACTCCCACATCATCATGCAAGCAGCCGGCCGTCTGGACTGGGGAAAAAGAACGTCTACAAGAAGAAGAAAAACGGCCAATGGCAAACCAAACAAGTAGACAACACAACAATCACCTGCATACCAAACACCATAGAGAAGTACGCCTCCTTCACCATCGGTCAGCTGCAATTCATTGACAGCCTACAGTTCATGAATAGCTCTCTAGACACCCTGGTAGGGAACCTCAGCGAGCTGACACACTGCGGTAAATCAATGGCTCTGACACGTAGAAGCAACGATATAATCTCAAGATGTGAGACGTGCAACACTGAGAAGCACACCCCCTGGGCTGTCTTAATGAACAAGTTCAGGACCACGCTATGCCAGAGCCAGTCACATCTCCTTCTCCGTAAGGGTGTATACCCCTACGAATATATGGACAGCTTCGAGCGCTTTGCAGAGGACCGCCTACCACCCAAAGAGGCATTCTACAGCAAGCTCACCCGAGAAGGAATCAGTGACTCTGACTATGCCCACGCCCAGAAAGTATGGCAGGAGCTCGATTGCAAAACACTCGGAGGCTACCATGACCTATACCTGAAAACAGACGTCAGTCTGTTGGCTGATATATTCGAGGCATTCCGAGACACCTGCATGGAGGTATATCAGCTCGACCCAGCCCACTACATCAGTGCACCCGGCCTGGCATGGGACGCACTCCTAAAAAAGACGAAGGTGCAACTCGAGCTCCTAACCGACTTGGATATGCACCTCCTCTTTGAGAAGGGACTCCGAGGGGGTGTGGCCATGGTCTCCAAGCGGTATGCTAAGGCCAACAACCCCAAGACTTCAGACTATGACCCCACAACACCCAATTCGTGGATCATGTACCTAGATGCAAATAACCTGTATGGGTGGGCCATGATGGAATACCTCCCCACCGGAGGGATCCAATGGGCCAATCCAACTCTCGAGGAGGTACTCAACACCCCCGACAACGCCCCAGAGGGATGGCTTGTTGAGGTTGATTTGAAGTACCCAGCGCACCTACATGAAGCCCACAGTGACTATCCGCTAGCTCCAGAAACCATGACCATCCCAGAGGCCTGGTTGAGCAGCTATCAACGCGAGCTCCAGAACAAACTGGGGGGTAAGTTCACGGAGCAAACAAAGCTGGTACCTCATCTCCACAACAAGGAGCGATACGTCGTCCACTACCGCAATCTCAAACTCTATCACAGCCTCGGTCTAGAGGTCACCCAGATCCACCGAGCCATCAAGTTCAATCAGTCCCAATGGATGAAGCCCTACATAGAGATGAACACCTCTCTACGAGCCCAAGCCAAGTCGGAATTTGAGAAGGACTTCTTCAAGCTGATGAATAATGCCGTCTTCGGGAAGAGTATGGAGAATGTTCGCAAACGCATCAGAGTCAACCTTATCAGAGGCACCGAGACTGACCGACTCCGAAAATTAATCGCCAGCCCCAACTACGAATCGTGTAGAATCTTCAACGGTGGACTGGTGGCGGTGCACAGCATCAAGAACAAGGTCCAGCTGAATAAACCAGTCTATTGTGGGCAGGCCATCCTGGACCAATCCAAGTACCTCATGTACGACTTCTGGTACAATCGGCTTAAACCCCAATACGGTAATAGACTCCAGATCTGCTACACTGATACTGACTCCCTTCTACTTCAGGTGGAGACTGAGGATGTGTACGCGGACATGAAGACTCACCCCGACTGATACGACTTCTCAGATTATCCGCGTGACCACCCCAACCATTCGACTGTGAATAAAAAGGTGGTCGGCAAATTCAAAGATGAATGCA
This sequence comes from Cepaea hortensis, assembly GCA_963921405.1. Classification (NCBI taxonomy): domain Eukaryota; kingdom Metazoa; phylum Mollusca; class Gastropoda; order Stylommatophora; family Helicidae; genus Cepaea; species Cepaea hortensis. The sequence continues at coordinate 421,298,345 of OY992876.1, forward strand.
ACGGCCGCTCGATAGCTGAGTTCGTCGGTCTCAGACCAAAGATGTACTCAATCCTAGAGGAGGCCGCCAACATCAAGAAAGCCAAAGGAGTGGCTCGGGCAGTTGTGAAGAAGGACCTCAGACACGAACACTACAAGGACAGTCTGTTCGGTCAGCGGGAATACAAGCACACACAGGTTGCCATACGAAGCAAGGGCCACCAGATAGGGGTTTATGAGATGAACAAAACATCTCTGAGCCCCATGGACACGAAAAAATGGATTTGTGCTGATGGTATCAACACTAGGGCCTACGGCTACCTAGAATCCTGCTAGGGAGTAGCTGTGGAGCTCCTCACATCCACGAGCTGGTCCATCTACGAGGTAGAAGTCCATAGAGTAGAGAACCGAGGGATGCATAACGGGCAGATCGCCAGCCTGGGCCTCATCGCTTAGGGAGGATCCGATCAGGAGGCATTTGGGTGTCGGGAGGAACAATCATCAGCTCTTCGCGAACGAAGCCCCGCGCTGGCCGATCCTCCAGGTAGTACAGCGCAGGCCGCCCATCCTGGCATACAGTTCTACGAATCTCGTGTACTGTTAATGACCACGAAGGATCAGTCGCCCGGCGCCGGCCACCTTCAAGCTCATGCTCCCCAGGCGAGCTTGCATACAGATACCGAACTAGAGCCTCAGACGGAATCACAGGCTCCTTGAGGCCGATAGTACGGTGAGCAGGAGCGGCCGGTGAATGGGATACAGAAGTGTCCTTAATGGCATCAACCGGCTTCCGACCCGTCAAACGAGTCACCTCACCGTTAAGAGCCGCGACCACCTGAGGAAGAGCCCGAACCCATTCAGCTGAACGTTCAGAGGACCCTCGAGCCGCCAGTAGTAACTCTTGGGCGTACTGGGCACCGAACAGTCTCTCCGCCAGAGTGCGATTGAACCTCTCGACGATCGCCTGCTGCCGGTGATTCCCAGCTTCTCCACGCCGTATCTGTGTCTTATGCTTTGCTGCCAGCTGGCTCACAGCACCCATAAACTCACGCCCCGGATCAATCTGCAGAAGCCGTGGCCATTTGAGTGGCCCGCGTTTGTAAATTCGCTCTAGGGCCAAAGCCACCCCTTCACTGCTCTTGTCTGTCAAAGCCTCTGCTTCCTTAAACCGTGAGGCAACATCCACAACTGTCAAGGCATACTTAAATGTCTTACGACCAACCCGGTCATGTGGTAGGTAGAGCAAGTCAGCCTGATGGACGGCATTCGGTCTATCTTCATCAATAGATGGCCGCGGAATGTAACGAGGAGCGGGTAAATAGATCTGAAAAATAGCTTGCTTCTTGAGCCAGTCTCGGGCAACATCCTCCGAAACATTAGCTGCAGCAGCTAGCTTCTTAATGGCCGCCAAGCCTTTCCAGTAGCCCTGAGGGCTGTAGTAGATATCCTCCAGATCTTTCATTTTGGTAGCAGCGGTCAATCTCTAAAGCAACTTGTAAGCAACAATACCAGTCGCTGCCAGCCCAAGAACGATAAAAGTGATCTCGCGGTCTTTCTGCGGCTCTGATGGCACATAGAAATCCGACAGGCGAGGTTCAGGCTCGAGGGTCTCGACACGTTTGCCAGAGATCAGGCTGTATTCCCGCATGGCCTGGTCGACATCCTGGAAAGAGTGAACGGCGTGGCCTTCACGCTGTAGCTCATCGTTGAGCCAGTCCAGCCGCGCGGTTCTCTTTCTCATCCACTCAGCCTGGGCCGCCTGTAGCCGCTCGACAGCCTCATCGTGCCGCCTCATTTCATCATGGGCGTCCGCATGCCCTAGCTTGGAAAAGAGGTAGTTGCCCCCCGTAAACGCGAGGGCATTGACAACAGCGCCCCCTATCATCATTGCGACAGAGGCCATAGATAGCGGGGTTGATACTGTAAGGGTTTATGCAATATATCAGCGGGGATCAAGCCCTCTTTGATAAGCAAATCTCGGAGTGCTAAGGCGATGGACGTGTCTAAAACCATCATCCCAATGTCATACATATCAGCGTCTAGCTTGGGCAAGGTTGCCCCTTTGAAAATCAGCTTGGTCAGTTTTGCGGTGCCTACCGTAAGCGCGGCCACCACAGCGCCGTGGTAAACGGCGTTAACAATAACTTTCCCGTCAACGCCTGCCATTATTCCATATAAAATGGATCTCTATTCTTTAATATGTTAGTCTCCGGTCGCTTGGAGGGCGCAGGCGGGGCAGGTGCTTTAGTCCGCCGCATTTTCTGCCTAATTACTCCGACGACAACGACAACGCCAGCCACTCCAATAATTCAGGGAGTCCAGCCACGGTAATCAACTGGCACCATTGGAAACAGCGGTGGTGGGGCCTCCTCATGCTCGGGGGCTAACTTTCGTTTCTTCTAGCGAACAGCCTGCCGCAGAGCTAGAGACAGCCTCTCTGCTTCACGACTCTTTCGAGCAGCAGCTCCTCTCTTCCCAGCCGCAACTTTCCTGGGGTCCTTCGTCACTAGTTTCTCCTGTGGAGCAATTTCGGGGGTCTCCTCCTCCATCTTGTTCTTGCTTAGGACAGATATGTCCAAAATGGCAGTGCCTAAAAGTTGCTAGTGCGAAAGTTGCAGGTGCTAAGCACATACCGAACTTATGGAAGAGTTCACATGTAACTGTGTTTAGCGCATGCCCTAGAAACGGGTCGGCCTCCAGGTCTGTCACCAAAGCTTGATTATCAGTAATGGGGAGGAACATACTTGCCACTTGTGCGTACATCTGTAGCATAGCTGTGCCTAGGGTCTTTGTTATTGCAGCTCCAAGCCTCGCCTCATGCCTCGCATTGGCGAGGGGCAGAACAACAGCATCCGCTGCACCAACGCGCGCCTTGGTCACATTCCTGCCGGTGCTTGTATCGATGCCTTGATACACAGCGCTCGCCCGCTCCGATTGGCTCTTCCAAAGATCCAGATAGATGTTGTAGACGTCACTGTCCACAAGAGAGAAGACTTCATTGCCAGAGAGCCTGACGGTCAGCTTTTGAACCAGTGCTCGGCCGAGGTTCTGGACCACGGACCGGTTGACATCAGGGGAGCTGAGGTCGACATTGAATGCCAGCCGCACCGACCCAGGCACGATAACATCGTGTGCACCGAGATTGGGAAAACGAACTAGTAACTGCTGCTTCGGGCCGATCGTAGAAGGATTGTTGGTCACGATTATCGTTTGCCGCAATCCTTTCACACCGAGCGGCTCCCGGAGACGGCGGTAAGGGTTAAGCTTACGACCATATGCACTTGAAGACATGGCTAGTTGTTTATTATTGCTTTGTACCAATATCTAATATGGATAGAGTTGAGCTGACTGATTTTGGTGGTGAAGAGGGGAGGCCTGAAACGGGTGAGGAAGAAGAGACAGGCTTCATCGACGATGATTTTGATGTCGATAATCCCCACATTGTTAATACCGAGTGGCCGTCACAGGGAGAGACGTCACAGGGGGAGACGTCACAGGGGGAGCGCAACTTATTCATAGAACTAGAAAACAGCGCTATTAACGACTATTTTAAAAGGGTGGAGAAGATGTGGGGTATCAAACCTATAACTGGTATAGATTATACAAAAATTCGTTTGGGTCGCCGGAATGCTCTCTATGTTAACCACCAAAGGATTACACAGTATGATAATGGCATGCCGTTAGCTGTGAATAACCTCAGAGTGAGTACCAGAGAGGTATTGGGGTTTGTGGACAAAATACCACCAAAGGTTGTCACCATCCTTGAGGAGACTGCTAGTGATCTGGCGGAGGAAGAAGCTGCTCTAAGTGGTGCAGATATTCAGGCTGTCCCACAAATAGCTTCAAATGTTGGCAACATCTTAGAACGGGCTATGTCGAGTCCAGAAGTGCAGCGGGTTTTAGAAACCTCACACGTAGACCAATACCTGGGAGAGAAAGGCTTACCTCCAGTGAGAGAACTCCGGGGGCTCATGGCGCTTGACAAAGCGGTGACAACGATTAAAGGTAAACTCACAAACTATCTGGTTATTCTCGACCAGCAAGATAAAGAGGTCGCCATAAGGCGGCGGAAAATGTTGATAGCACCCAATGAGGAGAGTAGGGACTTTCAAGAGCAAAAGATTGCCGATATTGAAGAAGCTAAGAAGAGGCTTTTAATAGAGGTCGCTGAGTTACACGAAGACTTACGCACCCAATTCAGTCGGATCCGTGAAACCATTCATCGGGTGGTCAATGAAGACACCACACTGGGTGCGAGGCTGCGGACTCTGTTCCGAGAGCAGGGTATCACCATAGCGAGCATTCTCACAGCGATCGGCCTCTTAATTTCCACTATCACCCTAGCCATTACTGGTGGTGGTGGTCCTACCCCACCGCCTGGCCCGCCACCTATCCCACCCCCTGGCCCGCCACCTATCCCACCACCTGGCCCTGGGGCTAAGGAATGGATTCGGCAGAAACTGAAAGACCTAGCGAGCCTTCTAGCCAGGCTAGCTGGTAAGGCTGCGGAGGCACTCCCAGGAATCATAGGCGGCATTATCTCCTGGCTTCTTAACTTCTTGAGTAAGGGTGTGGGATGGCTGGCTGGAAATCTCTGGGCATTAGTGGTTGCACTCGGTGGCTTGCTGCTGCTGGCTATCAGAGAGCGGCTAATTGCGGTGAACAAACCATAGGACCACTAGACCGACTGCGACACCCCCAGCAATGAGTGCTATCTTTTCATATTGATGCTGCAGCCCAGCTGCCTTATCAGCTATGCTAGTGGTCGGCAGCGCTGGCTGAGCAATGCTGGGCAGCTCTACCGTCGGCTGTGCAATGGTGGGCAGCTTAGGGGCATTAATGGTTGTATTCAGGCCACGCTTTAGGCCTGGCTCTGCGATGACGATCATGTTGTTATATCCAACTATCTGGCCAATGCGGAGCAGCATGTCGCTGGGGGACATATACAACCCCGTTCCAAAGACATAATTAACTTCTGAGCTCGCGTTTTGTAGCACATCCTGATATCTTTTGATGGCCGCCGCGAGATCGACGGGCGCAGAGATGGCGTCCTCTACTAATACCAGGAATTGCTTCTGGGCATCAAACGCCGTTCCGGTTTCCAGAATTCGTGTTCTAGTCTGAGCCTGGGCCCCTAAGATGGCCCACACATAGGTTCGAATGCTGTCATTTATTCGCTCAACACCGGGGCGTGTGAAGCCCTGTGACTTGTTAAGAATGAAAGCCTGCCAGCCAGAATCAGCGTGAATATCGTCTTGCGAGATATAATCTATGTGTAGTATGTCATTTGTGGTTTGTTGTGTGAATGAATGGCGCTTTGGGTCATATACACCATCATGTCCATCAGGCAGGACGCGATAACCAGTGTTCGTCCAGTAAATGTATACACTCCCCAACCCGTTATTTCTCCCGAGCCGTCTCCAGTTATCATTCTGGGGAATTCCAAATTCCGCGCATATACGCTGATAGGCTCTTACATCGTAGGGATTTTCAAAGGCGTTCCAACCCTGGTCTTGTGGTAGAGCCACACGCATCTCTTTGAGGATTCGGCGAATCTGGTAGTAGACATGGAATATGAAGACGGCTCGCGTTAGTGGGTCAGGGCCGGACAGATGCTCCTGCGCGGACACCCCACACCCCGCCGTGGCACACCATACTGCGAAGTTGAGTTGGTTTTGCCAGAATTGCATCGGATTGCTGTACCAGGCTTGCACGATCTGGTCAGACTCCACGTATGGCAACCGGTATTTTTCAAACATGTTGGGGAACTGTGTCGGAAAGGCTCCTTGGAGGTTGACCTGTATGTCCACCTTTGTGAGATCCTTTATTTGTGCAAATGGGTATACCCCACCCGCCGGGTATTTGGCGTCCTTATTGAACTCGTAAGCAGTCATTATTATTAGCTGTGCTAATATGTTTTTCACACTTAGCAACGTCCAACATGGGGAACCCATCCCCCTCAACCCGGTCCTAGACAATCGCGATGGTGACCTAGAGGTGGCTATCGTGGAATTGTTGTTCTACCCCGCTTGGGTTAATATTTCCGCGAAGCTGAAAAACAATTGGTTCAAACTTGATGACGAAGTTGTTAATATCCCCGACGGGTATTATGATGTCTGTGCTCTCAACAAGCAATTCTTTGAGCCACGGAAGCTCTCTCTTTCTCTCAACCCCGCAACAGGCCTTGTAAGTCTCAGTGGTATAAAATCGGGGGTGGCCTTAGGGTTCGGAGGGCTAGGTGGGGTTCTTGGGTTCGGCATAGACTACAGAAGTGAGCGGTTCAATGAGGTGTTTACATTCTATGCGGAGAAGTTTCCTAAACTTATCATATATAAGGAGTTGTACATTCATCTCGAGGGTCTATCATCATATGAAAACCGTCATAATTCTCTTCCCTCCACACTCCTTCGGGCTGTACCCGTTAAAAAAGAGGAATGTAATCAAGGGAGACATGAGATTTTCTCTGTGCCTCATTATAAAAGGCTAGAAACTGGAACGGTAGGGGGTATAAGACTTTCGGTCCGAGATGAAAAGGGTAACGACGTGCCACTGGCATATCTAAGCTGCGTACTTCACATCAGACATGGTTGCTCCGTCGGGTATTTACCGTCCTTATGAACTCGTAAATTATCATTATTAGACGTGCTAAAATGTACATCACGTTAACCAACATTCAGCATGGGGAACCCATCCCCCTCAACCCGATCATAGACAATCGCGATGGTGACCTTGAGGTAGCTATTGTGGAATTATTGTTCTATCCAGCGTGGGTTAATATTTCCCAGGAGCTGGCCAATAATAAGTTCCAGGTGGGGGGTAAAAAGATTGTTATCCCCGATGGGTACTACGACATATGTACCCTCAACAAGCAATTCTTTGAACCTCGCAAGTTTTCTCTGACGCTGAACCCCGCAACTGGTCTTGTACGTCTCGCTGGTATGTATGGACCCGATTTCTTGGAAGGAGGCTTAGCCTACAAGGGTTTTTCCCTTGGGAATGGAGTGATGACCCGAGGGTTGGAAAAGATTTTCCAAAACTTATCATATATAAGGAGTTGTACATTCATCTCGAGGGTCTGTCATCCTCTGAGAACCGTCATAATTCGCTTCCCTCCACACCCCTCAGGGCTGTGCCTGTTAAAAATGTGGAATGTAATCAAGGGAGACATGAGGTTTTCTCTGTGCCTCGTTATAAGAAGTTGGAGACAGGAACTCTAAACGATATTAGACTTTCAGTCTGTGATGAACAAGGTAAAGCTGTGCCGTTGGCATATCTAAGTTGTGAACTCCACATCAGAAAACACAATGGCTGATTCAGAAGGTCCAGGAAGGCATTGCCCAAGAGCATGCTCTACCCTAACCTTTGCTGATTTGGCCGACACTATTGGGTGGCGGGAGCCGGGTCATAACTACAAGATCTATGGCCTCCAGCTCACTCCCCAGGGGGTCTATGCTCGAGCCGCCATAGATCATCCCGACGACGATGATTGGGATCTGCAGCTTGAGCTTCGCACGGGATATACGCACCTCGAGCCTAATGGGATACTTATCAGGTTAACCAACATGGGCAAGGTGTTTGTGAGTTATCAGGCCTGCAGGACAGTCACACGCCCCAACAAGTCTCCTGTTGTGACCTACCAGTCATTTCTGAAAATGCAGTGCGCCAGGGCTCTCTTCTATGCCGTATCGGCGACTGAGGCTAAAGCCCAGGGGACTAAATATTGCCTGAAGGCTGTTACTGAGTGTAAAGCTGACCTTGATATGCTAGGTAAGCCTCCCAAGGAGTCAACCATCTATCTCGAGTTAGCTATTGGGCCTGTGGCACAGACAGAGTTTGCCCCAGTCCTTCCTGGGGTCTCTATTAAATGGAGTGCGTCATCACTCCCCAGGCATGTTGCTCTCGTCATTACTTCCGCGGCAGACGAGACGTGGGCGGCCCGGGCAACAGAGACGGATATTATAGTAGAGCTCGGTGAGGTTGCGGTAGATGAAATCATTTTTACTACCGTTACTGCTTTTGTCCGGCTTTTGTTCACTACAGGGCCGATTAGCACCGTTCGCATTGAACATTTAATATCTCAGTTGAAGAAGTAGGTTTGACTCGCAAAGAATAATGTCGCTCTATCCTACAATCGATACTAGTGACGGTGGTGCCTATCGTATTCAAGAGCTTACCCGTCTTCGGAAGTCTCTGGAAGATGAAAGGGACAAACGGGCTGCACTGTATAAAAAATATCGGCGTGCCGTTAATGCATTAAACGCTGTGGACAGCGCGATGCTGGCGGCTAGCCTTGGTATGGGGGTGGGGGGTGTTGGGCTTCTTACCACCATTATCGCTGCCCCTATAGTTGTCGGGCTCGAGATAGCTGCCCTAGCTTGTGGAATCATGTCCGCTAGGAGCATGCTAGCGTCCCGCAAACTAACATCAAAAGCTAAGAAGCATGATGAAATTTGCACTCTGGCGACGGCTAAGCTTTCTAGTATAGCCGACCTTGTTTCAAAGGCTTTGGATGATGGGAGAATTTCAGACGTGGAGTATAAAATAATTACAGCTGAAGAAAATAAATTTCACCAGTTGAAAAAAGATATTCGGAGCAAGGCGCCGGCGGATCTGGACGAAGAGACAAAAAAATCTCTCATTCTGAAAGGCCGAGACGCGGCACGGGCAGAGTTTGTAAAAGCTTTAGGGTCGAAATAACCTGTATACACGATCAGGACAGTTTGGAACCACCCCCCTATTCCACCGAACGATCCGCCAGTGGATAATGCGGATATACTCCTCAGATAAACAAGGTGTGTATGAACATTTTTTCTCTCCCACAAGACACGGTTGCTCGCAATGGTGGTTGGCCGACGAAATTTGCGCTAAGCCACACCTATAGGCCCTCTGGGCTATATTGAGGATCTAACTTCACCCCTTTATAGAGTAGCAGTTTGATTCCAGTCGTCTTTTCAAACTTCCAAACCATCCTATGAAGCGCGTCTAGTGTGCAACGCTCACACATCTCATATGGTTTCCTAACACCCCTCTCACAGAATATACACTCTTCTATCACCTCGCCCCGCTTTGCCTCATGCCAAGAACAATAAAGGCCGATGGCTGGGCGGCCGCAATGAAGTTCTGTGCCGAGCTTCGGCCACTCACATCCATAGGTCTCCATCTGTATGTGCCCAATAAGTCAGCCTCTAATTCGACGCGCCCTAATATTTTCAGATATAGCACCATAACAAAAAAAAAAAGCCGCCTAAACCATCACGTGAATTTTTAAAAAAAAGAATTTTTAAAAAAATGCAAAAGTCGGCTTTGTGATTCGTTCCCCCACCCCTCTCAGAGGATGACAACAACCCGGGTTTTTATGCACACAACTTGCCATCCTCCGAGAGATGTGAGGTGTGTTGGTTAAACCACATGTATAGAGATTAGGCGACCCCCTTGTTGGTTGCTAATCGAAACTAAATACTAGCGAACCTAGAAGGTGCCCCCATCCGGCAGCCTAGAATATTGAATGGAAACCCGGGTTTGAGCATGCAAACCATTCAATTTCTAGACCTGCTGAGTGTGATGTGGTTTAACCAACTTGACCACGCCACGGACAGAGGTAACAGCAACATTTTGTCGTTATATGTCACTATTAAAATATGTAGTATACATTTGTATATAATTTTGTACATACATTTGTATATAATTTTTTTTGTACATACAATGTTTTTTTTTTTCAATGTATGTTATAAAAAAAAGCAAAGAAATTAATAAAAGCTTATAAAAGCAAGATTTTGTATATCACTGGCTCAGCGCGCATTGATTAACTTCCACGTCACTTGTTGGCGGGGGAAATAAGCGTGCTGTGTGTAGCACATTCTGTTAACGAACGTGTGGTGGTAAAAAAATTAGCCCGCCGTTTTTTTGGAGCTTTGTGGCTGCAGGCGTAAAATATATCACACCGGCTTGTGTTGGGAGATATGACAGCTTTTCCAAAATATGTCTGAGTAATATATCGTGGCGGGCGGCTCGGTCACCATGCGTGCGCTCCGGGATACAGAGGACGGCCCGGTCGGGCGGTCGCGCCCCGGGGCCCTGGGGGGTGGGGCCCCCGGGGGTTGGGTCCCTAGGGGGCTTTCTTTTGGCGCTCCTGTAGTGCCCCGACCCTTTTGGTCCCCGGGGGCTTTCTTTTGGCGCTCCTGTAGTGCCCCGACCTTTTTGGCCCCAAACCCCCAATTGACATCTACTGTTGTTTTGCGCTGGAACAATTCCAATATAGAATACACGTGTTATCGAGTTCCAGACGGTCGTATTTTCGCCGGTGACGCCTGGCTCCGTCCCGTCTCCCCTGTCGTTTACGTCTTGGACCTCGTCTGGTCGGTGGTTTCTTAACCCTTTATACGGGATACAAACACTGGTCTGTCATGATGAAGAAAACCAAAAACACTACACACCACTAGTGTACTACGCAGTAACCTAAACATGCTGCGAAAAACACTCAGGATTGATTCGCACAGATGCACGAAACTCGGTTGCACTGGCGACAATCTTGAGAGGAAACTTCTGGTTTACATCCTAGCGCAGAAATAACATGCAGGAGATGAAATTATCCTACGTGAAAAAATAGTGTGTGTTTTCACATGCTGGGTAGGCATAACATAGTTCACCGATTGATTTGACACCAAATCGGTTACCCACACCTGCTTTAGCCATCCTATCACAGCTGTTGCCCGGGGGTGGCCCCTGTCGCATGCTGACAGCAACTACGATTAATTTTATAATGATTTGGAGAACGCCTTTAAGAAATTCAACCATTCAGAATTAACTACCATAATGGGTGACTTTAATTCTGAATTTGGAAATCAACAGAACGGATGCATAGAAGGCAAGTATGGACTCGGGGAACAGAATGAAAGAGGTTGCAGGCTTGTACAGTGGGCAAAAGAGCATGATATGATTATTGAAAACACCTAAAATCAACAACATGCAGGGAGATTATGGACACGGAGGAGTCCTGGCCATAGGATCAGAATTCAGACTGATTACATTCTCATCAACAGAAGATTTCGAAATGAATTAAAAGTCGCAAAAACTATATCAAGCGCTCACTGCTAAAGCGACCATGGATTAATCATAAGCAATATACATGTTACAAAGAGTGGTAAGGTGCTACATAGAGCCTGTACTTGTGTATGGATGTGAAGCTTGGACAATGAGCAGTAAAGCTGAAAATGTGGTTTCTTAGGAGAATGCAAAGAATACCATGGACAGATATAAAAAAACCAATGACCAAGTACTACAAGAAACAAATGAGAATCGTAAGTTAAGTAGTTAAATTAGACGTAGACAGTCAAACATTTTTTGGGCATGTTATGAGAAGAAATGAATTGGAGTATTTGGTGACAACTGGCAAGATCGATGGGAACAGACCAAGGGGAAGACCGAGATACCTGGATTGCTTGGCCACATGGCATGGTCCAGACAGGAACACTGAGCTTATCCACGACTCTGGTGATCGGGTGAAATGGCGAGTCATGACTGCCTGCGCTTTCCGGCATGGCACATGATGGATGGAATATACACGTGACCACTGGACTTGAACTGTCCTTGTACTTACGCAGTCAGCACGCTAATAAGGCTGCATACTTAAAAATAAGTGCAGATGAGCAGCACCCTCTGCATGACGCTATATTCAGAGAAAAGGGTGACAGGCTAAAGAGGCGCAAATCATGGATGGGTAGGGCGGAATATGTCGTCAGACAGGTCTGCAGTCTTACCAGTATCAACCCCGGCAAGGAATGGGTGCCGCTGCCTCCAGCGTTTAAGTGCACTTTCTCCGGCATTATCACACTCGACAGACGGTGCAGAGAGCAGAACCCTGCCGCTGTCAATGCAGAGGTTAACGCGCTCATCTATGAACACTCAGATAGCCCCGAAGTGCTCATCTATACAGATGAATCTGTTGCAAAGCAGCAGAGAAGTGCGTGGACATTTACAGCACGGGCTGAGCGGGCCGAAGCGTTCAAGAATCCAGTGGTGCCCACTCTATGACCACAAGCAGCATGACGATGGAGGTGATGGCAGTTACACAAGCTTTCATATTGCTGGAATCACAGCATTATACCAACGTGTGTATACTAAGTGATTCAATGAGCATGATTCAGAAGGTCGAAGCTGGATCTGTACGTAGACAATGGACTGAGTCGCTGCGGAAGTCTGTTGTCCGTAAAGTCACCTTCATCTTCGTCCCGGGAAATGCGGGAGTCGAGGGAAATGATCGAGCTGATAAACTGGCTGGCTCTGCACCCCTGTAGATGGCCAGCCCATGGATCGTGATGATGTTATTAACGTCCTCAAAGATATGGCGAGAACAGAGGACTTTGACGTCAGTGAATCCACATCGCTGTCCAGGATGAAAGACTTGGGAGTAAGAATCGGCACGGCCAGACGCGAGAGGTACATCGGGAAAACAAGGCGCCTCGTCAACCAACACAGAACTGGCACTATTAGCCACCGGACGCTGATGCATATGCTGGGGGGAGGATCTGAGCACCTATGGACATGTCCGGAGTGCAATGAAGATACCCCAACTGATAACTGACTGATAACGCTAATAAGGCTATAACAGATTTAGTGTTAAATAATGCAACGACAGTGACCCCGGAAAAGGGTCAGAAGAGATTATAGTCGACAACCCAAGCTTTCAAGTACTTCTTCGACACTGGAAACATTTGCTTTATTTCAGCATGTGAAGAACAATGAAGAATTAGAGTATGCCTTAACATTTATGCGAAACGTCTTGTTGACCCGCATCCTCAACTATGAACTTATAATGGCGATGTTTGTGTGTGAAATGCCTGGAAGTGAGTGGCCTACTTCGGGCAATTTAGATAAAAAGTCACGCAGATCAGAGCATAGAATTGTCCAATGTGAAAGCTGGATATAATCTAGGATAGACATCGTTTCTAGCAAATTACACTAACGGCTTAGGTCAGTGGTTCCCAAACCACGGTCCACTTGTGGCCCGACAGCTATCAGAAAGTGGCACGCAAGGCCTCGATATTTAATATAATATAGTTTAATAATTTCAAAAATGCTTCCGGAGATCCCAGTCAGCGTGCGATAATTTACTCTGCTCGTGGTTGGTATGCTCAGATATTATGGAATGCGCCTGTTCAGTTCGCAACGAAACACTATGTGGACACTGACTGCCTTTAAAGTTATAAAATTTTGTTGATGAAAGTTAAGAAAGGTAAGAATGATATTGCACGAGTTTTATAATTTTACTAGCTGACCCGGCCCGGCTTCGCCCAGGCCCTGGCGGGGATCTATCTATCTATCTAGCTATCTATCTATCTATCTATCTATCTATCTATCTATCTATCTATCTATCTATCTATCTATCTATCTATCTATCTACCTACCTACCTACCTCCCTACCTACCTACCTTCCTACCTACCTACCTACCTATCTATCTATCTATCTATCTATCTATCTATCTATCTATCTATCTATCTATCTATCTATCTCTATCTATCTATCTATAGCCAAGAGACTTAACTTAAGATATAGCAATGCTACTAAACGTTATGTCCCTTGTTTTATTTGTTCTTATGTTGAGTCATGTAAGTACAAAATTAAATTTTAGTAAGTAAACAGATGATTGTACACTAAGAAACTATTACAGTTGGTTGCACAGGAATGAAAAGAAAACATGTATAAAATTTCATCTCAATCGCATGGACCGTTATCGAAAGCATCAAATACATCCCCACCCACAGACATACATTGTGTGTTATATATATATATAGATAACGGTGTGGCCCGCTTAACTACCGAAAATAGTAGATATGGTCCGCTGCTTGAAAAGCTTGGGAACTACTGGCTTAGGTGAACAAACCTGAACAGCCATTTACACACGTGCGAATATTGCTAGCAACGGAGCTCACGTGAGTTGTAATAAGTTACTTACGTATTATTAGACGTATTTGACATAAGTCTAGTGCTATGTGGGTAGGACTTATTCGCTGCCGAAGTAGAAGATAGAGAGGCCAAATATCCAGCATAGTAATAGTGTATACAATTAAGAATCTAAACTTGTCTTGCACAAGATAAAAGGACCTTCCTAGGCAAGAATACTGGAACGCAAGGAATAAACTCAAAACAAGAGCACATGCCGATTCTAATCGCTGAGCATTAACTAACAAATTGGCATGCTGGCTCAGTAATCAGGGGTTCAAATACACACGAAAACTTGTATTCAAGGTGGACTTAAATTCCAGGATATACCAGGTTTACAATGATGCTAAAGGATGTCTTAGGGGGTAAATGCTACCAGTGTGATCATAATTTGGGTGTCGTCCAGTATATAAGAATATCGGATTTGAACCACAGGCCTGATACGCCTGGTGGTGTGTTTAAGGATCTTCTCTTTCTATGTTGTTTGTCCATTAAGAATGATGATGACCATACATTTCATCCTGTGGGGGTTGAAAGTATAGAGAAGTGAGTTCTATAGTCTGTTTACTTTTGTCTGCCCCAATATAAAATTCCATATCTCAGTAACCAACTGAGAGAAAATTATGAGATTTAGCATATAACATTATCATATGTCCACCCAACAAAAAAATTTTGTTCTGGAGATTGTACAGAAGATTTCAATGTTTGTGTATATGCGGTATATAATTTACGGGTCAAAGATTAAGTCCATAATTTTTAATGTATTACACCTTACCCAGACACATCCGCGCTTTTTAAAAAAAAATTATCTCGTGGTTCACGTTATGGCACCAACGGCGCGCAGTTAAATTGGATTGTTCAGAGGTGTCGTAAATGTGGTTTTTTTTCACAAACGTGAATATATTAATAAATATATAAATAAATCTAAACATTAATATAATATAAATAGCTAATATTTGAATTTGTGAATATTGTTCAACGGGATTGAATGTGAAATTTTGTACACTTCAAAGCATCGCTATGAAGTTGTACACATATTTGTGTCAAGAATCTGAACGCAGGAAATTGTTTCATACTGTTACAAATCCCGAAAAAAGAACAGTGCATGCATTGGGTTTGAGTAAACGGTCATTTCGTCGATGGGTGCAAGAATCTGGAATGACACCAACACGCGATAAGCAAACGGTAGGTAGAAAGGCAACTGTAGACAGTTTCGACAAGGATGCCATAAAGCGAGCAGTATAAAAAATGCTGGATGCCAAAGAAACAATGATTGTAAGAAAACTTAGGGTTTGGTTGAGAAAGAACAATAGCATAGAGCTATGCTATCCAAAACAACTTTGTGGAAAATTATAAGGACATTAGGCTTCACTTTTAGAAAGTACAAGGGAGGTAGAAATATCCTTTGCGAGCAACCGCATTTAGGAGCCATGAGAAGCAGACACCTACGTGAAATAAGGGAAATGCGCAAAGAAAATTATGACATAGTGTATTTAGATGAAACGTGGATCAATGCGCACCACACAAGTGGCAATCAGTGGATGGAAAGATAAAGCGATATGTGCCCAATAGTAAAAGACAGCGTTTGGTCATAGCCTGTGCTGGTAGTACTCATAATGGCTTACTACTGAATGCTGGACTCGTGTTCATATCAAAGCATACAGACAATACGGATTATCATAATAAGATGAATGGTAATGTATTTAGAGATTGGCTCGAGAATACAATACTTCCATCCCTTGATAGACCGTCTTGTCTAATCATGGACAATGCATCATATGACAATGTTGTTGCCCAAGAAGACAAGATACCTACGGCATCGAGCACAAAAGAAGCAATAAAGATATGGCTCCGAAGGGAAAATATACCATTTCCAGTAATATATTTTTACAACTAACCTTTCGAGGGGATGACGTAATGCAACGCCTACAGGACCGGCTTGTTACAGCAGTTGGCCGAACATTCTGTGCTAAAACTCCAGTTATTAGGTACAAAACCACACCTATTCCCAACCCAGCAATTAGAAAATCTACCCCTCTGTACGCTACATCTAATTGTATTTACCAATTCACATGCACGTGCGAGTCTACCTATATTGGCCGAACAGACAGGCAGTTACACACCAGGATTTTTTAACACGTACCAAACTGGGTTGACAAGAAACTACACACAAGCTATGGGATCATGGGAAGTGTTCCTCCAAAGTCGGAGAGTGTGTGCCTGTACGGCGAGGAACCACCAGTCTGCACACCAATAAGCCAGGCATGAGACATCGGATACTCACGCAAACCCCAAGTCCTGCATGACATCACACTGATGTTGGACAACAGGATGCCTTCATCCGACATACAGGACTTCGCGATGGAGCTCAAGCCAACGAACACAAGCAAGCAAACAAGCAAACAAGCAAGCATGGGAAGTGTGACCACTACAATTATAAACTTCCAGCGTAGTCCATTGCACGTCATGTCTTGGAAACCGGTCATGCCATTGAGAGGGACAGCGCTTTTCGTGTTGTTTCATACACAAAATAGTCGTTTGTTAAAGTTTGCAGAAGCAATAATGATCCACCTGCACAAGCCAATTTTGTGCAAACAGAAAGTCATGATAGTCAGTTTAAAATTACCATGGTAAACAACTGATATTACTGTGTGAATATGTGTATATTTCAGCTTGAACGATGATTCTAATTATTTTACTCTATGTTGTTTGACATTTGCAGTATGTACCTGACGAGATACAGCGAAATGTGCCAGGCAATAAATTGCAATACATTTGAAAATAAAGGGTCATTGTCTCTTTTGAGAGTTCTCTTGTCGTAGTAGGATTTTTTAAATAACAAACCCTAGATTAATAATTATTTTGTTGGTAGAGGATAGGCAAGGAATCACCCAAAGATTATATTGGATACTCAATAAAAACTTCACTGCTTTCCTGGAGGTATTGCTTGGTTCTCCGAAAATCTATTTAATGGTCTCAAACCATTGTGCCAGTAACAGCTAAATTAATTACAACGGGCAGGATCACATTGAGATGGAGAGAAACTTAGTATCCTTGATCTCTTTGGGGTTGAGCCAGCAACTATACATCCGACAAGTTTATTAACCAGCAGCTGAAGAAACAAGAAGGAAATGAAAAATAAGGTAAGAAATATATTCCTTCTACTTTTGTGTCAATTTACACATTATTTACCCAATGCCTCTGTAAATTCTCTGTCTTTACTAATATTACACATTGCACCCCTCTCGGGAGTCTCCGTGGTGAAGTGGTCAAGCCGTCTGACTCGGGCTCAGAAGGTTGGTTATATGTTCGATTTCGGGCCGCGTCCTTCATTTCACGAGAGCATTTTTTCGGAGACTCCCGAGGGTCGTCGCTGGAGCTACGGAGTTCGTGCTCTGTGCGACGCTTTCCGCGCTGCGGGAAGAGACTGAGCCATATGGGATAAAAATCCGGTGCAAGGCAGTCGACCCTGTCGACATTTAAGCGACTTTTTTTTTTATTGCACCCACTCCCATACGAATCTGGCTACGCCTTATACTTGTGTCGTTACATGAAATATCGTGCTTTACTGTAAGACTAGTTTTGTAGCGTGAATTCACTACATTTTCTCCAAAACACCAAAGAAATGTCGCCGCTTTCGATTATTTAAGTTGCCTTTGGACCTATCAAAGACATATTCTTGGGTGGGGATAAATATAAGACGACAGGAAAACTTTCACAATGATGCAACTGACAGTTTTCATAAAAATTGATCGTGAATAAAGGCATTCATTTCTGAAAAGACTATAAGATGGCTGATAAGGCCTATTTTGTTTCGAAATGTTCTTTGACAATGTGTGCAAAGAATTCTTCACGTTCAAGGAGGAGGATCTCCTGCAGTGGTTTTTCTGTCCAGCCTTTTCTTCATAGCTCTTGCAGTCCTGGTTGCTTCAAAAGTGACTGTACCCTTGCGTAATGATGTATGCCACGAATTTCGGTCTTTGGCAACATTCTCCCAGGTGTCATGATGAATTCCAAAAGCTTTCAGTGAGATTTTAGTGTCTTTAAAGCGTTTCCTTTGGCTGCCTTGGGAGCATTTGCCACAACGCAGTTTGCCTTACAAAACAAATTCGTTTAGGGAGCCTGTGATCTGGCATGTGAGTTAAGTGACCAGCCCAGCGAATTTGATTCTTCATTAGTAGGGTTTGGATACTGGGCATGGACGCTCTTTCTAGGACTTCAGTATCTGGGATCTTGTCTTGCCATTTAATTTTCAATAGCTTCCTGACGATGTGAAAATATATAACGTTATTAGAGGAGGAACACTGGACACTTAGCCAGTCTGACCATCTATGTGAGAGGTCGGTGTAGTGAGAAATATTCACTTAGATATTTAGGGGTCCTAGCAGTGGCGTCACTGGGGTTGGTGTCACCCAGTGCGGTAAACTCTTGGTGTCACCCCTCTAGACTTTCACCATGGTCTTCTTCCGAGTGTTCCTGTACCATATATAATCGCATATAGTAATGTTTGTAAAATACGTCATAAAGTTAATAAGGACATAAGAAAGAAAACAAATTGAACAATATAACTTCAATACTTCAGGTAAAACATAAATAAAGAACTTCGACAAACTCGGACAAAGTTAAATTTTTGTTATTTAACATTAAAATTTCTAAAATTAACAATGAACGGTTATGAAACCCGACTAGACAGAGCTATGTCTGCTTTGTCAAATTTGCAATTTTTTTATTTTGGTGTCACCCCTTGATGGTGTCACCCGGTGCAGCCCGCACCCCCCGCACCCCCCTAGTGACGCCCCTGGGTCCTAGACTATGGTGATCGTGCGAGATGGAAAACAATGACCACCAATGCTTATAGGCATGGCACATGATGGTGATGACGGCATTTAGGGCGTATAATTAAAGAGGTCATATTAGATCCCAGGGACTTTCCATAGATTAATATGCAAGTTTTTGTTGGGAGGTGATTTTGTGTTAAGTGTAATCTTTAATTGCTTCTTAAGGAATTTGTATTCGAGCATGGCAATCAGAGGTGTGTTATTTATATTTCACGGGAAGATAAACAGCTACCTTCCTGGATATCGGGTGGTACATCAATCGTTGACAGTACTTAACATTATTAAGTGTCACTCAATAAAAGGCGGCGTCTTACAGTTATCTTATTCTGTTAGCCATGTTCTCTATCTTCAGACCAGATTAGTCTGTTGATTAAGTAGACAGACTTGGTAAGTCAATGAAGTCTAGTGGGTTGAACGGAATAGTAATTTTATGTCTTACTCCACTGTTAGTTGTTTTTGTTTGGGTGCCGTAATGTCCGCCTCGAGTGCTGGAGGTCCCGGGTTCAAGCCCCGGTGAGAACCGGGATTTTTTTCACGTGGACTTCCAGTAATAAAATTTCCCCTGGTCTCTGGGTAGTGAGATCGGACGCCCGTGTGTATTGTTGCGCAAGTGAAAAATCTCTTGGCAGTTGGAAATCGAAAAAGAGTAGCCTAACGGCGATGCCCGGGCAAATTTTCGAGTTAAAAATCAACCCAATGTATTTTAGGATCCTCGCCCATGCTACGGAGTTCGTGCATTGAGCTGAGTTTCTCCAGATTCAGGTTTGAGCTAGGAAGAAAACGGAGCACTTATGGGTTAAACCCGTGTGCCATGATGTTGATCCAACGACTAAACGACTACACTAAACGTAATTGCATCGTATGGCAAACTACTGAACGTAAACTTGCCAAGAGATCTCAAGAGAAAAAATGTTGGTGTTTACTGCGATGTCCTGTAAAGGATATGCAGCTAACCTTGTTTTTTGTTTAAATTGCATCGCGGTGTAGAGTAAAGAGAGAGGGATAGTACCTCACAGTCAGTTGCAGCCATATCCCAAGGAATAGACCAGGATCCTTCTTACTTCCCATCTCTTTACCTAGCTCATGTATGGCTTCACGAATACCGCTTGTGTGCGAAGGTGGCCACACCACGGGCAACAGTCTTGGCTGACAGGCTAAACTACAGAGTGAATTAGGTGTAATATCCTGCTAAGGGAATGTCCATCCCTAGTACACAAAAGACTGGGACGGTGAACAGGCCTGATAAATCTACATAGATCAACGTCTTCGAAAACGAAACAGTAGAGTATGTGGCACACATGAGGCGTGTTCAGGACACAATAGTGAACATGTCTGGCTATCGTGGAAGAAATTGGGACCACACCATGTAGTGTCTTAAAGACAAAAATGCGATCACAACAAAAAGAAAACAGCGATACGAGTAATTCTTGGCCCCCTGGAGATGAGCCTGTTGTAAATATTCTAAGGGTAGAGACATCTACTATAATGAATAAGGAAGTGAATAATGACGCATGCATCTCAAATTCTTTTGCAAGGGTGCATTCTGACAATACCTACCTAAATAGTAGAAGAAGATGTCTAAGAATTGGTACGAGGAACATACTTACCCTGTATTAAGCAGAAAAATGTGACAACCTGATTGCAGAAGCAAAAAACAGGAAGTTAGATATTTTAGGTGTATCCGAAACAAGATGGACAGATGCGAGTTATATAGGTAGAGAAGATTTCATATTCATTAACTCAGGAGGAGATCATCACGAGAGAGGATTAGGAATTTTAGTAATAAAAAATTTAGAGAAAAATATTAGTGGACTCTGGGCTCATAAAGATATTATGATACTACACACAATTAAGGCAAGACCTTTCGACATAGTAATTCTTCACACGTATGTTCCAACAACTGATTATAGTGATGAACAGCTATAAGAATATTATGAAAACCTACAACACACACTGAAAGTTTTAAAATCATCAGCGGTCTTAATAGTCATGGGAGACATGAACGCAAAGGTTGGAGAAACTAAATATAAGGAGATAGTAGATCACCATGGTATGGGAAATAGAAACGACAGGGAAGACCGGCTGATTTAGTTATGTGAATAAAACAATCTTAGTGTTTTTAGCACATTTTTCCCAACATAACCCTAGGAAACTGTATACGTGGAAAAGCGCTGAAGGTAGAACGAGAAACCAAATTGACTACATCATGATTAGAAATAGAATTTAAAACAATGGTAAAAATGTCAAAATATACCTTGCTGCTGATGTCAACTCTGACCACAATCCTGAAGTCTTAAACTTACAAATGAAACTTAACAACACAGGAATAAGGACATCGAAGACACATCAAATAAATGTATCGACATTGAACCTGCCAGACATAAGTCAAGTTAACCTAGTTGAAGTAACATATACATATTATAGGCTAATCGTTGAAAGTATGGAACAATATAAATGCGAAAATCCTGAGGATAAATTTAATACAAAATGGGAATGTGTGAAAACCAGTATACAGATTGCAAATACCACCTTGCCAGTGAAGATAAATAAGAAAAAGCAATTATGGATAACCGATGAAATCTTGAGCAAAATGGCTCAAAGAAAGAAAGCAAAGAACACTTCAGAGTATATATTCATAGACAGAGATATACGTCACATGTGCAGAGTTGCCAAAAAAGAGTGGTTGCAGACTAAATGCAAAGAAATAGAGGATCTAGAAATAGAACACACCTCGAAAGAATTGCATGAAAATATAAAAAAGATTTACAAAGAAGAAAAATAATATAACAGGATATGGCTGTATCAGAGGGAAGAAAGGGATACATTATAATTTATAATACCGACATAATAAAATGATTGAAAGAGTACACAAAAGATTTATTCTGAGACAGCAGGGTCAATAAACCAACATAATACTCAAGATGGACCAAAAATATTAAAGGCTGAAGTAGAAAAGGCTATTAAAAAGATGAAAGAAGGAAAGGCTGCAGGCCCAGACAAAATAACAACGAAGATGACAAAATCCTTATCCATATTATCCTTATATTATATTGATGCTATAACAGAATTATGTAATGATATAAATAATACTGGGTACATCCCCAAGGATTTGAAAACATCCATTTTCATAACACTACCCAGGAAGCCAAGAGCTGTTGATTGTGAGGATTACAGAAATATTAGCTATAAGCCATATAACTAAGATACTACTCAAGGTCATACTAGAAAGAATTCAAAATAAAGTAGATGGGGAAGTAGCTGAAGAACAATTTGAGTTCCGCGAAAACAGCGGCACAAGAGAAGCAATAATCTGTTTGAGGATGCTAAATGAAAAATATATAGAAGTTCAGAAATATATCTATATATATAAATCAAAGTGTATGTATGTAAATATGTATGTATGTAAATATGTATGTCCTTTATTTTTTCGCTAACGGCCCATCCGATTGAGATGAAATTTTCTACACGCCTTACTTTCATTCCAGAGCTGTCAACTGTCATAGTTTTTTTTCCTTCTTCCTCCTCCTCCCTCCTCCCCCTCCCAAAATACGTACGTAAATATATGATGATGATGATGAAAGAATCCCCGAACCAAAACGCTAGGGAAAGGGAAGAAAATGACGTTACTACACATTAGCTAAGGGACTTAACTCTAGAAAAAGTTATTTCAAGGGGCATAACTTTTAATAACATTGTTGTATAACTTATAGTCATATTGTTGTATCGTTTTCAATGATTTATAAACTCTTTGTCTATAGTTATGTACCGGCGTATGAGTTATAATAAATAATGATACAATCTTTTAGACATTTTCAAAGTTTACATAAAAATAATGCATAATGCATAATATTGTAACTCATCTTTCTATACTTAAGAAGTTATCTAAAAGATGTTGAACAATATCATCGCATCTTTAGTGTTTTCCGCCATCATATCGACACGATTCGCTTGACAGCACTTCTCAGCGCTATCAAGCCAAGACGCCTTACACATTTCAAGCAGTCTGATACGGGGGGAAAATGGCACGTCGTAATAGCACAAAGAAACAAGCAGCTTCCAAGATGCATAGTGAGAAAACCGACCAGACTATCAAGAAGACGAACCTGCCTTTGGAGAGTCTGCATGCAAGCTGTAATAAAGTATCTGAACCAACAGTCAATGAAACTACCAATAAGAAGAGCGACGACTACCCACAGACGAACACAAAAACTTGTGAGAGGAAGGAGGACCAAGACACCAGAATCAGAAACACTGATTCAAACACAGTCAGATGGGTGGTCAAGCGGCTAAAAATGGAGCTTACTGATCAACAAATACAGAAGCAGCTGCAGGAAGAAAATCTTCACGTCAACATTTTGAAGGCAGAGCGGATTCTTACCTACTCAGAATTAAATGAGATGCTCCACACCAGGGACTGGGCGAACCCGGGCCGGGTCAGGCAGACAGACAGACAGACAGACAGACAGACAGACAGATAGATAGATAGATAGATAGATAGATAGATAGATAGATAGATAGATAGATAGATAGATAGATAGATAGATAGATAGATAGATAGACAGACAAAAAGACAGGGAGGGAGGGAGGGATAGACGGAGGGATGGGTCTATTAGACAGACAGACAGACAGACAGACAGACAGACAGATAGATAGATAGATAGATAGATAGATAGATAGATAGATAGATAGATAGATAGATAGATAGATAGATAGATAGATAGATAGATAGATAGATAGATAGATAGATAGATAGACAAAAAGACAGGGAGGGAGGGAGGGATAGACGGAGGGATGGGTCTATTAGACAGACAGACAGACAGACAGACAGACAGACAGACAGACAGATAGATAGATAGATAGATAGATAGATAGATAGATAGATAGATAGATAGATAGATAGATAGATAGATAGATAGATAGACAAAAAGACAGGGAGGGAGGGAGGGATAGACGGAGGGATGGGTCTATTAGACAGACAGACAGACAGACAGACAGAGATAGATAGATAGACAAACAGACAGACAGACAGGGAGGGAGGGAGGGAGGGATGGAGAGACGGAGGGAGAGACGGAGGGACGGGTAGGCAGACAGATAGACAGGGAGGGAGGGAGGGATAGACGAGGGAGAGACAGAGGGATGGGTCTATTTGACAGACAGACAGACAGACAGTCAGATAGTCGGTAACGGGAACGAGAACTTATATGACTCATCTTTTGGTGCTTAATTGAAGAAGTTATCTACCGTAAATTTATTTGTACATGTAATAATTTTTATCTGGCCTTTTATAAGGGCCAAGAAAATATGAATTAAATGAGATTCTCCCCACCTTTTCGCTGCACAATGGAGCACCGAGAATAAACAAATGCCACGTCATACAGTACGTGGCATAACTACCTAACGGTAGTTTGTGGGCATTCGAGCTCCAGCCTTCGGTGAACTCAGAGCATTTCTGATACTTTCTAACAGGTAATACTCAAATGATTTGACATTAGAGCATGCGAGGGCGTTGGGGACATGTTGCTTACACCTACACACATCGACACTACGGACACAGGCGAGTTCACACTCCGTGGCCTAACAGTCCACCCAATTGTGTAGGTTTGATTTGTAGGCTAAAAGCGTGAATGAGGGTAGCATGTGCAGGACTGAAGTCTGGATCATCCTCTGCATTCCTTAACGTTGTACATTGATCCGTTGACAAATAACATCATTCAGAAACCACACATATATGTCTGTCTGACTGTCTGTCTGTTTGTCTGTCTGTCTGTCTGTCTGTCTGTCTGTCTGTCTGTCTACCTATCCGTCTATTATATATATATATAAGATATATGTAGACAGAGAGTCGGGAACGGGAACTTATATGACTACTTATATGAATTAAATGAGATGCTCCACACCAGGAGCTGGGCAATGCCGGGCCGGGTCAGACAGACAGACAGACAGACAGACAGACAGACAGACAGACAGACAGACAGACAGACAGACAGATAGTCGGTAACGGGAACGGGAACTTATATGACTACTTATATGAATTAAATGAGATGCTCCCCACCAAGGACTGGGCGAAGCCGGGCCGGGTCAGCTAGTATATATATATATTTGTTTTATAGGCTACTAGCTGACCCGGCCCGGCTTCGCCAAGCTCCTGGCTGGGATCTGTCTGTCTGTCTGTCTGTCTGTCTGTCTGTCTGTCTGTCTGACCCGGCTTCACCCAGTCCCTGGTGGGGAGCATCTAATTTAATTCATATAAGTAGTCATATAAGCTCCCGTTCCCGACTATCTGTTTGTCTGTCTATCTGTCTGACCCAGCCCGGCTTCACCGAGTCCCTGGTGGGGAGCATCTCATTTAATTCATATAAGTAGTCATATAAGCTCCCGTTCCCGATTATCTGTCTCTGACCCGGCCCAGCTTCGCCCAGGCCCTGGCGGGGATCTATCTATCTGTCTATCTATCTATCTATCTATCTATCTATCTATCTATCTATCTATCTATCTATCTATCTATCTATCTATCTATCTATCTATCTATCTATCTATCTGTCTATCTATCTATCTATCTATCTATCTATCTATCTATCTATCTATCTATCTATCTATCTATCTATTCTATCTATCTATCTATCTATCTATCTATCTATCTATCTATCTATCTATCTATCTATCTATCTATCTATCTGTCTGTCTGTCTGTCTGTCTGCTTGTCTGTCTGGCTATCTGTCTGTCCCGGCCCGGCTTCGCCCAGCTCCTGGTGGGGAGTATCTCATTTAATTCATATAAGTAGTCATATAAGATCCCGTTCCCGTTCCCGACTATCTGTCTGTCTGTCTGTCTATCTGTCTGTCTGTCTGACCCGGCCTGGCTTCACCCAGTCCCTGGTGGGGAGCATCTAATTTAATTCATATAAGTAGTCATATAAGTTCCCGTTCCCGACTATTTACCTATCTGTCTGTCCGTCTATCTATCTGTCTGTCTGTCTGTCTGTCTGACCCGGCCCGGATTCGCCCAGCCCCTGATGGGGATCTGTCTGTCTACCTATGTATCGATCTATGTATCGATCTATGTATCTATCTATGTATCTATCTATCTATCTATCTATCTATCTATCTATCTATCTATCTATCTATCTATCTATCTATCTATCTATCTATCTATCTATCTATCTATCTATCTATCTATCTATCTATCTATCTTTTTATCTATCTATCTATCTATTTATCTATATATTTATCTATCTATCTATCTATCTATCTATCTATCTTTCTATCTATAGCCAGGGGACTTATCTTAAGATATAGCAATGCTACTAAAAGTTATGCCCCTTGTTTTATTTTTTCTTATGTTGAGTCCTGTAATTACAAAATTAAATTTTAGTAAGTAAATAGATGATAATACACTAAGAAACTATTACAGTTGGTTGCACAGGAATGAAAAGAAGACGTGTAGAAAATTTCATCTCAATCGGATGGACCGTTCGCGAACGCACAAAGAACGGACATACATACACACACATATACACACATACATACATACATTCTTTTTTTTTTTATAGATGTAGACAAGAAAGCTTTTGATAGAGTACAACATTAACGACTAATTACATGCTTTCAAGATATTGGAGGAGATGGAAAGGACATCCGACTTATTAGTAACTTGTGCTAGGAACAATTCGCCTCAGTTAGATGCGGCAATATTTATCCGTCACCTATAGAGACAAAAATAGGAGTACGGGAAGGATGCATGTTGTACACAAGCCTCTTCAACCTATACACAGAAAGACGTTTTAAACAAGTTGACCTGTCTGGTCTTAACATCAATGGAAGAATCATAAACAATCTTAGGTATGCTGACGATACCTTGTTTCTAGCAGAAAGCGAGCAAGAGTTACAAACCCTAGTGGAACAAGTAAACAGGCATAGTGCAGAATGTGGCTTAGATATTATCATCCAAAAAACGAAAACTATGATAATTAGCAGTGGAAAGGAAATGTCATCAATGAACATCACAGTTAACGGGGAGATACTAGAACAAGTCACAAGTTTCTCCTATCTCGGACATATAATAATAATATTAATAACAGATGATGGCAGAAGTGAAATAGAAATTTAAAAAAAAAAAAGAATTGGAATGGCCAAAATGCTTTCAATAGCATGAAATCAGCATTAACATCTAGAGAGATTAACAACTCATTAAAAATGAGAATTGTCAAATGTTACGTATAGTGAACACCATTGTATGCCGCGGAAGTCTGGACATTGAACGAGTAACTAGAAAGTCGAATAGAGTCCCTGGAGATGTGGATATATAGACGAAAATGTAGTATTTCGTGGAAACAAAAACAATCAAATACAGAGGTTCTAGAAAAAATAGGAATGAAGAGAGAGCTGATGAAAGAAATAAAAAAGAGGCAAGTGAAATATTTCGGCCACGTTATAAGAAATATCACTCTTATAAAAACCATACTGGCGGCAAGGTTGAGGGCAAGCGAGCAAGAGGTAGACAGCGATGCAAGAGGGAAGATAACATCAAGAGATGTAGGAACATGCTGACAAAATGTACAATCAGGGCGAGAGCACATAGTGTTGGAGATTAATTGCAGCCAAACTTGATTGTGGAGACGGCACCTAAATGATATAATTGCATCATGAATCATTGTTTGTATTTGAACAAGTATTTTGATGCAGCAGGAGTTGCTTAAGGTGAGCTAAACTCGCATTTGTGTTGTCTTTTACTCGATTTTTTTTTTATTTTTTTTTGGATTCAACTTGTGTAGATTAGTTTATAACGCCTGTGGTTTGTAGTCTAACTGTTTACTTGTCGTCTTAACTTTCCACTATTCTACGCTGTTTTAGGCGGCCATATCAATTAGTGGCCGCCTCCAGAAAGAAAGAGAAGGATGGTCGGAAACCTGTGGGACCAGGTGGAGAATGCAGTGGAACAGACTGAGAACCCGTATGTGGAGAGAATGATATTGTGGTGGACGACCCTGGACGAATCTCAAAACTGAGAGGGAAGACCAGGATAACTTTCAATCAGATGGCAGTTGTAACGATTAGCAGTATGACTCGTCTCTGGTTGTTGCACGAGGTGACGGATTTCGTGTAGGAACGTCCTGAGTGCAGTGGTGTCGTTTCTTAGCTCAACAAAGTTCAACTCAATAGGGCAGGGATTTTTTCCAAGAACCGTTGGTCCCTGTTGATATCACACGCCCGCCTGATCTCTTGGGTTATGGGGCGGGATACCTAGTCTTGACAGATAAGTGCGAAAAATAGAACCTGTGGTAGTTGGGCACATTAAAACTCCCATGACAGTTGGAAATTGCAAACGTTGCTCTGACAGATTTAGGAATGGAACTCCTGCTCACGGTTAGATGAGTCCGTTACCTTGGACTGAATCTCTCTAGAGGAAGCACACCTGATATGGGTAGATAGAGGCCGTGAACTTGGATGGAATCTGTCTAGAGAACGGACGTGCGAACGAACGAACGAACGAACTTTATTTTCAAAGGGTTAAGAGTTGGGCACGCAGGCCCGTCTGACATTCTGCCCTTCTTCTCTATTTCCTCTCACACATTCTTTCATGCGGAAGCAAACCTGAAAGAAATGGAAGCCGAAGTCCAGCACAGTGATCTTTGTGGTGCATGCCTGTGTGTGACGCACTTCCTTCACAAAAGAACGAAGAAGATAAAGAAGAAGCATCAGCTGCAGGAACAGCAGGAGCAATAGGAGGAGGAGCAAATGTCCGTAAGTGACTCGGTGCCAACATAAAGTAGGCTTGAACCCGACATGGTACACAATCAAATGAACAAGTATTATAATGGGAACTTTCGTTTACTGAGCATTGAAATTGCGTGAGATATCACGGAAAGAAACAAATAACATGATGTCCCTAGTATGGCGATACATCGCCCTTTTGTCCAAATGGGTTGTCACATTTGGCGATATATTATCCTTCTACAGTGAATCAGTTACCCAACCGACTCCCAGCCGTCTTATCTGTTTGTTACATCACACCCAGCCGTAATATCTTTGTGTTATACCACACCCAGCATTCCTATCTTATTGTTATCTTTTACAGCGCCCTCAATGTCCGCCATATCTCTAATTGTCTTCTCAATGTGATCTTAGGTCTCTCTTTATTTCTTTTGAGTCATGGGTTAATTAAAGGCCGGCTTCGTGGCTTAGAGGTTATGACTTTTCTCAGTAATCTCGTATACTCTCGTCGGTAACGTGATGACGGTGAGAATCAGCAGTGGTTCGAATCGCATCGGTAACTTACGGGGTATGTGAGCCGGCCGCTCAGAAAGCAATGGCAAACTACTGAGCGTAATCTTGCCAAGAAATCAACATACATCTCAAAGATGTTGGTGTTGACAGCGATGTCCTGTAAAGAATATGCAAAAAAAATGGGTTAAAGGATAAAAAGGTTGCATTTATGTTACACACACACAGCCAAACAAGTGCTGGGGGTTGACTGCCACGTCCTGTAAAGGATATGCAACTGACTTAACTTATATTACTAACACTTCTTGATTGTTTGGACGTCCTGTAAAGGATATGCAACTGACTTAACTTATATTACTAACACTTCTTGATTGTTTGGACGTCCTGTAAAGGATATGCAACTGACTTAACTTATATTACTAACACTTCTTGGGACGGGTAGGCAGACAGATAGACAGGGAGGGAGGGAGGGATAGACGAGGGAGAGACAGAGGGATGGGTCTATTTGACAGACAGACAGACAGACAGTCAGACAAGCAGACAGACAGACAGACAGATAGTCGGTAACGGGAACGAGAACTTATATGACTCATCTTTTGGTGCTTAATTGAAGAAGTTATCTACCGTAAATTTATTTGTACATGTAATAGTTTTTATCTGGCCTTTTATAAGGGCCAAGAAAATATGAATTAAATGAGATTCTCCCCACCTTTTCGCTGCACAATGGAGCACCGAGAATAAACAAATGCCACGTCATACAGTACGTGGCATAACTACCTAACGGTAGTTTGTGGGCATTCGAGCTCCAGCCTTCGGTGAACTCAGAGCATTTCTGATACTTTCTAACAGGTAATACTCAAATGATTTGACATTAGAGCATGCGAGGGCGTTGGGGACATGTTGCTTACACCTACACACATCGACACTACGGACACAGGCGAGTTCACACTCCGTGGCCTAACAGTCCACCCAATTGTGTAGGTTTGATTTGTAGGCTAAAAGCGTGAATGAGGGTAGCATGTGAAGGACTGAAGTCTGGATCATCCTCTGCATTCCTTAACGTTGTACATTGATCCGTTGACAAATAACATCATTCAGAAACCACACATATATGTCTGTCTGACTGTCTGTCTGTTTGTCTGTCTGTCTGTCTGTCTGTCTGTCTGTCTACCTATCCGTCTATTATATATATATATAAGATATATGTAGACAGAGAGTCGGGAACGGGAACTTATATGACTACTTATATGAATTAAATGAGATGCTCCACACCAGGAGCTGGGCAATGCCGGGCCGGGTCAGACAGACAGACAGACAGACAGACAGACAGACAGACAGACAGACAGACAGACAGACAGACAGTCGGTAACGGGAACGGGAACTTATATGACTACTTATATGAATTAAATGAGATGCTCCCCACCAAGGACTGGGCGAAGCCGGGCCGGGTCAGCTAGTATATATATATATTTGTTTTATAGGCTACTAGCTGACCCGGCCCGGCTTCGCCAAGCTCCTGGCTGGGATCTGTCTGTCTGTCTGTCTGTCTGTCTGTCTGTCTGTCTGACCCGGCTTCACCCAGTCCCTGGTGGGGAGCATCTAATTTAATTCATATAAGTAGTCATATAAGCTCCCGTTCCCGACTATCTGTTTGTCTGTCTATCTGTCTGACCCAGCCCGGCTTCACCGAGTCCCTGGTGGGGAGCATCTCATTTAATTCATATAAGTAGTCATATAAGCTCCCGTTCCCGATTATCTGTCTCTGACCCGGCCCAGCTTCGCCCAGGCCCTGGCGGGGATCTATCTATCTGTCTATCTATCTATCTATCTATCTATCTATCTATCTATCTATCTATCTATCTATCTATCTATCTATCTATCTATCTATCTATCTATCTATCTATCTATCTATCTATCTATCTATCTATCTATCTATCTATCTATCTATCTATCTATCTATCTATCTATCTATCTATCTATCTATCTATCTATCTATCTATCTATCTATCTATCTATCTATCTATCTATCTATCTATCTGTCTGTCTGTCTGTCTGTCTGCTTGTCTGTCTGGCTATCTGTCTGTCCCGGCCCGGCTTCGCCCAGCTCCTGGTGGGGAGTATCTCATTTAATTCATATAAGTAGTCATATAAGATCCCGTTCCCGTTCCCGACTATCTGTCTGTCTGTCTGTCTATCTGTCTGTCTGTCTGACCCGGCCTGGCTTCACCCAGTCCCTGGTGGGGAGCATCTAATTTAATTCATATAAGTAGTCATATAAGTTCCCGTTCCCGACTATTTACCTATCTGTCTGTCCGTCTATCTATCTGTCTGTCTGTCTGTCTGTCTGACCCGGCCCGGATTCGCCCAGCCCCTGATGGGGATCTGTCTGTCTACCTATGTATCGATCTATGTATCGATCTATGTATCTATCTATGTATGTATCTATCTATCTATCTATCTATCTATCTATCTATCTATCTATCTATCTATCTATCTATCTATCTATCTATCTATCTATCTATCTATCTATCTATCTATCTATCTATCTATCTTTTTATCTATCTATCTATCTATTTATCTATATATTTATCTATCTATCTATCTATCTATCTATCTATCTTTCTATCTATAGCCAGGGGACTTATCTTAAGATATAGCAATGCTACTAAAAGTTATGCCCCTTGTTTTATTTTTTCTTATGTTGAGTCCTGTAATTACAAAATTAAATTTTAGTAAGTAAATAGATGATAATACACTAAGAAACTATTACAGTTGGTTGCACAGGAATGAAAAGAAGACGTGTAGAAAATTTCATCTCAATCGGATGGACCGTTCGCGAACGCACAAAGAACGGACATACATACACACACATATACACACATACATACATACATTCTTTTTTTTTTATAGATGTAGACAAGAAAGCTTTTGATAGAGTACAACATTAACGACTAATTACATGCTTTCAAGATATTGGAGGAGATGGAAAGGACATCCGACTTATTAGTAACTTGTACAAGGAACAATTCGCCTCAGTTAGATGCGGCAATATTTATCCGTCACCTATAGAGACAAAAATAGGAGTACGGGAAGGATGCATGTTGTACACAAGCCTCTTCAACCTATACACAGAAAGACGTTTTAAACAAGTTGACCTGTCTGGTCTTAACATCAATGGAAGAATCATAAACAATCTTAGGTATGCTGACGATACCTTGTTTCTAGCAGAAAGCGAGCAAGAGTTACAAACCCTAGTGGAACAAGTAAACAGGCATAGTGCAGAATGTGGCTTAGATATTATCATCCAAAAAACGAAAACTATGATAATTAGCAGTGGAAAGGAAATGTCATCAATGAACATCACAGTTAACGGGGAGATACTAGAACAAGTCACAAGTTTCTCCTATCTCGGACATATAATAATAATATTAATAACAGATGATGGCAGAAGTGAAATAGAAATTTAAAAAAAAAAAAGAATTGGAATGGCCAAAATGCTTTCAATAGCATGAAATCAGCATTAACATCTAGAGAGATTAACAACTCATTAAAAATGAGAATTGTCAAATGTTACGTATAGTGAACACCATTGTATGCCGCGGAAGTCTGGACATTGAACGAGTAACTAGAAAGTCGAATAGAGTCCCTGGAGATGTGGATATATAGACGAAAATGTAGTATTTCGTGGAAACAAAAACAATCAAATACAGAGGTTCTAGAAAAAATAGGAATGAAGAGAGAGCTGATGAAAGAAATAAAAAAGAGGCAAGTGAAATATTTCGGCCACGTTATAAGAAATATCACTCTTATAAAAACCATACTGGCTGGCAAG
The DNA here is from genome assembly GCA_963921405.1 of Cepaea hortensis. Taxonomy (NCBI): domain Eukaryota; kingdom Metazoa; phylum Mollusca; class Gastropoda; order Stylommatophora; family Helicidae; genus Cepaea; species Cepaea hortensis. Next base: position 421,331,152 of record OY992876.1, read on the forward strand.
GTTGAGGGCAAGCGAGCAAGAGGTAGACAGCGATGCAAGAGGGAAGATAACATCAAGAGATGTAGGAACATGCTGACAAAATGTACAATCAGGGCGAGAGCACATAGTGTTGGAGATTAATTGCAGCCAAACTTGATTGTGGAGACGGCACCTAAATGATATAATTGCATCATGAATCATTGTTTGTATTTGAACAAGTATTTTGATGCAGCAGGAGTTGCTTAAGGTGAGCTAAACTCGCATTTGTGTTGTCTTTTACTCGATTTTTTTTTTATTTTTTTTTGGATTCAACTTGTGTAGATTAGTTTATAACGCCTGTGGTTTGTAGTCTAACTGTTTACTTGTCGTCTTAACTTTCCACTATTCTACGCTGTTTTAGGCGGCCATATCAATTAGTGGCCGCCTCCAGAAAGAAAGAGAAGGATGGTCGGAAACCTGTGGGACCAGGTGGAGAATGCAGTGGAACAGACTGAGAACCCGTATGTGGAGAGAATGATATTGTGGTGGACGACCCTGGACGAATCTCAAAACTGAGAGGGAAGACCAGGATAACTTTCAATCAGATGGCAGTTGTAACGATTAGCAGTATGACTCGTCTCTGGTTGTTGCACGAGGTGACGGATTTCGTGTAGGAACGTCCTGAGTGCAGTGGTGTCGTTTCTTAGCTCAACAAAGTTCAACTCAATAGGGCAGGGATTTTTTCCAAGAACCGTTGGTCCCTGTTGATATCACACGCCCGCCTGATCTCTTGGGTTATGGGGCGGGATACCTAGTCTTGACAGATAAGTGCGAAAAATAGAACCTGTGGTAGTTGGGCACATTAAAACTCCCATGACAGTTGGAAATTGCAAACGTTGCTCTGACAGATTTAGGAATGGAACTCCTGCTCACGGTTAGATGAGTCCGTTACCTTGGACTGAATCTCTCTAGAGGAAGCACACCTGATATGGGTAGATAGAGGCCGTGAACTTGGATGGAATCTGTCTAGAGAACGGACGTGCGAACGAACGAACGAACGAACTTTATTTTCAAAGGGTTAAGAGTTGGGCACGCAGGCCCGTCTGACATTCTGCCCTTCTTCTCTATTTCCTCTCACACATTCTTTCATGCGGAAGCAAACCTGAAAGAAATGGAAGCCGAAGTCCAGCACAGTGATCTTTGTGGTGCATGCCTGTGTGTGACGCACTTCCTTCACAAAAGAACGAAGAAGATAAAGAAGAAGCATCAGCTGCAGGAACAGCAGGAGCAATAGGAGGAGGAGCAAATGTCCGTAAGTGACTCGGTGCCAACATAAAGTAGGCTTGAACCCGACATGGTACACAATCAAATGAACAAGTATTATAATGGGAACTTTCGTTTACTGAGCATTGAAATTGCGTGAGATATCACGGAAAGAAACAAATAACATGATGTCCCTAGTATGGCGATACATCGCCCTTTTGTCCAAATGGGTTGTCACATTTGGCGATATATTATCCTTCTACAGTGAATCAGTTACCCAACCGACTCCCAGCCGTCTTATCTGTTTGTTACATCACACCCAGCCGTAATATCTTTGTGTTATACCACACCCAGCATTCCTATCTTATTGTTATCTTTTACAGCGCCCTCAATGTCCGCCATATCTCTAATTGTCTTCTCAATGTGATCTTAGGTCTCTCTTTATTTCTTTTGAGTCATGGGTTAAAGGCCGGCTTCGTGGCTTAGAGGTTATGACTTTTCTCCGTAATCTCGTATACTCTCGTCGGTAACGTGATGACGGTGAGAATCAGCAGTGGTTCGAATCGCATCGGTAACTTACGGGGTATGTGAGCCGGCCGCTCAGAAAGCAATGGCAAACTACTGAGCGTAATCTTGCCAAGAAATCAACATACATCTCAAAGATGTTGGTGTTGACAGCGATGTCCTGTAAAGAATATGCAAAAAAAATGGGTTAAAGGATAAAAAGGTTGCATTTATGTTACACACACACAGCCAAACAAGTGCTGGGGGTTGACTGCCACGTCCTGTAAAGGATATGCAACTGACTTAACTTATATTACTAACACTTCTTGATTGTTTGGACGTCCTGTAAAGGATATGCAACTGACTTAACTTATATTACTAACACTTCTTGATTGTTTGGACGTCCTGTAAAGGATATGCAACTGACTTAACTTATATTACTAACACTTCTTGATTGTTTGGACGTCCTGTAAAGGATATGCAACTAACTTAGCTTTACTACTAACACTTCTTATTGTCTGGACACTGTCAAGTTCTCACTCTAATTTCCACATTATAGATCCTGTCATTCCATGTTAGATCTTCTAATTTTTGCAGGCGCCAGTCAGCGAAGTTGATAGCGAACTGCGATGGTAATATAATGTGCACGGTCGGGGGTGGGTTCGATTACTTGACTCGGCGCTTGCCAAAGTGAGGGAAAGTTTGGCCAGAAAATGTAATGTCGCTATGATATCACATACCCGTAGCAGGAAACTTCCTTCCAAATGTTGTTTTTAAATTTGGTTTCGCGTTCTCTCATTTTGTACACTAGCAGTGTCCACACATGTGCTGCTACAGGGGTTGAACCGGCTACCTCCGCACAAGCAAACCGGAAAGTAGGAGTTTTTTAGAAAGTTTTTTTTTTTTTGTTTGCATTCGCTCGTTTTGAACTCAAGAATTGTCCACAAATGTGCTACTTCTTCTAGTGCTATGGACTGGTTTGTGCTCATGAATTATCTTTCCCTATTACCAGTGTCCCTCGCCATCAGGCGAACCCACTCTCACTTCTGCGGTACTTGTAATTTACGTCCCCAAGTCAAGAAATCACCATTTTAGTTTAACTGACCAGTGTAGGGGTTGGATCCGCTACCTCGGCACCAGCCGACAGGAAGTTTAAGACTGAGCGTGATTATCTGTTCGGCCATGCTGGCCTAAGACAAGCTAATGAATGGTTTTAGTTTATTAGTAATTCTGTGAGTCGTCATCTATGTGGTCTAATATCATTGAACAAACACATAGAGGGGAATAACAATGAACTAAGACATAGGAAGGAATATCAGTGAACAACAATATAAAGAGGAATATCAGTGAACAACAATATAAAGAGGGATATCAATGAACAATAATATAAAGAGGGATATCAATGAACAATAATATAAAGCGAAATATCAATTAACAATATAAAGAGGAATATCAATAAAATAACTTATAAAGAGGAATGTCAATGAACACTATAAAGAGAAATATCAATGAACAACAATATAAAGAGGAATATCAATAAACTAACAGATAAAGACGAATATAAATAAACAACCATCATTGGCACCTTTCCGTCTTGACAGTCGATAGTTTGGTACATTGTGCTTCAGAAATCCTTAATAATTATAATCCATGGCGGTGGCGAATGTGACTGATAAGCCCAAATCGTGCTGTAAATGTTCGTGCACATTGGATGCATGTGACAACATGGTCATTTCCACCACCATGCACCATATTACGTCTCTCAAGCTCTGTGTGTGCTTTATCTGCAATCATTTTCTCCTTTGTCTTTATTCCATTCCTGATAATTGCCCTCCATGCAACACGTTCAGCGGCGACTTGCTCCCAATATGCATTATCAATGCCTGTATCAGTCATGTTCCGCTTACACACATCTTTGTATCGTTGTAGAGGCCGTAAGGGTCCAACCCCAACTACTGGAGGTCCTTCTCAGATGTCCTGTGGAGCCAAGGGACATGAGAATAGAACGGCTGGCCATACTAAACAAAGACTTAAAATAATGCACTGGAATGCGGAGGGAGTCAGCAACAACAAAAAATAGAATTAGAAAACATCCTGGACCAAGAAAAAGTAAGCATATGTTGTTTGCAAGAAAATCACCTCAACGAAAATATAGCCTTCAAAATCAGAGGCTACCAGTGTTACCGATCTGACCGAAAGGACAGGCGAAAAGGTGGGATACTTACCCGTGTAAAAAATAACATCACTGCTTCCCAAATCGAAGTCTACATGGAAGGGGCTGAGTATCATACACTTAAACTTAAGACAGGCTATACAGACCTACATCTGATCAATTACTACTGTCCAAGTGACCGCCCACAGGCACTGGACACACTACCATTAACAGAAAAAAATGATTGTGTGTGGCGATTTCAACAGCCACTCGCAGAGTTGGGGCTATGATCACATGGACCAGAGAGGAGAGAGACTGGAAAACTGGCATGATGAGAATAGATTCATCTTGGTTAACAAGCCGCCCGACCCACATACTTTCTACTCGAGATCATGGCACACTACAACTACACCTGACCTGGCTTTTCATTCACCAGAGATGGAGTGGAACATTACACGAATTGTTGGGAAACAACTTGGTGGCAGTGACCATCGGCCAGTCTTTCTAACTGTAGAAAATGAGCTTGTAAGTGAAAGCAGCACCCTCTCGAGGTGGAACTACAAGAAAGCAGACTGGGCAATGTACAAGAATCGCTACCAGCATACTGGTTAGAAACCTGAACACTGAGAAAGACATAAATAAAGTACTTGAAGTGTTTGGGAAATGCATACTACAGGCAGCGCGAGAAACAGTACCAAGAAGAGCCCGTAAACAATATAAACCCTACTGGAGTGGTGAACTGGAACAGTTGGATAATGATGTGGAAGTGTGTAGAAAGCAAGCAGAGGCCACACCCAGCCAAGTGCACCACAATAAATTCCAGCACGCAAAAGCCAAATTCCAAAGGGCCAAGCTGCAGGCTAGACGGAAAATCTGGCAGGAAAAAACAGAGTCTCTGAACTTTGAAAGAGACACAAGGAAATTGTGGAAGCTAATAAAACAACTTAACGATGAGGGCAAAGGGAGAAACTCAAAAATTGCACTACATAAAGATGGAAACATCTTAACAAGAAAGCAAGCAGCTGACCATTTTGCGGATTCATTCGCACAAGATAACAATGTCAAAATTAGTCCAGAGAAAGAACAAGAGATTCGAGAGAAACGGCAACATACAGGACAGAAGGAAATAGTACATGAGGTTCTGGAGGCACCCATCACAATCAGCGAACTGGAGCTAGCCATATCAAAACTGAAAATGAGAAAGTCACCAGGAGCTGATGGTATCTCCAATGAAATGATCAGGAACCTAGGAACAGAGGTCAAAGCAAAGCTGTTGCAGATCTTCAATAACAGTTGGACCTTAGGCAGTGTTCCACAAGCCTAGAGAGAAGCAATCATGATACCCCTCCTAAAATCAGGGAAAGATAGTTCCATTGCCTCTAGCTACAGACCAATTAGCCTCACCAGCTGTCTCTGCAAAACACTGGAGCACATCATCAATCACAGACTGCAGTGGTACATTGAAAGTAAAAACATCCTTGTGCCACAGCAGGCTGGCTTTAGGCAGTGCTACTCTACGGAAGATCAGACAACCTACCTCTCTCAAGAAATTGAGGATGCATTCCAAGAGAAGAAGCTGGTGCTTGCGGCATGGGTAGATTTGAAGAAAGCCTTTGACAAAGTCTGGAAAGAAGGTCTGATGAATAAACTGAGAAACTGCAAAGTCAATGGACGAATGTATAAATGGGTGAAAGCATACTTGCACAACAGAAGAGCCCGAGTACAGATAGACGGACTAAAGAGCAAGAAAGTGCTACTGCGTCACGGTGTTCCCCAGGGCGGAGTCTTGTCCCCCACACTTTTTCTGATCTTCATCAATGATCTCGTTGCTAATCTACCGCATGGAATTAAAGCGACAATGTACGCCGATGACCTGGTTCTATGGAGCACAAATGAACATGCATCAGTGGCCACCAGAATGCTACAAAAAGCTGTAGATACATTTGTTGCATGGGCAAATAGATGGTGTGTCAGCATAAACACTGACAAGTGCAGCACCACCCTATTTACCCTCTCCAAAACAAAAGGCAGGGACCATCCAGATAAATGGAACACCCCTAAGGGAAGATAAAGAACCAACATACCTTGGAGTAACATTTGATGGCAGGCTGACATGGAGAAAGCACATCAACAAAGCAGTAGCAAAAGCCAGAAGGAGAATAGCCATCCTGAGAAAGCTAAGTGGAACCACATGGGGTGCCAGTGGGAAAATACTTAGCAAAGTTTATCAACCGAGCATACGACCACACCTGGAATACGGGTCAACTGCGTGGTGTTCGGCATCAAAATCCACACTACAAGAGCTGGACAAAAGTGCAAAATCAAGCAATTAGAGTCACCACAGGAGGGATGAGATCAACCTCTATAGTGGAATTGGAGAAGATGGGGAGGACACAAGCACTGAGTGAGCGCAGAGATACGAAAACGCTAATACAAGCTAAAAAGTTCCTCAGCTTGCCAGGCCACCCTATGAAGAACAAATTTAAAAACCTAGCTATGGGGCAGTTGAAAAGAAGTAGCTTTATCCACCAGGCCAAACGACTCTGCAGAGAAACCACCGATCTGCCCACAGTTGGTATCCTCCTAACAACTATTCCAGAGCGAACTCCATGGAAAGATGAGCATAGACTATCATTACAAATCCAGACAAAAGTGAGAGGAATATTTGACACGGAAGAACAGAACGGTGTACAGCGCAGAACAGCCACTCTCAGCTTCCTTGATGAAGAATACCCAGAGGACCTCTGGATCCGAGTCTACACAGATGGGTCAGCACAAAATGCTGTTCGGAATGGAGGAGCGGGAGTGTACATAGAATACCCAAATAATACTAGGGACACAGCTAGAGTACCGACAGGAAAGTACTGCCATAACTACGATGCTGAAATTGAGGCAATCAAGATAGCAACAGAGAAATTATTACTACTAAATACCAGCAATGGTACACAACCTGTGGTGCTATTGACAGATGCAAAATCAGTACTCAAGGCGCTCCTGTCTGGGAAATTGCCAGTACTAAGGACACTACTTTCTGAACTTAGCAGTCAGCATAAGGTCACCATACAGTGGATACCATCCCACTGTGGAGTACCCGGAAACGATAGAGCTGATCAATTGGCTAAGGAAGGAGCCAAAGAAGAACAGCCTGATGTGCCCGTTACATTCCACCAAAAGAAAATAATGATCAAATCAGTCAGAAAGCCACCAAAACCTGCTCTAGATGACTATATGAAATGGAAACAAATAGGTATTTTAAATTCCTGCGAGAAAAAAACGAACTAAACATTAACAAACGTTGCACATACCTTACAAGGAGATCCACGTGTCGCGAAATACAGGTGAAAAATCCGAAATCAGAAGCACTCAATAAATATAATAAAAATGAATAATAAAATAAGATAAAAAACACACGAACGCATACAATAGACACACAGACGTTTCGATTCTAAGAATCTTTGTCAATGACAACACAGATAAACAACGACAGAAACACAAGCACACGACCTATCACTTATGATGCACAACCTGATATTTACATGTGGGGCAGGAAATGTGACTAGGCCAGCTGCGAAAACGCGTGGCGCAGAATTGAAAATGGGTTGCCAAAAAGGATTTGAGTAGCCAAAAATATGTGAACAGTCTGCTATGAAAACATAGAAATGTGGGGACAATTAGGTCTAGATATCGCTGGGGAGGGGGGGGGGAGAACAGCACGGTAATAGGTAGTGTAAACAATTGGGGAAGATGCCACAGTTATACTGTAGCGTCCACGACAGTATTCATTCCTGCCGGGTGGATGCATCCCAGATTGTTGATTAGCTGGCATTCAATTCTAAGTCTGACACAGCTATTTGAGAAGCAGGGTTTTAATGCGGTGACACATGCATCGTCGGCTCCATTGTGGTTGGAGGAATTGAAATGGTTGGGGACAGGTTTGTCAGCGCCCTGATTGATGTCTCTGAGGTGTTCTCTAAAACGATCCGCAAGACGTCTGCCCGTTTGGCCAATGTATTTCATGTCACATCGTTTGCAGATGATAACATAAATCAGATTGCGGGATGTGCAGGTGAAACAATCTTTCAAGGTGAAGGTGCCTCGGGGAAATGCAATTTCTGGTGTCTGAACAACGTATGGGCATGTCAGACAGTTCCTACGATGGCATTCAAAGGTGCCCACGGATGAGGTAACCGTGGGGAGGCGACTGTGCACAAGGTGGTCTCTGAGGCTCTGGTTACGGCGGAAAATTACCCTGGGGCCATTTGAGAATACCTCACGAGTGGTAGGATCCGATTCCAAGATGGACCAGTGTCTCAGGAAAATTTGCTTGATGGCATAGGCATGTGGATGGAAGGTGAGGATAAGCTTGGGTTCATTGTTCTGAGGTCGCGTATGCTTGGCGAGGGACATTTCCCGCGAGACCTGGGTTATGCGACAGAGAGCTGTCGACAAGACGTCCTCTGGGTAGGACCGTCTGCGGAAAAAGTCCAGCATTTCGTGGGCTCTCTCGAGGAAGTCATTATCATCCTGACAGATGCGACGAAGGCGGAGTAGCTGGGAATATGGGATGGAATCTTTGCAGCTTTTGGGGTGGGATGAGCTGTACAGGAGGAAACCGTGAGCATCAGTAGGTTTATAGTACACGGAGGTCGTGAGGCCTGTAGGGTTTAACTTGATGGTGGTGTCAAGGAAATTGACAGAGGTGGTGGAAATTTCTGAGGTGATTTGGATCGATGGATGGAAGTTCTTGACATAATTAATGAACCGGTTCAGTTCCGCCTCTGGCATGTCAGTGAGACCTATGCCGTCATCGATGTAGCGTCGGTAAAAAGAAGGGAGAAGACCATCATAACTGAGTTCAATCTGGTGTTCCAGATGTCCCATAAATACACATGCGTAGCTGAGTCCCATTTTAGTGCCCATGGCGACACCGCTGATTTGTTCAAAGTAGTGGCCATTGAACTCAATGGAACACTACTCAATGGCCACTATGGCAAATTGAGTTCAATGGCCACTACTTTGAACAAATCAGCGGTGTCGCCATGGGCACTAAAATGGGACCCAGCTACGCATGTGTATTTATGGGACATCTGGAACACCAGATTGAACTCAGCTATGATGGTCTTCTCCCTTCTTTTTACCGACGCTACATCGATGACGGCATAGGTCTCACTGACATGCCAGAGGCGGAACTGAACCGGTTCATTAATTATGTCAAGAACTTCCATCCATCGATCCAAATCACCTCAGAAATTTCCACCACCTCTGTCAATTTCCTTGACACCACCATCAAGTTAAACCCTACAGGCCTCACGACCTCCGTGTACTATAAACCTACTGATGCTCACGGTTTCCTCCTGTACAGCTCATCCCACCCCAAAAGCTGCAAAGATTCCATCCCATATTCCCAGCTACTCCGCCTTCGTCGCATCTGTCAGGATGATAATGACTTCCTCGAGAGAGCCCACGAAATGCTGGACTTTTTCCGCAGACGGTCCTACCCAGAGGACGTCTTGTCGACAGCTCTCTGTCGCATAACCCAGGTCTCGCGGGAAATGTCCCTCGCCAAGCATACGCGACCTCAGAACAATGAACCCAAGCTTATCCTCACCTTCCATCCACATGCCTATGCCATCAAGCAAATTTTCCTGAGACACTGGTCCATCTTGGAATCGGATCCTACCACTCGTGAGGTATTCTCAAATGGCCCCAGGGTAATTTTCCGCCGTAACCAGAGCCTCAGAGACCACCTTGTGCACAGTCGCCTCCCCACGGTTACCTCATCCGTGGGCACCTTTGAATGCCATCGTAGGAACTGTCTGACATGCCCATACGTTGTTCAGACACCAGAAATTGCATTTCCCCGAGGCACCTTCACCTTGAAAGATTGTTTCACCTGCACATCCCGCAATCTGATTTATGTTATCATCTGCAAACGATGTGACATGAAATACATTGGCCAAACGGGCAGACGTCTTGCGGATCGTTTTAGAGAACACCTCAGAGACATCAATCAGGGCGCTGACAAACCTGTCCCCAACCATTTCAATTCCTCCAACCACAATGGAGCCGACGATGCATGTGTCACCGCATTAAAACCCTGCTTCTCAAATAGCTGTGTCAGACTTAGAATTGAATGCCAGCTAATCAACAATCTGGGATGCATCCACCCGGCAGGAATGAATACTGTCGTGGACGCAACAGTATAACTGTGGCATCTTCCCCAATTGTTTACACTACCTATTACCGTGCTGTTCTCCCCCCCCCCACCCCCCGCGATATCTAGACCTAATTGTCCCCACATTTCTATGTTTTCATAGCAGACTGTTCACATATTTTTGGCTACTCAAATCCTTTTTGGCAACCCATTTTCAATTCTGCGCCACGCGTTTTCGCAGCTGGCCTAGTCACATTTCCTGCCCCACATGTAAATATCAGGTTGTGCATCATAAGTGATAGGTCGTGTGCTTGTGTTTCTTCGTTGTTTATCTGTGTTGTCATTGACAAAGATTCTTAGAATCGAAACGTCTGTGTGTCTATTGTATGCGTTCGTGTGTTTTTTATCTTATTTTATTATTCATTTTTATTATATTTATTGAGTGCTTCTGATTTCGGATTTTTCACCTGTATTTCGCGACACGTGGATCTCCTTGTAAGGTATGTGCAACGTTTGTTAATGTTTAGTTCGTTTTTTTCTCGCAGGAATTTAAAATACCTATTTGTTTCCATTTCATATTGTTATATCCTGCTGCAGCCGCTGCTTTTTCTCTCTAGATGACTACCACGTTATGGACAGACCAGAACAAGTCATTATTCTGCGCCTCAGAACAGGGCACAATAGATTACGCAACCACATGTATACAAAATTCAAGATTGGTGACTCAGCCATGTGCACATGTGGATTGGCGTCGCAGACAGCAGAGCACATACTCCAAGACTGCCCAAAATATAACATATCTAGGCAAACCTTCTGGCCTAGAGAGACGACAGTGGAAGATAAACTCTATGGACCGCTGTGTGAACTGAAAAAGACAGTTCAATTCATACAAGAGGCAGCATTGTAGTTATAGACATATCTCAAGCGAACGAAAGAAGAAGAAGAAGAAGAACTTCTGCGGTACTTGTAATTTACGTCCCCAAGTCAAGAAATCAACATTTTAGTTTAACTGACCAGTGTAGGGGTTGGATCCGCTACCTCGGCACCAGCCGACCAGAAGTTTAAGACTGAGCGTACTTATCTGTTCGGCCATGCTGGCCTAAGACAAGCTAATGAATGGTTTTAGTTTATTAGTAATTCTGTGAGTCGTCATCTATGTGGTCTAATATCATTGAACAAACACATAGAGGGGAATAACAATGAACTAAGACATAGGAAGGAATATCAGTGAACAACAATATAAAGAGGAATATCCATGAATAACGATATAAAGAGGGATATCAATGAACAACAATATAAAGAGGAATATCAATGAACAATAATATAAAGCAGAATATCAATTAACAATATAAAGAGGAATATCAATAAAATAACATATAAAAAGGAATATCAATGCACACTTTAAAGAGAAATATCAATGAACAACAATATAAAGAGGAATATCAATGAACAACAATATAAAGAGGAATATCAATAAACTAATAGATAAAGACGAATATAAATAAACAACCATCATTGGCTCCTTTCCGTCTTGACAGTCGATAGTTTGGTACATTGTGCTTCAGAAATCCTTAATAATTATAATCCATGGCGGTGGCGAATGTGACTGATTAGGTCAAATCGTGCTGTAAATGTTCGTGCACATTGGATGCATGTGACAACATGGTCATTTCCACCACCATGCACCATCTTACGGCTCTCAAGCTCTGTGTGTGCTTTATCTGCAATCATTTTATCCTTTGTCTTTATTCCATTTCTGATAATTGCCCTCCATGCAACACGTTCAGCGGCGACTTGCTCCTAATATGCATTATCAATGCCTGTATCAGTCATGTTCCGCTTACACACATCTTTGCATCGTTGTAGAGACCGACCCTGAGATCTCCTACTCATCTGTAATTCACCAAAAAAGATGTCCTTTGGTATTTTACTATCATCCATCCTCCTAACGTGTCATATCCATCTAAGTCTACGAAGACTGAGCATGGAACACACCGTCACACAACCTTATCTTTCCAATACTTCAGTATTTGTGATTTTGTCTTGCCACTTAATATCAAGTATTCTTCGCAGACACCGCATATGAAAGCTGTTTAAATGGTTCTCTTGGTGTGAGTAAGTTGTCCAGGTTTCACTGCCATAAAGAAGAGTACTAAGGACACAGGCTTGGTAGACAAGGATTTCTGTTTTGGCAGTAAGCTTCTTGTTCTCCCAGACTCTGTTTGCTAACATGTTCATTGTTGTTGCTGCCTTACCAATCTTGATGTTGATTTCCTGATCTAGGGATAATTTGCTATTTACTTCTGATCCTAGATATGTAAAATGGTCTACTATCTCCAGTTCAGCGTCGTCAATAAAGATTGATAGAACCCCATGTGCACCTTGTGACATAATCTGCGTCTTCTTTTTGTTAATTGTTAAACCAAATTCAGAACTAGCATTGGGGAATGCAGATAGTAGATGTTGTATTTCTTCCTCAGAGTGGGTCGTAATTGCAGCATCATCCGCAAAAAGCAACTCTCTGATTAGTACCCTCCTAACTTTGGTCTTGGCCTTCAATTTCTGAGCATTATAGAGGCCGCTATCTGAGCGTGAGTGAGTGTATATGTCGGCATCCTTATCACGAAAGGCATGTTTCAGTAGAAGTGAAAAGTATATTCCAAAGAGGGTGGGGGATATTATACAATCTTGCCTGACTCCACTCTTGATTTCAAACTTTTCTGAAGGTGCACCATCAAACTTGATTATACACTTCATGCCTGTGTGGAACGATTCCACAATGGACAGAAGAGTTGGCGGGCAACCATTCTTATTTAGTGCCTTGAACAGACCCCCACGACTGACTAAATAAAATGCCTTTAAGTCAATAAACAGTGGTTGATTTTGTTCCCGGCATTTCTCTTGCATTTGTCGCATTGAGAATATCATATCAATGGTAGACCGGTTCTGTCGGAAACCACATTGTGATTCGTGGTAGACTTGATCTCCTATGACTTGCAGTATGCGCAGAACAATTCTGGCAAATACTTCCCAACAATACACAGAAGTGAAATATCCCTATAGTTGTTACAGTCGCTTCGATTGCCTTTGTTCTTGTACAGTATTATGATGCTTGTCGAAATGAGAATATCATATCAATGGTAGACCGGTTCTGTCGGAAGCCGCATTGTGATTCGGGGTAGATTTGATCTCCTATGACTTGCAGTCTGCGCAGAACAATTCTGGCAAATACTTTCCCAACAATACACAAAATCGAAATCCTGTGGGATTTGTCCTTCTCGCCAGCATAGCTCTATTAGCTGGTGGATCTGTAGAGTGAGTGTGTCTTGCCCACCCTTGATAACCTCTATTGGAATCCCATGGTTAGCTGGAAACTTGCAAGATGCAAGTTCATTTATAGCACACTTAACTTCTGTTATGGTGGGAAGTGTGCCTAGGTGTCAAAAGTTGGTAGAGCCTCTATGGCGATAAGAGCATCATCCGCTAGTTTAGTCTCACTTGAGTAAAGCTTCAAATAGTGCTCTCCTCGTCTATCCATCTGCTGTTCCTTATAAGTGATGATTTCTCCAGTCACTGTTTTCAGTGGTGCACTTCTTTTGATCATTGGACCACAGGCTTTCTCTATCCATTCATACATGCTTCCGATGTTTCCCTTATCACTTGCGTTTTGAATGGACTCACATAACTTGATTCAATAGTCATTTGCACTCTACCTGGCAGAATTTGTCACATCCTTCCTAGCTTGCTTCAGCTCACTGAGAATGTTACGCGTTGTTCTTTCCTTTTTTCTTAAGAGAGCTATCTTCTTTTTATCAATCAAGGGCTGCAGTGTCTGGCTGTTTGCCTCAAACTAATCCCGCCACTTGTGATCCACAGTGCCGTAAACCCCTACCGCAGTTTTATAAAGTTTCCTTTACCCCACTTCTCAATTACTGTACAATTTTCTGAAATATCAGTGAAAGCGTCTTTAGGTTGCTGTTGAAACTCAAAGCCTTTTTCAGGATCGTGAGTGTTAATAATGTTAAGCCTGGAGCTAGATTTGTGTTTAGCAGTGTAGATTCTCTTGGTCTCAGTCTAACCCTTGCAACAACCAAAGAATGATCCGTATCACAGAGAGCACTGTGGTAACTTCGAGTTAATGGTGTATGGTTCTTATGTTGTCTCCGTGTGATGATGAAGTCCAGCTGATGCCAATGGCGGTCTTGGATGTTTTCATGTGACCTTATGCAGCTCTTCTGTTTTAAAAAAGGAGTGTGTATTACATAGGTCATTTCTAGTGGGATGCTCCAGCAGCCTTTGCCCATTTTCATTCATGCGGCCAATGTTGTATTTTCCAAGACACACTGGCCATGAACTCGAGTCCTTGCCCACACGAGCATTGAAATCACCGAATATATAAATGTAGTCGGATTTTGGAACTACCTTGATCACAGAGTTTAACTCTTCATAGAACGAATCATTCACATTATCAGAGGAAGCGAGTGTCTTTGCATATGCAGTAATAATCGTTCTATGTGTTTGCCAAGCGCATGGATAGAAGTCTTTCGTTACCTCCAGCTGGAATTTAAATCATTCCCAGTAGCGAATTCTTCACTTCAAAGCGCACACCATGTTATCTTTTTTTCTGCCTGACCTCTACCCTTCCAAATAAAGGTGTAATTGTTTTCCCTGAGTGACCCTTCCTTAGCGAGGCGATACTCCTGCAGGTCAGCAATATCAATGTTAAGACGATTGAGTTTGGTATCAATCACAGCCGTTTTTCTCACATCGTTAATATTCGTCAAGTCAGTGGAACATCCTGGAAACATGGTTCTTACGTTCCAGGTTGCAAGCTGTAGCTTAAGATTCTTATTTTCCCTTTAATTAGTACCTGGTGCATTGGTTTTACAGCCTGCGATTCAGATTTTGTCCTAGCCCCAAGCACCCATTGAAGCAGGCAGGCTGTGGCGGTTCAGCACCCAACTGGCCGGGGGCTGACCAGCTTGAGGTGGGCGGTAGTTGATCAGTGACACCTGCAGGTGTCGCTTTGATTCCGAGACCGGTTAAGATGGGGTTATTGCCTCTCCATAGCACAAAGCCAGGGCTAAAATATAGAGACCCTGTGTTGCCCATGCAGCATGATCCCTCTCTCCTCCTACCTAGTTCACTCCAGAGGAAAGGTAACACCAATACATCTGGAACAAGACAAGCTGCAGAAGCTGCCGGATCAGCAAAGCAATGCACTAACTGTCCTCCTGTCGGAGCTTCGATCCTAGACCAGCTGCCAACCAAGGCTTAGGGCCTGGTCTGCCCTGTCATGACATTTTGTCTTTAGGTTGCATTTCCTCGCACCAGGATAAGGCTTGTACCCTCCCAATTGCGCTCTTCCGTCCGAAGCCGTTGACACAATGTGGGGGGTCGGGTTTGGTAAGCGCCGCCCAACATTTAGCACTAACAGAAAGCAGGTGAATAACAATATAAAGAGGAATATAAATGAACTAAGATATCAGCAGAAATATTAATGAACAAACATATAAAGAGGAATATCAATGAACATTATAAAGAGGAATATCAATAAAATAACACATAAAGAGGAATAATAACGAACACTATACAGAGGAATATCAATGAACAACAATATAAAGAGGAATATCAATACTGATTGCCTGCCAAACAAAAACATGGCCATACCCAAACAGAGATTCAAGGCAGAAAATTTGAACTAGGGGTATACCACAATCTTGCTTTTAAAATGGTTACAATTGTAGCAGATCTATTGTATTACATATAAAATTAAAGAGGATTGCACAAGGAACATGACAGTGTTAATAATAAATTGATAGGTTACAAATATTATGACAATAATGAGAGTTTTAGTAATAACAATTGAAATTAAAGTGTTAAAAATTATGAAAAAAATTCACTTACCAAGGCGTTATTTCATATCCGAATCTGCTAATCCAGTTAAATTTAGTGAATTTTATTACAAACACCAGTTGGGTTCTAGAATATCACAAGAACTGCTCCATAAAACGAATAAAACACAATGAAATCATAACATTATGAAGTACATCATTTTCACACAAAATGGAAAAACCATCATTTTCTTAGATTGTTGGTTGATTGTTGTTGTACTTAGACTGTTAGATTTTTTTTCTCTATATTATTTCCGTCTTCTACATAACTATCTCACTACTGCACAGGTTTGTTTTCGAATCTATCACAAAGTCGTTTACATCACAATAACTATAATATAAAACTGTTTAAAACTGTAATTTTATTAAAATATATGAGGTCCTTCACCAGAAAGTAATGTCACAAAAATTCGAATCACAAAAATCCATTTCGAAACATGTTTTCATGTGTATTCTGCTTTGTCATGCGGGATTTTTGCACACGGAAGCCAGGTAATTCTTTCGTTCTGAAGTTTAACTTAATGGGACACTGAAATGGTGGACTGGAATGGAGAAATGGTTCAGTTTAAACCACCATATATAAAAAGCCTAAAGTGTGGTTCACGGGTGTCGCACAAGGGTTACGGGGTCTATCAGACGGTCTCCAGCGGGCAATCAGTTAAGACATAAAAAGGGATATAAATAACAACAATATAAAGAGGGATATCAATGAACAAAAATATAAAGAGGAATATAACTGATAACAATATAAAGAGGAATATCAATGAACAACAATATATAGAGGAATATCAATGATTAAACATAAAAGAGCATTATAAATAATCCATAATGGAAAGAGGAATATCAATGAACGACAATATAAAGAGGAATATCAATGAATAATAATATACAGAGGACAATTAATGAACAACAATATAAAGAGGAATATCAATTAAAAATATAAAGAGGAATATCAATAAAAAAAAATATAAAGAGGACTATCAATGAACAATATAAAGAGCAATATAAATGCACAACAATATAAAGAGGAATATCAATTAACGACAATATAAAGAGAAATATCAATGAACCACATTATAAAGAGGAATATAAAAGAACAATATGAAGAGGAATATCAAGAAAATAACGTATAAAGAGGAATATCAATGAACTAAGACACAAAGAGGAATATCAATGAACAAAAATATAAAGAGGAATATCAAATAAAAACAATATAAAGACGAATTTAAATGAACAACAATATAAAAAGGACTGTCCATGAACAACAATATAAAGAGGAATATCAATGAAAAATATAAAGAGGACTGGCAATGAAGTAAGATATAAAGAGGAATATCGATGAACAAAAATATAAAGAGGAATATCAATGAAGTAAGACATAAAGAGGAATATCAATGAACAACAATATAAAGAGGGATATCAATGAACAACATTATAAAGGGGAATATCAATAAACAACAGTATAAAAAGGAATATCAATAAGCTAAGTCATAATGAGGAATATCATTGAACAACAATATAATAAAGAATATCAATGAACAAAAATATAAAGTGGAATGTCAATTAACGAATTTATAAAGAGGAATATCAATGAACAACATTATAAAGAGGAATATCACAGAACATTATAAAGAGGAATATCCCTAAAATAACATTGAAAGAGGAATATCAATGAACACTATAATGATGAATATCAATGAACAACAATATAAAGATGAATGTCAATGAACTAAGACATAAAGTTAAATATCATTAAAATAGCACATAAAGAGGAATATCAATGAACAAAAATATAAAAAAGGAATGATAATGAACTAAACCATAAAAAGGATTTATCAATGAACAAAGACATAAAGAGGAATACCAATGAACAAACGCATAAAGAGGAATAACAATGGATAACAATATAAAGAGGACTATCAATAAGCAAACGCATAAAGAGGAACACCAATGAACAAAGAAACACAGTCGAATTGTAATGTATGACCATATAAAGAGGAATAATAATCAATGAAGGCGTAAAAAGGATTAACAATGAACAAGGATCTTCGACGGTGCTACGGAGTTCGTGCACTGAGCTGAGATTCTCTGGGCTCACTCTTGAGATAGGAGTAAACAGGGCACCTATGGGTTACACCCGTGTGCCATAAAGTTGATCCTTCGACTAAACTAAACTAAAGAGGAATCGCAATGAACAACCTAATCAGGCGGAATAACAATTAACAAAAGCATAAAGAGAAATAACAAGGAACGAAGACACAATGAGTTATAACAATAAACAAACACATAAAGAGACAAGTATAAAACCGTCTTAAGTTTTACGTCCGTCTCTTTACGTTCGAACGAATCAACACGAACTGGAGTTTGTACACACCCTATGCTAAATTCGTTTCCAATCAGTGCAGTATTGTGTCGGGTTACAGTGACCGTTACAGTATGTGTAAACAGATCACAATATACTCCCGGATTACTGTTCAGGGTAGGTATGCCGTAGACAAAATCATATCCGTTATGGGTTAAAAATAATATGGTTAAACTTTCCTAAGAAATCCACCAGGAAAAGGCTCATGACTACTGTACACGCCTGTAGATGTGATTCGTATATTGTTCCTTCACTTTACGGAATATTTGCTGGTTCCTATTTTAGGCTGAGTCGAGAGAGGAGGCCGGGTCTATTTGTTAAAATCCGGTCGGGGAGGGGAATTGTAAGACATGACTGAAGGGCAGGGAGGGGAATTATAAGACATGGCCGTAGGGTTGAGAGGGGAAATGGAAAACACTACTGTGGGTTTGGGAGGGGAATTTTAAGACATTACTGTAGAGTTGGCAGGGCAATTGTCATATATGGCCGTGGGTTGGAAGGAGAATTGTAAGGGATGATTGTAGGGAGGGGTGGGGAATTGTAAGACATGACTGTAGGGTTGTGTGGGGAATTGTATGACATGGCTGTAGGGTTGTGTGGGGAATTGTATGACATGACTGTAGGGTTGTGTGGGGAATTGTAAGACATGGCTGTAGAGTTGTGTGGGGAATTGTGTGACATGACTGTAGGGTTGTGTGGGGAATTGTGTGACATGACTGTAGGGTTGTGTGGGGAATTGTATGACATGACTGTAGGGTTGTGTGGGGAATTGTATGACATGACTGTAGGGTTGTGTGGGGAATTGTATGACATGACTGTAGGGTTGTGTGGGGAATTGTATGACATGGCTGTAGGGTTGTGTGGGGAATTGTATGACATGACTGTAGGGTTGTGTGGGGAATTGTAAGACATGGCTGTAGGGTTGTGTGGGGAATTGTATGCCATGGCTGTAGGGTTGTGTGGGGAATTGTGTGACATGACTGTAGGGTTGTGTGGGGAATTGTATGACATGACTGTAGGGTTGTGTGGGGAATTGTATGACATGACTGTAGGGTTGTGTGGGGAATTGTAAGACATGGCTGTAGGGTTGTGTGGGGAATTGTATGACATGACTGTAGGGTTGTGTGGGGAATTGTATGACATGACTGTAGGGTTGTGTGAGGAATTGTAAGACATGACTGTAGGGTTGTGTGGGGAATTGTATGACATGACTGTAGGGTTGTGTGGGGAATTGTAAGACATGGCTGTAGGGTTGTGTGGGGAATTGTAATACATGGCTGTAGGGTTGTGTGGGGAATTGTAAGACATGGCTGTAGGGTTGTGTGGGGAATTGTAAGACATGACTGTAGGGTTGTGTGGGGAATTGTAAGACATGGCTGTATAGCTGGGTGGGGGTAAGGGGGGGGGGGGGGGGAATTGTAGGATTTACTGATGGGGCAGCTTCTGCAGTTTGTCTTGTTCCAAACGTATTGATGTCACCTTTCATCTGGGGTAAACTAGGCAGGACGAGAGAGGGGTCATGTTGCATGGGGAAAACATGATCTCTAAATTCTACCCAGGCTTTGTGTTATGGAGAGGTACAACTTCATTTTACAAAATATCGTCTGTTAAGACGGTAAGGTACCAGTCAATGGTAGTATTAGCACTCGCAATCTTTATTTCTTTTTTTTATTATCAATTTTTGTATTACAAGCACAAAAACACTGGAGAGCGTAGCTGCCCTTTGTTTTCGAAACATTGTTAGCGAGTTCACATGGGCACGTCGACGAAATCCGAGGCAACTGACGAAAACCGATACAAACCTTTCGTGGAAAAAAACAATTTACGAAACTCGAAACATACGATAACCGAATTCAACGAACACCGAGGTATCACTGTATTATAAATATAGCTCCACACATTGCTGGGCATGGGATAATAAAAACAGACAATTATACACAATCATATGTAAAAGAGACAATATTCATTGATTATATAATGACAACAGAGGCAGTGAAGAACTTTGTGAACACTGGAAAGATCATGAGTAGAAGAAATCTCAGGCAGACAAAGGGAAATGAAGCAAGATGTTTTAAGATAGAGGCATTGGATGAAACATATCAATAGAATAGATTCGGAACTACAAGGACCGAGTTTAGGGCTGACATGACAGGCTTGTGTTTTTGGCGAGGCACTTGATGATGGTGATTACCACAGAGGAAAAGACCTGGGGATTACTGATTACGAAATCAAATGGAAGTACAGAGGTCACATATTTGCAATGATTACAACCTCATTAGGTCATGGGTTTTAAACGTCATTAACTCTATCTTATTTGACCTAGTCTTATTTTTGATGATGGTAAAACCTGCTCTACGTGTGACTATAGACTGGTGGCTTTACAGGCAGACAGACGGGCGGACGGATAAGTGGATAGATGGATGAATAGATGAAGGAACTTAAGAATAGAAGGATTAATGTATGGATGAAAGAATGAATGCATATATGGATAAATGAATAGATAGACGGACAGTTAGATAGATACACAGACACAGATGGATGGATGGATGGATGGATGGATGGATAGATGGATGGATGGATGGATAAATGGATAGACAGACAGATGGACTGTAAAACCGATTGACAGACAGACAGACAGACAAACAGACAGACAGACAGACAGACATACATACATACAGACAGACAGACAGACAGACAGACAGACAGACAGATAGATAGATAGATAGATAGATAGATAGATAGATAAATAGATAGATTGATAGATAGATAGATAGATAGATAGATAGATAGATAGATAGATAGATAGATAGATAGATAGATAGATAGATAGATAGATAGATAGATAGATAGATAGATAGATGGATAGATAGATAGAACAAATTTTATTTAAAAATGGTAACAAATTGGGCACGCAGGCCCGTCTTACATTCGGCCCTTTCAATCACTCATCTTTCATTCATCAAATGTGCATGTTACATTAACCTAGGGGAAAAACATTGTCAAATGGATTTTGTAAGCATAAACAATGCATATTACGCATAATACATTCACAGTCTACCGCAGAAGAATGTCTCGGTGTGTTAACCACGCATAGAAAGAACAGATGGTTCAATCAAAAATGTGAAGAAGCAGTCATTAGGAAGAAGAATGCCAGACATGTATGGTTAAATGACATCAATAACATCCAAAAGGAAGAGCATTATAGAAATGAATGTAAAGAGGCTACAAAAATAGTCAGACAGCAGAAGCGAGAATATATGAGTAATATAATCAAAGATATGGAAACTAATCACCAGAAAAATGAATCCAGAAAATTTTTTAAAGAACTGAAGTCAATGAAACGAGGGCACCAACAAAACACATATGGTTTAAAAGACAAAAATGGGAATATGCTAAATACCAATGAGGAAATGTGCAACACATGGAAAGAATATTTTATTGAATTACTAAATTGTGAAGCTCCAAGTCACATTTTCCCACAGGAAGAGGTTCTAACATGCGAACCACAAATTGAAGAACCTACATTTGAAGAAATCCTATATGTAATCACACGACTTAAAAACAATAAGGCAACTGGGACTGATGGAATTGCTGCTGAATCTATAAAGGCAGGTGGCCATGCATTACATCTAAAGCTATACGAACTAATAATAAAAATCTGGAGGACAGAAGAATTACCCCATGACTGGAAAGAGTCATTATTGATACCTATCTTTAAGAAAGGAGACAAGTTCCAATGTGGAAATTATAGAGGAATATCACTACTGTCCACAAGCTATAAGATACTATCCGCAGTATTACTAAATAGACTAAAATCATATTCAGAAGACATATTAGGTGACTACCAGGCGGGTTTTAGACAAAACAGATCAACAATAGATCAGATATTTATCTTACGACAAATAGCCGAGAAACATTGGGAATATAAAAGAGATCTCCATAACATTTTTGTGGATTTTAAAAAGGCTTATGATAGTGTCCATAGGAATAGTCTATGGAATGCTATGCAGGAATTTGGAATACCAAGGAAGTTAATCAACATGACCAGACTATGCATGGAAGATACTTATAATATAGTAACATATAAAGGCAGGAAATCAGACCCCTTCCAAATAACATCTGGCTTGAAACAGGGTGATGCACTATCGCCGCTACTCTTCAATCTGGCTCTAGAGAAAGTTGTAAGGAAGGTAAAGGAGGAATGTGATATTGGATGAACATCCAAGCTGCTTGGTTATGCAGATGATATAGATATTATAGGGCAAAGTGAACAAAAGACATTGGAAATATTGACTCACTTAAAGGGAAAAGCCCAACAGATGGGGCTGGTTATCAACCAAGATAAGACAGAATATATGGTAATTTCAAGAGACGGAATGGCTAGAAACTCTGGCCACATACAAATAGATAAAATGACCATTAAAAGAACGGAAACATACAAATACCTGGGTACAATCTTCAACTGCTCCAACATCATAAGGGAAGAAATACAAATTAGAATCAACTCTGGAAATAAGATATACTATGCACTACAACATCTACTAAAATCAAAGGCGCTATCTCGTAACACCAAAATCACAATATACAAAACACGGATCAGACCAGTTGTGCTGTATGGCTCTGAAACCTGGAGTACAACGAAAGGAGACGAAGCCTTGTTACAAACCTTTGAGAACAAAATTTTAAGACGCATCTTTGGACACATTAGGGATACACAAAGTGGAGAGTGGAAAAGAAGAAGTAACAAAGACATTTATGATCTGTTTAAGTCCCCGCTAATCACTGGTATCATGAAGGCTAATAGACTACAATGGCTGGGGCATATAGAAAGAATGGAAGATAATAGGGAAACAAAACTCGCTTACACTCAGGAAATAAATGACCGTAGACCCCGAGGTAGACCAAGAAGGCTGTGGAGAGATAATACATGTACAGACCTACAAGCACTTGGAATCAACGACTGGCAAGAGAAGGTCCACCAGAGAGACGAATGGAGACGGATTGTATTTGCAGCAAAGAACCTCAATGGCTCGGAACGCTGAAGAAGAAGACATTCACATGAGAAAACCAAAAAAAAAAACATTATCAAATGAAAGTTGTAAGCATAAACAGTGCATATTGCAATGTTGTGAGACACATCCACCACCCACCAACCCACACATACCTCCACGCACTCACACAGAACCATGCGAGCATACATGCCTCCACACACCCACTGATCCCCCACCCGCACACATTTCCCCAAGAAGAAGAAGAAGAAGAAGAAGAAGAAGAAGAAGAAGAAGAAGAAGAAGAAGAAGAAGAAGAAGAAGAAGAAGAAGAAGAAGAAGAAACCACACATACATACCCCCGCCAACCCACACATCCCGCACTTATCCACACACATATCCCGCACTCTCACAATTTTCCCCACCCTCCCACACACACATGAGCCAACCTACACCCACTCACCCACCCAATATTCGCCACCTCAGAACTACACTTCCCCACCTTTACACACATCCCCACCCATAAACACGTCTCCCCACCTGCCCACACGTATCCCCCACCCATATCCCAAAAACACACACCTCCCATCCACACACACTCCGCCACCCACATATACCCCACCCACACACATCCGCCGCTCACACACATCTTCTCACAACTACACACCTCCCCCCCCCCACCCATACACTCATCTCTCACACACATCCACCCACTCACGTACTCATCCATCAACCACTCACACCCACACATCACCCACGCGCCCATTAACACATGCATCTCTCATCTACTCTCCCACCCACACACACCCCAACCACCCAGCCAAATACACATTCCCCATCCTCGCATACATCCTTCAATCACCTGCACATCCCACACCTCCCCCACCTCTCACACATCTCCCCTCCCACACAAAACTCCACCAATAAACACATTCCCCCCCCACACACACACATCCCCCACATACATTACCCATACACATCCCCGCCCACACATCTCCCCATCCACTCACACATCCTCCACCTACAAACATCCTCACCACGCACACATACATCCTCCACCCACACACATTTACCCCATCCACACTCACACACTCCCACCCACACAGACATATCCCATTTACAGACACCCCCCCCCCCACACTCATCCCCCACACCCATTACACACCCATCCCCCAACCCACACAATCTCCTACACACCCATTCACCAACCCAAGCACACACTCCCTACCCAGCCCCATCCCAACCCACCAACACCCACATACTTCCAACTATCCTCTCAAATATCCCCCCCCCCCACACACACACACATATCCCTCACACACACATACATCCACCACCGACTACACATTCCTTCACACATCCACACATCATCCATTAACCCTTACACATCCCACACACAACCCCTCCACACATACATTCCCCACACCCCCCCCCCACACACACATACCCCTCACATACACACCCATACACATATCCTCACATCTAGACACATACATGATGCCTCACATGATCACCGAAACTAATAAGAGCAAACTCCCACACTTTACACACAATTGAGACACTGACGATTGTCGTGAGAATTCTCGCAGTTGCAAGAAGTGGAGAAAAAATTGTACATATACATTATGTAGCGTAAAAATTAGTGATGCAATTCAATTCTCTCTTTTTTTTCTCTCTCCCTCTCTCTCTCTTGCTCTCTCTCTTTTGCTCTCTCTCTCTCTCTCTCTCTCTCTCTCTCTCTCTCTCTCTCTCTCTCTCTCTCTCTCTCGCTAACTCTCTCATTCACATCACAGTAATGTTATATTATACATGATAACATCAAGTGGCATACAAAATTATAAGATGAGAATAGACAAACAAACAAACAAACAAACTAAAAATATGGAATGGCATGTTACAGGACAATCAAGTGGCATACAAAACGATACCTCGTAATATGAAAGATGAGAATACATAAAAAATATGGAATAGCATGTTACATGACATGCGTGGGCTCAACTCCCTCCCCCCCCCCCCTCTCTCTCTCTCTCTCTCTCTCTCTCTCTCTCTCTCTTCTCTCACACACATGTACATACACACACCCACACACAACATACACACGCAAATACACACATATACCCACGCACATCCACACACCTACATACATCCATATACTTATGCACACGTACTCACATAACACCCGAATATACACTCCCTCGCATACACTGCATGCATGCACACTTACACACACAAAGATATACAATACATACACGAGCACACACACACACACTCATCCATACACACATATACACACGCACATGCATATAAACGCATATAAACACATGAACGCACATCTTAACACATGTTCAGACATACACACAGAGGCACACACAGATACACACATGTACACACATGTACACACACATATACACCCATACACACATCCAGACATACATACACATACATCACACTTTCTCATGTACTCTCTCATTCACCCACGCTCTCTCTTTTACACACTCACTCGCTCTCACACTCACTCATTCGCGCACATACACGCATACCCACAAATTCTCTCTCACTTACTCACGCTCCCTTACTCACTCATTTACTCGCTGACTCTCTAACTCACAATCACTCACTAACTTTCACACTCTATCACATAGACAGACAGACACACAACACACCCACTCTCTCAGATTCACTCATTCTCTAACTAAATCTCTCACACATATGTCCACACACACTCACTCACTTTTACACTCACTCAGGCACACGCGCATGCATACTCTCTCACTCTCACTCATACTAATTCTTCCACTCACACTCTTTCTCACTCACTCTCTCACCCACTGTCTCCCTCACACACATACAGTGAAGAATGATAGTGGAAAAATGATAGTGGAAAAATGATACTATCTAGATAGATAGATAGATAGATAGATAGAACGAACGAACGAACAAACTTTATTTTCAAAGGGTTAAGAATTGGGCACGCAGGCCCGTCTAACATTCTGCCCTTCTATCACTCTCTTTCATACATTATTTCATTCACACATCATTCAAGGCTAACAGAGAACAGCAACAATAAAAAAGATATGCATTATAAAAAATTTAAAAATTTTGTTGCGTATCCCTTACGGGACGTTGCAGTCAACACCAGCATTTTCAGCTGCTGTTGATGTACTAGGCAAGTGTTACGTTCAGTAGTTTGCCATTGCTTTCTGAACGACCGGCCTCTATACCTTTTTCGAAAAAACCAGCACCGCCGTGTTTCGAACCCGGGTATACGGGATCACAAACCGCGTTCGCAAGCCCTTCAGCCACAGAGACCGACATATACATTATACTATCTATACATTACTATGTATAGATACATTTACATACATTACTACTACATTTTGTATACATTACTATTATAAAGGCATGGGCAAAATGCGAACATCAAAACTACACGACACAGTAAAATTAGATAATGGTCTGACACTTGTTATTAGCCATGTGGAATATACTGGCCTACCAAAAGGGGACTGGCTGTTATACTAGGGTTTTGTTATTATTATTATTATCTCTATTATTAAGGGGGAAGATAATCCGTACTGAGATAGTGTTCGAGTAATTTGCGATTATATGAATAGGGATTGGTGATGTCTTTGATTTCTTGTGGAAGATTGTTCCACAGCTGAGCTGCAGAGTACGTTAAGCTTGTTTTGTATAAGTCAATCCTAGGCTTCGGAATGTGTAATATATTTAAACGTTTACTGTGTCTAGCATTATATTTAAACAATGGCCAAAGGTAATTTGGGGCATTCCGATGCAGGATTTTGTGAATTAGTTTAGCTTTATTGAAAAGCAGGTAGATAGATAGATAGATAGATAGATAGATAGATAGATAGATAGATAGATAGATAGATAGATAGATAGATAGATAGATAGATAGATAGATAGATAGATAGATAGGCAAGTAGGCCGGCAGTCATATATGTGTGTGTGTGTCTGTGTGTGTTGTGTGTGTGTGTGTGTGTATTTTTCTCTCTCTAGACTTACCTATGATTGGCATCATGTTGCAACTAAAGTTTTCGACAAGGTGAAGTAGCTAGTCACGCCAGCTCTCCTTGGTCGACTTTTACGACATGTATGGTTTGGCTGGCTCTCCTTCCTTCTTCTTTACATTTACCAGTAGATTATAAACCTTGAAACAATTTACCCCAAACCATGTGTAGACTAGTTCATGACTAGACGTCTGGAGGACTATGTTGCCAGTCTCATGCCAACTCTCCTTAGCCGCTTCTTGTGACATGTATGGCAAATTGCAGTGCTACAATTCTTTGCTCGCCTCAAAAGTCCAGGTATCAACACTTGCTTGTTATAAACGATGCTGACTTTTCTTGTCTATTATAAATGATCGCTTGCAGATTTGTCACTTAAGCGATGTGCTATTTGATTATATAAAGGGGGTCGTGGGTTATATATTTACACAAACGGGATCGTAGATTATTTGCTTAATATATAAACTGGGTCGTGGGTTACTTAATCATAAACATGGGGTCGTGGGGTATTTGCTTAATATACACAGGAAAGGGGGTTATTTGTTTATATAAATGCGTAGATTTAAATATCTAGAGGCATTTATAACATCATATGGAA
Organism: Cepaea hortensis; assembly: GCA_963921405.1. NCBI lineage: Eukaryota > Metazoa > Mollusca > Gastropoda > Stylommatophora > Helicidae > Cepaea > Cepaea hortensis. Next base: position 421,359,050 of record OY992876.1, read on the forward strand.
GATGCACAACAGAGATTACGAGCTGAATAGGGCAAACAAAGGCTACATTTAAGAAAATTAAAACTATCTTATGCAACAGGTCACTATCATTGAATGTAAGAAAGAGATTGCTGAAGAAAGAGACAAAAAGCTTTTTTGGTCATGTAGTGATAAGAGAGGCATGGGAGAACACCGTGACAACTGGAAAGATCAAAGGGAAGAGAGGCAGGGGCAGACCAAGAGAAATGATGCTGGATGGATTGCTGATGGTATGGAGGAATATCAACAGCTGAGTGATGCAGAAAACCAAAGACTGAGATCTGTGGAGAGCCATGACCGCCTACTCGAGTCTGCATGGTACTTGATGATGATGAAATGGGCTATGGATTATTTGCTGAATACAACCGGAATCGTGGGATCTTTGGTCATATAAATGGGGCCGTGGGTTATTTCATATTATAAATGGGGTCGAGGGTTAATTGATATTATAACTGGCGACATGGGTTATTTATTTATAGGCATTGACTCGCCCTCAAAACTTTGTCTACTCAGCTATGCACCGCTTTACGAGACAAACATTTGTCAACATAAACATTGAAAACGCACCTTTGCCGGAGACATTTCATGAATGACGCCGAAGTTGAGTGTGAAGTGAAAACGTGGTTTAGAAAACAGAGCACGCAGTTCTATGCAGCCGGTTTGGGAAGACTGATAAAACGATGGGATAAGCGCATCAATGTTGGTGGAAATTATGTTGAGAAGAAATAAAGGGATAAAGTGTGTATACAAACAAACTGGTTTCAAGTTGTTATCATATTTAGTTATTTTTCTACATCCATTTGTGACTTACTTATTAACTTACCCTCGTATTAGTCTATTTATTGAAAGGAAAAAGGGGGTGGGGGGGGGGCATTTTGAGTGTTTTCCATGTTAGGTAAGGGTATCGGCAAATACAAGTTAAAACAATTGCCCGCAGCTGTGTTTCGAACGCCTTATGCGGGAGTGCGAACTGCGTCTGTAACTCCTTCGCCACAGAGCGGACGTAAATAGAAGTAATGATCCCTATTTCCCGCCATGAGAGGTGTTCTAAATATGATATGTAAATGACACTTCACTGCGCGAAGAGGCATATTGTAAATATGATATTAAAGGACACTTTACCACGTGATAAGGCTATTGTAAATATGATATGCAAAGGACACTTTACCACGCGAATAGACGTATTGTAAATGATGTGTATATGAGCCTTTACCACGCGATGAGGCGTATTGTAAAAATGATATGTAAAGGACACTTTACCACGTGATGAGGCTATTGTAAATATGATGGGTAAAGGACACTTTACCACGCGAAAAGGCGTATTAAATACATTGTGCTAGCCAGATATTATCGGAGACCCATCGGCACTCCATATTTGATGTGGTCAAAATCACACAGGCCGCTTTTACTTCCTAGACTATCTCTTGGGCTCATTTTAGGCTGGGTCGACCTGGATCCTGGACCTGGTAAAATGGGCTAGCGATAGGATAGGTTTTATTTTAAATCAATGATCTTTCGCGTTCGGTGAATTATGCAGGATGTTACAATCAAACCCCTAACACGAGATTGATTTAAGAGGCAAGTTTACGTTCAGTAGTTTGCCATTGCTTTCTGAACGAGAAGTCAATGTTTAAGTCCAAGTGATGGGTGTAGGGAACAATTCCACTACCCCGTCATTAGCGCACAGGAAGTTTAACTATTAAGTCGGCCACGGTAACATCTTCTTAATTATTTGTTATTAGAAAGAAACTAAAACAAGCAGAGACAACATTTTTTTACCGTTCATTAAAAGTATCCATGACTTATTTCCCTTTTGTGCTCAAATATAAATTTTCTGTTCAGCGAAAACATGTATTCTTTCTTCTCCTTTTCTTCTCTTAATGGAGTGGACAGGTATTCTATTTCAACCAGTAGAAATACCTCCCTCATTGTCCCCTTCCCTCTTCTTCTTCTTCTTCTTCTTCTTCTTCTTCTTCTTCTTCTTCTTCTTCTTCTTCTTCTTCTTCTTCTTCTTCTTCTTCTTCTTCTTCTTCTTCTGCTGCTGCTTCTGCTTCTGCTGCTGCAGCTGCTGCTGCTGCTTCTTCTTCATCGTTCTATTTCTTCTTCTTCCTAATCATCATCATCATCATCATCATCATCATCATCATCATCATCATCATCATCATCATTACTATTATTAGTATTATGATTATTGTTTTTCGACGATTCTGTTGGAACAACACCAGCACTAACAATAATAACAAGAATTGTCCAGTCATTATCTGAGGACCGTTATCTATCCTTTCTTCGCCTCTTTTACCTCCAACGTTTATTTTATTTTTTAATTTTTTAAACACAGTGATGGTCTCTTTGCATTACCTTAGCATCTTCAGTGTCTCACCTTAATCTCTTTCGCTAATGATCTCTTAATTTTTTTAACTGAATCACTGCCGAATGGTAATATATCGCTACATGTGACATCCCATTTGGACAGAAGGACGATATATCGCCATACTAGGGTCATCATGCTATTTGTTTTGTTTCGTGCTATCTTCCGTAATTTTCCCATTACACATCTTGTTCATTTGATTGTGTAACATATTTCTTCCAAACCTAATGTTTGTTTGGCACGGAATCAGTTAACATTTTCTATGGTGGTCGCCGTGACGAAGTGGCAAAGATGTCTATTTTGAGCTATGAAAGTCGTGGGTTCGTTACCTTGCGGCTATCCATAGCGAAACTAGCACGTCGTCTGCCTCGAACTCTGAAGATGGATTCGTGGTCGATCAGACCACAATTGCAGTATTTCTCTTATGCTGTAACTAGGGGGGGGGGGGGGGGTCATGCTTTGTGGCATGCTCTGAGCAGCCCGCTTTCTGTTATGAGAAACGAATGAACGAATGCATTTTATTTTCACAGGGCCACAAATTATAATAGAGCCCGAGCAAGGTGGGGTTAAACCCTGTGTAATGAAGTCGATCCTCTCGTCTTTATTCGGTGTAAGTAGTTCCAGCTAAAACAGAGACAGTAACAAACCCACATGAAGAACAGAACACAGAAGAAGAGCCAATGGCAAATTACACCATTGAAGAACTCCTAATTCCAGAATATCAAGCACTAACAGCAAAACCAGAAACAGAATTACAAGTTCATATAAATAGTCTATCGAAGTGTGTATGGAACATACAATGAACAGTTTTTGTTCATATGCTATTTACAGGACATCGCTGTCAACATCAGCATTTTACTGTCGTTGTTGTTGTCTTCGCAAGTTTACATACAGTAGTTTGCCATTGCTTTCTGAACGAACGGCTCCCACACCAACACGTTAAAACCCAGTGCACTGCGATCGGCTGCCAAATCGGTAGCAGTTGTGCTTCGAACGCAGGTAAGCGGACTCACGAATCGCATCCGTAAGATCTTAGCCACAGAGAACGGCAACATGAACATTAGCATTAGTAAAACATAGGTAATGACTGTAACCAAAGAAAAAAAAAACAACAACTTCAAAGATTAATCAAAAACTTACTGAAACAAGTAAAGAGCTTCAAGTACTTAGAAAGTATGATATCAACAAATGGCAAATCAGTCGACGATATCGAACATAGATGCAATAAGGCAAACCAACGCATTGGACATTAGCACCAATACTAAAGAACAAACACGTATCAATAGATGCTAAAAATACACTCTGCAACACTACCTTTCTACCAACTCTATGCTACCAATGGCAAAGCTTGAAAATAATAGAAAAAGAGAAATGAAAAATTACATCAACTGAAATAAGATTCATGACAAGAATACTCAATGCATCAAGAAGAGAGAAAATCAGAAATGAACAAACGAGGACTAAAGTGGAGGTTATAGCAGCGCAAGATGTCATTAGAAAACAACGCGATAAATCGTTTAGCCATATAGCTATAGTCTGTTCAGAAATGAATGCCTTCAATCACGATCAGTTTTATGAAAACTGTCTGTTGCATCATTATGAAAGTTTTCCTGCCGTCTTTTATTTACCCCCACCCAAGGAATATGGCTTTGATATGTCCAAAGGCAACTTAAATCAACGAAAGCGACGACATTTCTTTGATGTTTTGGCGAAAATGTAGTGAAATCATGCTAACAAACTAGTTTTACAGTAAAGCACGTAATTTCGGGTAACGACACAAGTACAAGGCGTAGCCAGATTCGTATGGGAGTGGGGGAAATAAACAAAAAGTCGTTTAAAAGTCGATAGGGTTTTTATCCCATATGGGTCAGTCTCTTTCCGCAGCGCAGGAAGCGTCGCACAAAACACGAACTCTGTAGCTCCAGCGACGACTCTCGGGAGTCTCCGAAAAAATTCACTCGTGAAATGAAGGACGCGAACACACAACCTTCGGAGCCCGAGTCAGACGGCTTGACCACTTCACCACGGAGAATCCCGAGAAGGATGCAATGTGTAATATTAGTAAAGACAGAGAATTTACAAAGGATGGGATAAACAATGTGTAAATTGACAGAAAAGTAGAAGGAATATATTTCTTACCTTATTTTTCATTTCCTTCTTGATTCTTCAGCTGCTGGTTAATAATGTGTACACAAGGAGTCATGTTACTAGGATGCATTTAGCTTTTTATATTGAGTTCGTGAAAGCTTCCAAATAGCTGTGCGCTAATGTGCGTATGGAGTGACCAAAAATGATATCGCAATTTAGTCATCATGTGTCAATCTTTAAGGATCTGTTCAGCTGTCTGTATAGTTTATTCACACGTACACATGGGAACGCACAGACCCGCTTTGAGTCTTCGTGAAAGGTTGTCTAATCTGCTGTTTACCGTTCAGAGACGGAACATGACTATTACCTGCTTTGCACTATGAAAATAGTTGTCAATGTCTCTGTAATGGGCTTTCTTTTTAACGGTCAAGATGTTGGTCCTCTTTTCATTTAACTTTCAGTTTTATTCGTATGTACGTGTGTTGTCCCTAATTTGACAACATGTTTGCTCTCGCGTTTCTTGTTATGCCACAGTATGTCAGTTTCCACCTCAGTATTACTCTTCTGTTGGTATTCAATGCATTTAGTGTTGTTGTTGTTGTTGTTGTTGTTTTTTTTTTTTTTTTTTCAACGCCAGTTGTCTGTCACCGTTGAGGGCTTTTGCGGAACTGAAAATGCATCACTGTGGAATACAAACTGTTGCCATTGACAAGTTTTATTTTTAGTGCCGATGCTGTAATGCTTAGGGTCTGTAATTCTTCTGAATAGTTGGAGCAAAATATCCCAGTAGGTGTCCATGTGGAATAATGTCTGCTATCTGCCCAGACCTTAATCTGTGTCGGACGATTCCAGCAGGTTGACGGTTGTTCTCGGTTGCATAAGATTCAACACCTCCATTCTCTAATAGTATCTTCTTCTTTCAACACATGGACCTCACATTTTCTTCAGCAACTTTTATCAGTTTTTAATAGCGCAGTCTGGGTTAGTATCTTGGCATCAGAAAATGTGAATGTAGTATTGTGAGCTGCCACTTGTCCTTTAATTTTAACCACAAAACTCTATAGGGTTTAAATGAGAATGGTACGCGGAAGTCTCAAGCACCTATAGCCATGCTCTTCTATAAACATGTCGATTTGACATTTCTTGCTTTTTTGCGCCTGGTTTACAAGGGACAACAATTATAGCTTATAACACGTTTATGATATTTTTCCTTTCAGAGCCATATCTTTATCGCTTCCTTTGTGCTCGATGCCGTAGGTATTTTGTCTTCTTGGGCATCTACATTGTGATATGATGCATTGTCCATAATTAGACAAGACGGTCTATCTAGGGATAGAAACATTGTATTCTCGAGCCAATCGCTAAATACATTACCATTCATCTCATTATGATAATCCCTATTGTCTGTATGCTTTGATACGAGCACGAGTCCAGCATTCTGTAGTAAGCCATTATGAGTACTACCAGCATGGGCTATGACCAAACGCTGTCCTTTACTACTGGGTACATATCGCTTTATCTTTCGGTCTACTGATTACCATTCCTTTTCACATGTATGCGCATTGATCTAAGTTTCATTCAAACATTCAAATACACTATGTCATAATTTTCTTTCCGCATTTCCCTTACTTCACGTAGGTATATGCTTCTCATTACTCCTAAATGCGGTTGCTCTCAAATGATATTTCTTCCTCCCTTGCACTTTCTAAACGTGAAGCCTAATATCCTTATAATTTTCCACAAAGTTGTTTTGGATATCTCTATGCCATTGTTATTTCCCAACCAAACATTAAGTTTTCTTACAGTCACTGTTTCTTTGGTATCCAGCATGTTTATAATTGTTTGCATTATGACATCTTTGTCAAAGCTGTCTACATTTGCCTTTCTACCTACCGTTTGTTTATTGCGTGGTGGTTTCATTCCAGATTCTTGCACTCATCGACGAAATGGCCGTTTATTCAAACCCAGTGCACGCACTGTTCATTTTTCGTGATTTGTAATAGTATGAAACAGTTTCCTGCGTTCAGCTTCTTGACAAAAATATGTGTACAACTTCATAGCGATGCTTTGAAGTGTAAAAAATTTCGCATTCAATCCCATTCAACAATATTCACACATTCCGAAGTTTGGGATAAATGGTAAGACTTATAAAATAATTACTTTTCATGAAAGGATCGACATTACGACGACACCTCTGAACACTCCCATTTAACTGCGCGCCGTTCTTGCTGTCTCTACTGATGAGATCATCTGCCTATCGCCGCAGAGTACAAGACCATAACAAACAACAGTCTGTCGGCAGCTCTCACACTCCATCCACCACCTGCTTCCATGGCTTCACTTAACTCTGATCGGGGGGCTAAACGGGTACTCTACCTTGCCTAAGGGTGTCCCGTAGACTAACGGAGGAAAGGAGGCGTCTTACATCTCATTTGATAGGGATAATAAGCGGAAAAGAGAATGAGAACAAGAAGATAAAAAGTTTACATACTTTGTGACAGAGACACCTTTTCAGGCTACTAGAAGGGAAGAGAACAAACCCAACAGAGATCAACTTGACGGACAGCTATCAGAACCAACCGAACAGATATCGTGTAGATGGGCAACTATCAGAATCAACACAACATATATCGTCTAGACGGGCAGCTATCAGGATAAACTTCTTCTTCTTCTTCTTCTTCTTCTTCTTCTTCTTCTTCTTCTTCTTCTTCTTCTTCTTCTTCTTCTTCTTCTTCTTCTTCTTCTTCTTCTTCTTCTACTACTACTACTACTACTACTACTACTACTACTACTACTACTACTACTACTACTACTACTACTACTACTACTACTACTACTACTACTTCTTCTTCTTCTTCTTCAGCGTTCCGAGCCATTGAGGTTCTTTGCTGCAAATACAATCCGTCTCCATTCGTCTCTCTGGTGGACCTTCTCTTGCCAGTCGTTGATTCCAAGTGTTTGTAGGTCTGTACATGTATTATCTCTCCACCGCCTTCTTGGTCTACCTTGGGGTCTACGGTCATTTATTTCCTGAGTGTAAGCGAGTTTTGTTTCCCTATTATCTTCCATTCTTTCTATATGCCCCAGCCATTGTAGTCTATTAGCCTTCATGATACCAGTGATTAGCGGGGACTTAAACAGATCATAAATGTCTTTGTTACTTCTTCTTTTCCACTCTCCACTTTGTGTATCCCTAATGGGTCCAAAGATGCGTCTTAAAATTTTGTTCTACTACTACTACTACTACTATTATTACTACTACTACTACTACTACTATTATTACTATTACTACTACTACTACTACTACTACTACTACTACTACTACTACTACTACTACTACTACTACTACTACTACTACTACTGCTACTACTACTACTACTACTACTACTACTACTAAAACGTCTACTGCTGCTGCTACTACTACTGCTACTGCTTCTACTCCTACGATCTAAAAAAATAACGTACCAACTCTGATATTAGTAAAGTTGGTAGCGCATTGGCCAGCAGCTGGCCTGGCTACACGGGGATCATGTGTTCGAACCCCCTTCTATCTTGGAAGGAGGGAGATTTATTTCCACTAACTTGTCCTCCCCTGAAAATCAGAAAATTGTCTGGGAATTAAAGTGCGCCGGCGTCAAGCGCCGATTGCCGATCGGTCTAGATCAGAGGTTCCCAAACCATGGCCCGCGGGCGACTTGTGGCCCGCCAGCTGTTAATAAGTGGCACGCGAGGCCTCGTTATTTAAAATAATATATTTTAATAATTTCAAAAAAATGCACTCGGAGCGCCCCGTCAGCGTGCGATAATTTACTCTGCTCGTGGTTGTTATGTTCAGATATTATCGAATGCGCCTGTTCAGTTCGCAACGTTCTGCTGATCATACGATTTAATTCTGGCGACTATTGTCTGTCGAACAATTTAAACACTTGTGTTCATTCGCCCAGAGATACATTTTTCGTTTTGGTTCGATTTACAGATGCGAGCAGTCATTTTCCGCAATGGCTGTTATAAAAAAAAAAAAAACAAGCTACGTTCCAGACTCACCGACAGTAACCTAGCTGAGCTTATGCTGCTTGCTTGGTTGTGTTCATTGGCTTGAGCTCCAACACGAAGTCCTGTATGTCGGATGAAGGCATCCTGTTGTCCAACATCAGTGTGGTGTCATACAGGACCTGAGGTTTGCGTGAGTATCCGTTGTCCCATGTCTGGCTTATTGGTGAGCAGACTGGTGATTCCTCGCCATACAGGCAGACACTCTCCGACTTCGGAGGAATCAGCGATCCTACTGACTTTAGCCAGGACCCCGAAGGGACCTGTTGCCCAGGACACTCGACGAGGACGCGTCAATAGGTCTTGGCCAGTATATAACCCGGCCCTGGTGCCTTGGAAACACCTCTGCGACCCAAACTGCGTCCCAAAGCTGCGCTAATAGCTTTCGGCGCGTCAGATTTGTGCCCAGACATTGATAAACTGGCATCTTAACTTAAGTAACTGATTACAATTTTAAATTAATTATATTAATAGCGATTTTCGAAACTGACTAAAAATTTATTGTTAAATGAACCTTTGATTTTAAACCACAAAATGACCGCAGTGTAGTACTGACACTGACTGCCTTTAAAGATTTAAAATTTTGTTGACGAAAGTTAAGAAAGGTAAGAATGATATTGCACGACGATTATAATTTTATAACGGTGTGGCCCGCTTAACTACCGAAAATAGTAGATATGGCACTCTGCTTGAAAGGTTTGGGAACCACTGGTCTAGATCATGTGGTAAGTTCTATATACCTACTGCGTCTCATGGTAGGAAGTGGGGTCCTTTAGTTGTTGACTTAGTATCCCTAATCTGTGGCACACGATCGACAAATGTGTGAACCCTTAGTCCTGGAGATCGGCATGAAAGCCATCACCGTCTGCTGATTTGCTGCTGCCTCTTCTTGTTGTGTTCTTGTTGCTGTTCTTATTGTTGTTCTTGTTGATGATTTTGTTGTTGTTCTTGTTATGTTATTCTTGTTGTTGTTCTTGTTGTGTTATTCTTGTTGTTGATCTTGTTGTGTTATTCTTTTTTTTGTTCTTGTTGTGTTATTCTTGTTGTTGTTCTTGTTCTTGCTTTTGTTCTTGTTGTTGTTCTTGTTGTCGTTCTTGTTAATGTTCTTGTTTGTGTTCTTTTTTTTATTGTTGTTGTTGTTGTTGTTGTTGTTGTTGTTGTTGTTGTTGTTGTTGTTGTTATTCTTCTTCTTCTTCTTCTTCTTCTTCTTCTTCTTCTTCTTCTTCTTCTTCTTCTTCTTCTTCTTCTTCTTCTTCTTCTTCTTCTTCTTCTTCTTCTTCTTCTTCTTCTTCTTCTTCTTCGTTCCTCTTGTGACAAGGGTAAGACAGACCTAGTTGCGCATCCGACTTCGGCATGCATTTAGGCGAGGTTTACTTCCTCCAGAGACATTCCATCCTAGGTAACGGTACTCTACCCGTGCGTGTGTTTTCTTTCCTGACAATTTTGCCAAGGCAACGCCCCTTTGCAATTTCCAACTGCCGTGTAATGTTTAACATGCCCAACTTGCACACCCCACATCCTGTTTTGTTTGTCATTATCCGAGACGACTAGGTATCCCATCTCAGTATTCACACCGACCGCTTTTAAGTCCTAGAACACTTTCATGGACCACTGCCGAGAGATATATATCCATGTAACGATAAGTGCGCCTGCCCGCCCACAATATCATTGGATATCAGTGGCTTTTGGGGAAATTCCCAGTCACACGTTCGGATTGAACCTGTACTTTCTGACTTCTTCTTCTTCTTCTTCTTCTTCTCCTTCTTCTTCTTCTTCTTCTTCTTCTTCTTCTTCTTCTTCTTCTTCTTCTTCTTCTTCTTTTTTTTCTTCTTCTTCTTCTTCTTCTTCTTCTTCTTCTTCTTCTTCTTCTTCTTCTTCTTCTTCTTCTTCTTCTTCTTCTTCTTCTTCTTCTTCTTCTTCTTCTTTTTTTCCTCCGTCTTCATTCTTCTTGTCCATACCGTGTGCCGTTGGTATCCATGTCTGTCCACAGCCGTCTGTCCTTTGTGCTGCCATTCATTTCTGACACTGCTGTTCGCCCATGACATGATGTCAAACAGTCCAGCATCCTCTGTTTTATTGACCCCCCCCCCCTCGCCTCCTCTTCTTCCCCGCCCCACCTCGCCTTTCCCGTTGTGACTACATACTTCATCTTTCCCCTTCTCATGACCTGCCCAAAGAACGTACACTCGCTTCTTCTGATGCCAACAACCGGTTCTCTTTGTTTAGTTAACTCACGTTCTACTTAATGAATTATAGTAGCAAACACAATTCTCAGAAAGAATTATAAATGTTTCTCAGACACGCGAGTTAACTGATTCAGTGGCACACAAACAGTAGGCTTGTACCAAACAGGTTACACAATCACATGAACAAGTATTACAATGTACATTTCCTGTCACTGAGCGTTGAAATTGCGGAAGATGCCACGAAATGAAAGAAATAACACGATGGCCGTAGTATAGCGATATATCCTCCATCTGTCCAAATGGAAGGTTATATTTTGCGATATATTATTCTTTGTCACTGAATTAGTTAACAACAGAAATCGTCAACAAGGTAAACTAAGTAAGAGGAACAGAATGAGAATTCCCACCTGTCCTATTGTTACCTTTGTTAACACCACACAAAAGTCCCGAAGAATGTGAATAACACACCGCAAGTGTCTATTTGTGAACGTGCTATAGGGAACATCATTTTCATTTTGTTGGGTAGTTTCCTATCGTTGTCGGGGAAATAGTTATGTAAATATGTATATTTATGTAATAATGGGATGTCAGATAGAAACCGGTTGTCTGGGTTTCAAGACGGACAATGAAGACAGGATGACAGAAATTGGGTGTAAGTCAAACAGTAGATGCTATCCTGGTTTAATTTTAGTTTTTTTAGAAGTTCCAGAATAGGGGAAATTAGAGAAAGACACAGGCACAAGCATTCCTTCCTTATCTTCACACATACACACATCACACACACACACACACACACACACACACACACACACACACACGCGAGCGCACGCACACACATAACTGCATTCTTTCTACCCGACTATGTAAAACGGGAAAGTGATGAAATAAGTACAGAGAGAGAGAGAGAGAGAGAGAGAGAGAGAGAGAGAGAGAGAGAGAGAGAGAGAGAGAGAGAGAGAGAGAGAACGAACGAACGAACGAACGAACAAACTTTATTTTCAAAGGGTTAAGAATTGGGCACGCAGGCCCGTCTAACATTCTGCCCTTCTATCACTCTCTTTCATACATTATTTCATTCACACATCATTCAAGGCTAACAAAGAACAGTAACAATATAAAAGATATGCATTATAAAGGCATGGGCAAAATGCAAACATCAAAACTACACGACACAGTAATATTAGATAATGGTCTGCCACTTGTTATTAGCCGTGTGGAATATACTGGCCTACAAAAAGGTGATTGGCTGTTATACTAGGGTTTTGTTATTATTATTATTATCTCAATTATTAAGGGGGAAGGTAATCGGTATTGAGATAGTGTTCGAATAATTTGCGATTATATGAATAGGGATTGGTGATGTCTTTGATTTCTTGTGGAAGATTGTTCCACAGCTGAGCTGCAGAGTACGTTAAGCTTGTTTTGTATAAGTCAATCCTAGGCTTCGGAATGTGTAGTATATTTAAACGTTTACTGTGTCTAGCATTATATTTAAACAAAGGCCAAAGGTAATTTGGGGCATTCCGATGCAGGATTTTGTGAATTAGTTTAGCTTTATTGAAAAGCAGGCGTTTGCGGAATGGTAGTAACTGAAGGCGTTTATACAGGCTAGGATTGTCAGATAAATGTTTGCTATAAATTAGACTCATGGCCCGTTTCTGTAGTGAATAAAGTCGCTTGGTGTTTCAATTAGAACAACCGTCCCAGATTGTAGAGCAGTAGTCAAAGTGTGTCTGTATATGAGAAGTATAGAATAGTTTCCTTGTGTCCTCATCAAGGAAGTTTTTAATCTTGGCGAGTTGATAGACTTTTTTCGCTGTTTGTTTAATGAGCGCTTGAACATGGGAATTAAAGGTTAGATTTCTATCAATGATTAGGCCTAATGTTTTTTGCTCAATTACACTTTCTACTGGCATGTTATCGATGTGAAGTTGAAGTGATGTGTGTGGGCTTAGACTTTGAAGTCTTTGTCTGGTTGTTAATAACATTGCTTTTGTTTTAGTGATGTTAATTTGCATACGGTTTGAATAGCTCCACTTAACTACATTATTTAATTCTTGTTGTAAAGACGACTCCAGTAAAATACAGTTTTCAGCGTTTGTGTACACCGTACAGTCATCTGCAAATAGATCGCAGGACGACGAAAGATGCAAAGGTAGATCGTTAATATATATGGCAAATAATAGAGGGCCAAGAATAGAGCCTTGCGGTACTCCAATATTGAAGGTAGTGGTTTGAGACAGAGATTTATTGTGTGATACTACTTGCTTTCTGTTTGATAGAAAAGATGATATTAGAGTGACTACATTAAGGCCAATTTTCATTGTCTCGAGTTTTTTAATTAAAATAACATGGTCTATCATATCAAATGCTTTCTTGAAATCAATAAACACAGTTCCACATAGACTGTTGTTGTTTATATTCTGGTGCCAATTTTCTATCATGTTTGTTAGGGCCGTATGGCAAGAATATTTTGGTCGAAATCCTGATTGGCTGTCAACAATAAGCTTGTTGCGAACTAGATACTGTAATGTTACTTTATGGATGTGTTTTTCTAGTGGCTTAGATAGTGATGATAGTAAGGAAATGGGTCTGTAATTGTTCGGGAGACCATTGTCCAATGAACCAGATTTAAGAAGAGGGTACACTTTAGCGATTCCGAGAGCTGATGGAAAGTGGCCTTTGGTTAGACACTGATTATATATATTGGTTAGTGATGTATAAATCACTGGCGCAGCACAACGGAGAACCCGGTTGCTGATTCCATCTAACCCAGATGAGGTTGTGTTTTTTAGGTTACTGAGGTAAGTGAATACTTCAGTGATTGTCATTAGCGGTATGTCGGAAAGAATATCGCGGGAGCATCTATTCTCGCAAAACGATGACAATAAAGATAAGTTGCAAGGAGAATTAGGTATTGAAGCCTTCAACTGGTTTATGTCAGTTTGAAAAAAATTACTGAATTGGTCGCATGTAATATGATTTGATGGTAAAGAATTTCGGAGGTTATACTTGTTTGTCAAGGTGTTAATTGCCTTCCATATATCCTTACTATTTGTTTTATCCATTACTAAGTTCTTAAAGTAACTTTTCTTTTCCCGTCGTATGCTATATTGAACTTTGTTTCTAAGAGTACGGTATGCACTGATATCCCGCTTTTTATGTGCTTTATCTCTGTCTCTCATAATTTCAAGTATTTCCTGGGTGATCCAAGGTGGCTTGACGTGGTGTTTTATTCGAACTTCCTTGACTGGCACATGTCTATCAAAAACATCAATAAAGGTTTTCATTCAGAATTCCAGAGCATCATCCGAGTCAGGAAGCTGATAAACATTGTCTAGAGGTGAACTGAGCAAGTCCTGTAAAAATGCGTTTTGGTTGACATTTTTTTAACTTCTATATTTTACACTTATGTGTTTATGTTTAGGAGTTTTAATTCCTTTTTTAGACCACGTGCAGCATATTGGGTAGTGATCGCTCATTGCACAATTTGGTACGGTGCATTCTATGATGTTGTCAGAGCAAGTTACATAAATGTGAACTATGACTGTTGAAGATGACTTTGTTACTCTAGTAGCTTGTTGTACTATTTGTTGGAAATTGTATGATGCAATTATATTTCCCCATATTATGTTGGATTTGTTGGTGTCAATGTTAAAGTCTCCGAGTAGTATAATTTCCTTCCCAGAAGCGAAAACCACATCCATCATGGTAGTGAAGTTTTCTTACCAGACGTGTCCAGCACTGGGATTTCTATTAAGGTAGCCAATTATCAGGGGAGTGCGGTTTTGAAGTTTTAGCTCTAGCCAGATACATTCTATTTCGCAAGTTTCAAAGTCTAGCCTACGGCGAGCATTTAGTAAATTAGAAACATAGGTTATTATGCCTGTCTCTTGTTTCCTACAGGGATCCCTTCTAAAAACTTTGTACCCTTTAATAGAGATGTCCTCATCTGAAATTGTATCATTAAGCCTACTTTCACTAAGGCCGAATAAATGAAAATTTTGATTAAGAATAGAAGATAACTCTGGTAGCTTGTTAAATAAGCTGCAAATGTTTAAGTGTCCAAGGCGTATTCCTGACTTATTGAGCCAGTTTTGCCACTTCTCAGACATTTCATCCATGAAGAAAGTGTAAATTCGTCAAAGTTAAGCTAAAATACAAGATCATAAAACAAAATCACAATTACATTAACTTACAAAATATCAGTAATACAAATCAATAAGTAAATGACAATATTATAACGATATAACTAATTAGACCAACGAATATAATGCAAACAAGGAACAAAACGAATTAAAGAACATACAACAAATAATTAACTTGAAAAAAAAAAACTACTTCACAAGCTAAGTACCAACTGTTATCCAAAAGAATCAATAAATCACTATACAAGTCAATGTCTCTGTTTAAAGCGGGGAGTGAAGACCCCCTCACTCAGGGTTTTAAGGCGATAAAAAGTATTATAAAAGATATCTAAGTGTCAATCTCTGTGACTTCAATACGAGTCAATGTTTACAGCCGCGTACAATCTAATACGTTGCTATATAAATCAATAACCAAGTATGCACATAAACTTTATAGGAGAGGCCCTTTCTTGTACCGAGATCCGGTGTTGCTTTGTGCTGAATTGCTAGTAAATACCAGGCTGTGTTGGTCCTTGGTACAGCGACATCATAAATGCCTGCCGAAGTAAAGTTGGGCTAAACCGTGTGAGCTATAACAACTCTGGGTTACAATGGAGTGGATACTGTTGATTTCTCACGGGTGTGTAACGACTTCCAACTACAGGCTCTGATTCGTGGCTAACAGGAGGCTGTGGTGGCACGTTGTTGTTACTACTGGATTGATCCTTGCTGTGGAGAAGAGGGAACGTATCTTCATAATTATCACCCTCCTGCGTGTAAGAAGGCGTATTGTACGGATTTGGTGTGATGGAAATGTTCCGTCTGGCTTGGATATCAGGTGCCGTGATTATGAGTGGTCTGCTCTCTTCTGGTTTATTGGTACTTGATGTGGCGGCAGTATGTCGTCTGGCTTGAGTTTGAGGTGGTGTAGCTAAAAGTGTCCTACGCGATCTAGTATTGGATGTATGTTGTGTACGTTCAGGGTACTTAAGATTTTTGGCGAGCAAGCTGGTGCCCAATGTAGACAAATGTACTTGATCTTTATAAAGTCGCTTTTTAGGTGCTCCTGACTGTGAAGTAAATACCGGTGTGTTGTTGATGAACTGTATGTTGTTGTGAGAGCAAAACTTCTGCAATATGTTGTTATTTATGTCAGCTAGACGACGCTGGAATCCATAACTCGGTGATATGATGGAGGAGAAGAAGATGGACGAGTTAGGAAAAGTGTGACGTAATCCGTTCAAGAGCGCCAGCAGTTAAGATGTTGTGATTTGCTGGTTGTTCATGGTGTCATTGATACCAATATGGACGCTTGCCCTTTTTACGTTAAGATTTACAGCCAACCTCCTTATCTTGTCTGTTAGCCGGTCAACACCAGCCCCAGGCAATGGAATTATGGAAACAATGTCTTTGTCTGTAGTAGCCATCCGGTCGCTATAAAGACCTTTCATTAGAGAGTCGCCTATTATAATGTGTGTACAGTCGGGTCGTACTGTCTGCACATGTTGGTTGTCAGTACGCCTTGCTCGTTGTTTCTCCCATTTAGCAGCAGTCTGTACGTCTCCATGTGACTCTCCCTGTGTTTCCTGGAGGCGTGTGTTGTCTGTTGGCAGTGCACTATAGCACTGTACATTTTCTGACGAATTTTCTTGAAGCACTTCGAATCTGTTGCTTATCTTTACACCAATGGGATAGACTGCTTGTAGCGTTTTATCTTCCTCTGCACGTTGAGGTTTTTCCGCGTCTTGTTTTTGGTGAAAATGGGCTTCAAGATTCTCCGAATTTGATACAACTGCTTGGGAGTTACACGCTTGTTCAGTTGAGTTGGTGGAGGTCTCGTGCTGTAAAGTTTATATTGTTTTTCTTAGCAACTGATTTTCCTCTCTCAGGAGCGTGATTTCTTCTTTGAGAGCAGTGTAGTCACTGCTGGTCTTGCTGTTAGCTGCAATGTTCGCTGTAACAGTAGCGGTGAGCGCCTTTAAGGATTGCTCTATTACCTCAATGCGCCTATGACAATCGCACGATTGTCCATTGATAGTTGGCGTGTTATCTAAGGCTGGTATTTCTTCTGCTACACTTACGTTGGTCTCTACGTTGTTTTGGAGGTGCTCCATTGGATATTCAATGGCCAAGAGTACTGATGGGGTAGGTGACCTCGTGTTGATGGCATTGTCCTGTTCATTTATTGTATGTGTTAGTTGAGAAACATTGTCTGCTGTGGTGTCCACAGCTGTAGTTGTGGGCTGTGTAGATTCTGAGTCCTCACTCGAGACGAGCATGTTGATGATATCTTGTGTCTTTGATATGTCTCTACTCGTGA
The DNA here is from genome assembly GCA_963921405.1 of Cepaea hortensis. NCBI lineage: Eukaryota > Metazoa > Mollusca > Gastropoda > Stylommatophora > Helicidae > Cepaea > Cepaea hortensis. The sequence continues at coordinate 421,376,207 of OY992876.1, forward strand.
ATGTAAGTATTGAGTTCTCCAGCTCGATAAAGTCTAATTTTAGCCAAGATTTAATGTTTTCAACGCTGCCCTGAGCGAGTAACTTGTTCTTTGAGTGATATAAATGTATTGTAAGGACTGGCGTCGTAATCAGATCTTCCACGTAGGCCCCGCTTCTATCTTGTCTGTGTTGGATTCGTTCAGGCTTGTAATAATTGATGAGGCACGTTCGAAATGCCTCATAATGGAGTGTATTGTTAAAGGATACTGTAACACATTAGCCAGAGTTGGTGTGTTGGACGACTCGGCCGACTGGATTCGCACACCTGGCTAGCTTGGTCTTCACCGCCTTCTCTTTGTTTAGTGTGTATGGTTTATTCACGGCCGATCGTAAACCGGATCTTGTTTCAACACCAGTCACCCCCAGAGAGGCCTCTCCTATAGATGACATTACTGCATCATGTTATCAAACCCGTTTGAAGAATGTTGCGAACTCATCGTAGTCTAGACGCGCCGCGGGCCACTTGAAGTCATGTGTTGCGGTTCGTTTGTTTTGACAATTGAGACAACAACACAGGCTGATCAGGAACTTGCGATAGTGTGTGCAGGCGACTTACCACGCGCTAGTCAAGCATGGTTTACACACGTTGTCGCTAATCGACAATTGGTAATTTCGAAATTGAATGACCTTACCGTCCATTTATCAAAGGAAACCTCATTTCACTACACCACAGTCACATAAACTTAAGATATTAATTCGTATTAGATCCAGTTTCAGAACTAACACAATGTTATACACAGCATCTCGATTGAAATTAGACAAAACTTGATAAATTCTATAAAAACTGGGAGAGCTTGTGAAAACACGTCCGCTCGTAACCGGAAACCGGATAGGAGACTGAGTGTTCTCAAGGTATGGTGTCCGTCTCGAGTGCTAGAGGTCCCGGGTTCAAGCTACGGTGAAGGCCGGGATTTTTTCACGTGGACTTCTAGTAACAAAATTGCCCTTGGTCTCTGGATAGTGAGATGGGACGCACGTGTGTATTGTAGCGCACGTAAAAAAAACCATTGGCAGTTAAAATCGAAAAAGAGTAGCCTAACGGCACTGCCCTGGCAAAAATTTCGAATTAAAAATCTACCCAAAGTATTTCAGGATACTCGTCGGTGCTACGGAGTTCGAGCACTGAGCTTAAATTCTCCGGACTCAGGCTTGAGTTAGGAGTAGAACGGAGCACTTATGGCACCCGTGTGCCGTGATGTTGATCCATCGACTAAACTAAACTAACTAAACTAAACTAGAAGGTGCGAAATAGAAAAATAAAGAGGGACAAAGATGGACTGAGGGAGAGACAGAAACATAAGGGTGGCTGAAATAGGGAAATAAACACACACATACACACAGAGTAAGAAAGAAACAAAGAGAGAGAGAGAGAGAGAGAGAGAGAGAGAGAGAGAGAGAGAGAGAGAGAGAGAGAGAGAGAGTTGTGAGTTAGAGAAAGACTGCAACTGAAATACAGAAGAGAGAGGGAGAGAACGGCAGAAGTTGCGAGATAGAGATACTAAGGGAGAGACAGAGACACAAGGGTGAGTGAAACAGGCAGTTTCATTACAAAGACAGGGAGGGAGAGAGAGAGAGAGAGAGAGAGAGAGAGAGAGAGAGAGAGAGTGAGATAGAGAGATAGATAGAGGGTGAAAGAGAGATAGGCAGAGGGATATATTTTTGCGCTTTGAACTTAAGTGTAGTCCATACACAATACTACCGCGTCTAGTTCTTACACTTCTGGAGAGTACAGGCAGTGCGAGAAACAGTACCAAGAAGAGCCCGTAAACAATATAAACCCTACTGGAGTGGTGAACTGGAACAGTTGGATAATGATGTGGAAGTGTGTAGAAAGCAAGCAGAGGCCACACCCAGCCAAGTGCACCACAATAAATTCCAGCACGCAAAAGCCAAATTCCAAAGGGCCAAGCTGCAGGCTAGACGGAAAATCTGGCAGGAAAAAACAGAGTCTCTGAACTTTGAAAGAGACACAAGGAAATTGTGGAAGCTAATAAAACAACTTAACGATGAGGGCAAAGGGAGAAACTCAAAAATTGCACTACATAAAGATGGAAACATCTTAACAAGAAAGCAAGCAGCTGACCATTTTGCGGATTCATTCGCACAAGATAACAATGTCAAAATTAGTCCAGAGAAAGAACAAGAGATTCGAGAGAAACGGCAACATACAGGACAGAAGGAAATAGTACATGAGGTTCTGGAGGCACCCATCACAATCAGCGAACTGGAGCTAGCCATATCAAAACTGAAAATGAGAAAGTCACCAGGAGCTGATGGTATCTCCAATGAAATGATCAGGAACCTAGGAACAGAGGTCAAAGCAAAGCTGTTGCAGATCTTCAATAACAGTTGGACCTTAGGCAGTGTTCCACAAGCCTGGAGAGAAGCAATCATGATACCCCTCCTAAAATCAGGGAAAGATAGTTCCATTGCCTCTAGCTACAGACCAATTAGCCTCACCAGCTGTCTCTGCAAAACACTGGAGCACATCATCAATCACAGACTGCAGTGGTACATTGAAAGTAAAAACATCCTTGTGCCACAGCAGGCTGGCTTTAGGCAGTGCTACTCTACGGAAGATCAGACAACCTACCTCTCTCAAGAAATTGAGGATGCATTCCAAGAGAAGAAGCTGGTGCTTGCGGCATGGGTAGATTTGAAGAAAGCCTTTGACAAAGTCTGGAAAGAAGGTCTGATGAATAAACTGAGAAACTGCAAAGTCAATGGACGAATGTATAAATGGGTGAAAGCATACTTGCACAACAGAAGAGCCCGAGTACAGATAGACGGACTAAAGAGCAAGAAAGTGCTACTGCGTCACGGTGTTCCCCAGGGCGGAGTCTTGTCCCCCACACTTTTTCTGATCTTCATCAATGATCTCGTTGCTAATCTACCGCATGGAATTAAAGCGACAATGTACGCCGATGACCTGGTTCTATGGAGCACAAATGAACATGCATCAGTGGCCACCAGATTGCTACAAAAAGCTGTAGATACATTTGTTGCATGGGCAAATAGATGGTGTGTCAGCATAAACACTGACAAGTGCAGCACCACGCTATTTACCCTCTCCAAAACAAAAGGCAGGGACCATCCAGATAAATGGAACACCCCTAAGGGAAGATAAAGAACCAACATACCTTGGAGTAACATTTGATGGCAGGCTGACATGGAGAAAGCACATCAACAAAGCAGTAGCAAAAGCCAGAAGGAGAATAGCCATCCTGAGAAAGCTAAGTGGAACCACATGGGGTGCCAGTGGGAAAATACTTAGCAAAGTTTATCAACCGAGCATACGACCACACCTGGAATACGGGTCAACTGCGTGGTGTTCGGCATCAAAATCCACACTACAAGAGCTGGACAAAAGTGCAAAATCAAGCAATTAGAGTCACCACAGGAGGGATGAGATCAAACTCTATAGTGGAAATGGAGAAGATGGGGAGGACACAAGCACTGAGTGAGCGCAGAGATACGAAAACGCTAATACAAGCTAAAAAGTTCCTCAGCTTGCCAGGCCACCCTATGAAGAACAAATTTAAAAACCTAGCTATGGGGCAGTTGAAAAGAAGTAGCTTTATCCACCAGGCCAAACGACTCTGCAGAGAAACCACCGATCTGCCCACAGTTGGTATCCTCCTAACAACTATTCCAGAGCGAACTCCATGGAAAGATGAGCATAGACTATCATTACAAATCCAGACAAAAGTGAGAGGAATATTTGACACGGAAGAACAGAACGGTGTACAGCGCAGACCAGCCACTCTCAGCTTCCTTGATGAAGAATACCCAGAGGACCTCTGGATCCGAGTCTACACAGATGGGTCAGCACAAAATGCTGTTCGGAATGGAGGAGCGGGAGTGTACATAGAATACCCAAATAATACTAGGGACACAGCTAGAGTACCGACAGGAAAGTACTGCCATAACTACGATGCTGAAATTGAGGCAATCAAGATAGCAACAGAGAAATTACTAAATACCAGCAATGGTACACAACCTGTGCTGCTATTGACAGATGCAAAATCAGTACTCGAGGCGCTCCTGTCTGGGAAATTGCCAGTACTAAGGACACTACTTTCTGAACTTAGCAGTCAGCATAAGGTCACCATACAGTGGATACCATCAAACTGTGGAGTACCCGGAAACGATAGAGCTGATCAATTGGCTAAGGAAGGAGCCAAAGAAGAACAGCCTGATGTGCCCGTTACATTCCACCAAAAGAAAATAATGATCAAATCAGTCAGAAAGCCACCAAAACCTGCTCTAGATGACTATATGAAATGGAAACAAATAGGTATTTTAAATTCCTGCGAGAAAAAAACGAACTAAACATTAACAAACGTTGCACATACCTTACAAGGAGATCCACGTGTCGCGAAATACAGGTGAAAAATCCGAAATCAGAAGCACTCAATAAATATAATAAAAATGAATAATAAAATAAGATAAAAAACACACGAACGCATACAATAGACACACAGACGTTTCGATTCTAAGAATCTTTGTCAATGACAACACAGATAAACAACGACAGAAACACAAGCACACGACCTATCATTTATGATGCACAACCTGATATTTACATGTGGGGCAGGAAATGTGACTAGGCCAGCTGCGAAAACGCGTGGCGCAGAATTGAAAATGGGTTGCCAAAAAGGATTTGAGTAGCCAAAAATATGTGAACAGTCTGCTATGAAAACATAGAAATGTGGGGACAATTAGGTCTAGATATCGCGGGGGGGGGGGGGGGGGAGAACAGCACGGTAATAGGTAGTGTAAACAATTGGGGAAGATGCCACAGTTATACTGTAGCGTCCACGACAGTATTCATTCCTGCCGGGTGGATGCATCCCAGATTGTTGATTAGCTGGCATTCAATTCTAAGTCTGACACAGCTATTTGAGAAGCAGGGTTTTAATGCGGTGACACATGCATCGTCGGCTCCATTGTGGTTGGAGGAATTGAAATGGTTGGGGACAGGTTTGTCAGCGCCCTGATTGATGTCTCTGAGGTGTTCTCTAAAACGATCCGCAAGACGTCTGCCCGTTTGGCCAATGTATTTCATGTCACATCGTTTGCAGATGATAACATAAATCAGATTGCGGGATGTGCAGGTGAAACAATCTTTCAAGGTGAAGGTGCCTCGGGGAAATGCAATTTCTGGTGTCTGAACAACGTATGGGCATGTCAGACAGTTCCTACGATGGCATTCAAAGGTGCCCACGGATGAGGTAACCGTGGGGAGGCGACTGTGCACAAGGTGGTCTCTGAGGCTCTGGTTACGGCGGAAAATTACCCTGGGGCCATTTGAGAATACCTCACGAGTGGTAGGATCCGATTCCAAGATGGACCAGTGTCTCAGGAAAATTTGCTTGATGGCATAGGCATGTGGATGGAAGGTGAGGATAAGCTTGGGTTCATTGTTCTGAGGTCGCGTATGCTTGGCGAGGGACATTTCCCGCGAGACCTGGGTTATGCGACAGAGAGCTGTCGACAAGACGTCCTCTGGGTAGGACCGTCTGCGGAAAAAGTCCAGCATTTCGTGGGCTCTCTCGAGGAAGTCATTATCATCCTGACAGATGCGACGAAGGCGGAGTAGCTGGGAATATGGGATGGAATCTTTGCAGCTTTTGGGGTGGGATGAGCTGTACAGGAGGAAACCGTGAGCATCAGTAGGTTTATAGTACACGGAGGTCGTGAGGCCTGTAGGGTTTAACTTGATGGTGGTGTCAAGGAAATTGACAGAGGTGGTGGAAATTTCTGAGGTGAATTGGATCGATGGATGGAAGTTCTTGACATAATTAATGAACCGGTTCAGTTCCGCCTCTGGCATGTCAGTGAGACCTATGCCGTCATCGATGTAGCGTCGGTAAAAAGAAGGGAGAAGACCATTATAGCTGAGTTCAATCTGGTGTTCCAGATGTCCCATAAATACACATGCGTAGCTGGGTCCCATTTTAGTGCCCATGGCGACACCGCTGATTTGTTCAAAGTAGTGGCCATTGAACTCAATTTGCCATAGTGGCCATTGAGTAGTGTTCCATTGAGTTCAATGGCCACTACTTTGAACAAATCAGCGGTGTCGCCATGGGCACTAAAATGGGACCCAGCTACGCATGTGTATTTATGGGACATCTGGAACACCAGATTGAACTCAGCTATGATGGTCTTCTCCCTTCTTTTTACCGACGCTACATCGATGACGGCATAGGTCTCACTGACATGCCAGAGGCGGAAGTGAACCGGTTCATTAATTATGTCAAGAACTTCCATCCATCGATCCAATTCACCTCAGAAATTTCCACCACCTCTGTCAATTTCCTTGACACCACCATCAAGTTAAACCCTAGAGGCCTCACGACCTCCGTGTACTATAAACCTACTGATGCTCACGGTTTCCTCCTGTACAGCTCATCCCACCCCAAAAGCTGCAAAGATTCCATCCCATATTCCCAGCTACTCCGCCTTCGTCGCATCTGTCAGGATGGTAATGACTTCCTCGAGAGAGCCCACGAAATGCTGGACTTTTTCCGCAGACGGTCCTACCCAGAGGACGTCTTGTCGACAGCTCTCTGTCGCATAACCCAGGTCTCGCGGGAAATGTCCCTCGCCAAGCATACGCGACCTCAGAACAATGAACCCAAGCTTATCCTCACCTTCCATCCACATGCCTATGCCATCAAGCAAATTTTCCTGAGACACTGGTCCATCTTGGAATCGGATCCTACCACTCGTGAGGTATTCTCAAATGGCCCCAGGGTAATTTTCCGCCGTAACCAGAGCCTCAGAGACCACCTTGTGCACAGTCGCCTCCCCACGGTTACCTCATCCGTGGGCACCTTTGAATGCCATCGTAGGAACTGTCTGACATGCCCATACGTTGTTCAGACACCAGAAATTGCATTTCCCCGAGGCACCTTCACCTTGAAAGATTGTTTCACCTGCACATCCCGCAATCTGATTTATGTTATCATCTGCAAACGATGTGACATGAAATACATTGGCCAAACGGGCAGACGTCTTGCGGATCGTTTTAGAGAACACCTCTGTCGTGTCCTCCTTTAAAGTGTCGTCCCTGGAGTGAGGAGATCCGACACCCACATTATAATATTTTTTTTCCTTCTCAATATTCTGGAGAATCCACCAGCTTCCGTCCAACACACTCCATCAGCCTATGGACACCTTTTCCTATCACTCTCTCACTGTCGTACTATGCCCCCTTCTCATACTTCCCCAACGCAACATACTCAACAACTCTTGCTTCTAGAAATTAATAAAGAGTAATTTATTAAAATAAAAGTGTAACGTATATGAGACGTGTATGTGAAGAAAATGTGTGACGTGTTCTATAAAGTGTGTAGACTCTGACTCTCAGACAGCAACCCAGTCAGCTGATCCCAGAAAAGATAGACCACAGCACGTTACGTCAGAACATGTACTTCTCACCCGTTGCCGAAACCATCTTGCCGGATACTGCTTTGCCTCTGTAGACCTCTGGTAATCCAATTTCATGAACATCCGAAATAGACACCGGTGGTATTAACAGTTAATCATGGACCGGTTGCCCTCTACACAATGTCCGTTCCTAACGTTCCTTAACAAACTGCACAAGTCTTTTGTAGTGTGTACGCAGTTAGTTAGTTAGTTAGTTAGTCGACAGATCATCCTCGTTGCACATCGAACCATTCAGTCCATAAGTGCTAATTTCTAATGTTAATTGTTGCTGTACTAACACTAGGTACTCTTAGCCGGTTCTCGGTTCGTTACTACTGTCTAATGCTGTGTGGTGCATCAGTATGCATCACTCTCTTTGATGAATCAATTTCCTTCTAGCGTAAGTTACGTTCTGTATGCAACTCTAGTGACTCTTGAACTGGTGTTCTTCCTAATGGGTTTTTTAAGTCTTTCCCAAACTTGTATAGTTTCCTTGGATCTGGTAGGGAACCTAGGATAGAAACAACACATCTGGTGATAGTACTAGTCACTGATCCTTTCGGCTGAGTGTAAGCCTATCACCTTGCTTAATGATCTTAAGCTAACTAGACTTAGTCATAGAGCAGATTAGCTACCCACCTAGAGCCGAATCAGCTATGATAAGAAAAGACCACTAAACAGAGTGCAACCTCAGTATTCTATTCACCTTAGCAGAGCCAATATCACTATTCTACTCTAACTAGTTTCCACTAACAGTGCTAATCATCACACTATAGTTTAACAAGGCTACAGTCTATATTAATTAGAACTAATAGACTATATTGACTACCTTATGTAAAAACTGTCTCATTCCCGGGATGGCTACTACACTTTGCCATAACGGCACATGCTAGTTAATGTTAAATTAATCTAACACTGTAGAGCTCTCCCACAAACACGTCCATCATAATCCACGGTTCTTGGTCAACTCCCCCTAGTTGATCCCAACTCGGGTTTATATGGCAAACTACCAAAGTTGGCCACGTGACGTTCTCCTTTATGCCCCCACACAGGTGGCACAGTGGCAGATCATCTCCTGTCAGGGATCCATCCTCCCTGGCTCCATTAATGTTAGATTTGTCATCACTGGTTGTGACATCCAAAACAATCTAGAGAGTTACTGTACAGTTCCAACAAAGAGTTTTTCCCAACACGCTGTCAATCTTCTCGATGTTCCGGAAACAAGACTTGACAGATGTACTGTTTCCTGTCTCTCGCTGCCAATTCCGGTTTGTCTCTGACTGTTGACAAACTGTCAAGCTTCTGTTCAGTGGTGACAATCCCAGCAGCCATTTCGCCTGATGTCCGGAACTATAACTGACAGACAGGGCTGTTCCATGTACTGAGCCGGGCAAGGCTATGTGATTCTAAATGTTTATAAACTGCCAACGCATTGTATCCCTTCCTTCTCACTCACCACCAAATGTGTTTATGGGCTGACACGATGTAACCTGTGCAGCTGTGTTTACTCTGTTAGTACGACTGTTGTGGCCTAGAAAATATACGCCAAGCAAACGTCGGTATTATTATCTGGTTAACTCATGGCGAGCTCGTGACATAGGCCCCCTCTTAAGAGAGTAGTCCATCTCACTCTTCTCCACCATGAGTTAAATCCAGATGATTCATTCCTCTTCTTCAGGAGCTGGGTGTCTTGACAAGAAGTCCGCTCCAACATTTTCCTTCCCAGGAATGTACTCTACTGTGAAATTATACGGTTGAAGTAACAACGACCACCGCATCAAACGGGCGTTGAGCTTCTGAGAAGTAGCCAGGAACATCAGGGGCTGATGATCCGACTGAACCCGAAACTTAACTCCATACAAATATGGCTGAAATTTTTGCACTGCCCATACGAGGGACAAGCACTCTCTCTCGACGGTTGAATAATTCCTCTCCGCCTGTAGAAGTTTCTTACTTGCGTATGCCACAGGTTTCAAAACCGAAGCATCGTCTTTTCCTTCCTATAACAAAGCGGCTCCAATTCCAATCGCACTCGCATCTGTTCTCAACACAAATGGTTTTGAAAGGTCAGGGAGCTGTAATACAGGTTTGCTGACCAAGGCCTCCTTTAACTGACTATAGGCATTCTCACATTCTGGTGTCCAAATGATTTGATCCGGTAATCCCTTTTTCAAGGTTTCCGTCAACGGAGCTCCCAGTTCCGTGAAATGTGGGATAAATTTGTGGTAGAACCCACACAACGAGAGAAAAGATCGCACATCCTTCTTCGTTTTTGGCCTTGGTGCATTTCTGATTTTCTCCAGGTTCTTCTCTTCTGGAACAATGTGTCCTGGAGTGATGGTGTGACCTAGAAATTCCAGAGTCTGGTAACCAATCATGCACTTGGTTGGACGAGCAGTAAGCCCTGCTTCCTTGAGCCTATTAAACACTCTCTCCAAGGATTGTAAGTGGTCATCCAAGCTGTCACTGTAAATCAGAATATCATCCATGAATGAGATGATGGACGGATCCTGTAACGGATCTAGTAAAGTCCTCATCATGCGTGTAAACACACTAGGTGCATTGCTGAGTCCAAAGGGCATGACTTTGAATTCGTAGTGTCCACTGGGTGTACTGAAAGCTAACAGTGGTCGAATCTCCGGTTTGACTGGTATCTGATAGTACCCCCGACTCAGATCCACCTTTGAAAAGTACCGAGCCTTATGGAGCCTAGCGAATAACTGAGTTGGATTCGGCAAAGGTTCCACCTGAAACTGTGTATGACTGTTCAGAAGTCGGTAATCTATACACAACCTGTGTTCTCCACTTGGTTTGCGTAACAAAACTACCCCCGCATTGTATGGGGATGTGGATGGTGCAATCACGTCATCCTCCAGCAGTTTTTTTATTTCCTCCTCCAGGGCCTTTTCTTTAGAGAATGGCACTGGGTAAACCTTTTGGCGAACAGGCTCCTGTGTGGTCAAAGTCATCTCGAACTCCACCAACCTCGTTCGTCCTGGTTTATCAGTCAATATCTCCTTATGAGACTTGAGAACCTGGGTTATCCTTTCCCTCTCCTGGGAGGTCAGATCAGGGTTCACTTGCACATCCCTATAGGTTTCCTGGTGTACTAAGGGATATTCCCTGCCCTCGCTGGTTCCCACTTCCGTCTCCACTGCAACTGCCATGGCCATGAGGTGAGCTGCCTTGTCTCCGGGTCTCTCTTCGTATTTCCGCAAGAGATTGATATGGAAAATCTTCGACTTTCCCCGGATCCGGATCTGATAGTTGGTTCTGGATATCACCCTTTCCACGGGAAATGGTCCTTGCCAACCTATCTCCAGTTTGTTGTTTCCCTTTGGGAGTAGCAACAAGACTATTTCCCACCTCTAGAGATCTTTCTTTAGACCTACGGTTGTAGTAAGCCGCATGTCTTTTCCTGGCCTTTTTCAAGTTTTGATTTGCCAGAGTCCATCCCTTGTGGAGTTTTTCTTTCAGTTCCTCCACGTATTTGTAGGATGAGATCACTTCTTCTGACGTCCCCTCTTCAGTCCAACTCCTCAACATGGCTTCCAACGGTCCTTTGATTGGACGACCAAACAGCAACGTAGCGGGTGGTAGTCCTGTTGAGCCATGAGGAACTTCCCGATAGGCAAAGAGTGCTGCTGGGATATATTCATCCCACCTATCAGGTTTTTCCTGCGCTAATTTCCTGAGCATTGTCATCAACGTGCCGTTGAAACGCTCTACTTGTCCATTGGCTTGAGGGTGGTAAGGGCTGGTATGTATGTGGTTAGAGTGAAACACCCTAAATACCTCCTCCATGAGTTTTCCACAAAACTGAGATCCATTATCCGTCAGAATTTGATCTGGAAAGCCTAATCTTGTAAAGGCCTCCATCAGTGCGTCCGCCACTCGTTTCGAGTCAATCGTGGTCAACGGTATAGCCTCACCCCACATTGTACAGCAATCCACCATTGTGAGTATATACATGTTCCTCTTCCTAGTCCTGGGAAGTGGACCCACGATATCGATGGCTACCCTCTCGAAAGGAGAGTTCATGCTGGGCATCTCACCCAACATCACCGGTGCTGTCCAGTGTTTCGGTGCCACCCTCTGGCACTCAGGGCATGACTTCACATACCGACGCACATCATCTGTCATTCCCGGCCAATAGTAATGGCAGGAAATCCGCTGCATGGTGGCGGCAATACCCATGTGTCCACTAAAGGAGATGGTATGCCCCATATGAAGAATCTGGGACCGATGAGCTTTCGGGACGACCAACTGACCGTATAGGTTGTCTCCCCTTCCTGCTCTCCTGTAGAGTATCCTATTCTTCATGTAGTACTGCCCCCGTCCTGGTGGATCAGCACTTTTCTGCAGCTTTCTGTAGCAAGGACGTAAAGTATCATCCTCACTCTGGGCAGTTCGTAGCTCCCCCGGCATTGGGTTAGTCACAATTGCGTCTGCCTCTTCCGTTTTCGTCTGAGAACGAGTCTGCATTGCTCCCATATGGATTGGCTCCCTGGGCATTCCCAGAAAGACATACCGGCAACCTAGGATGACTGGAAAAATGGGATCGGTCAATACAGCGGCCTTGATGGTGCCGGTGACGTACCTTGACCGAATCTCCACATTAGTAATAGGCAACTTCATGACTACAGCACTCTTCTGAGCAGGCTGTATATCCAATGTCTCACCTGTGAATTGTTCTGGATGTACCAGATCCGCAGAAATCACGGCCTCCCCGTCCAGTCCTGTGTCGTATAAACACTCCACTTGACGACCGTTAACCTCTACCAATTCCACTACAGGTGGTTTTTCCTGGTCTGGAGTCTCTTCCTCGGCCTCGACCTGTTCGGTGGGCTCCACCTTAGGTTTTCCTGAGCACACGACGAATTGAGTGTCTCCTGACTCTCCTCTGCAGTCAATAGCATTGTGCGTATTCGACTGGCCTTGGTTGCACCATTTCCCTGTCCTAGATGTTCTATTGCCAGCCTTGAGTGAGCTCTCCTGGTGGCGAGCTTCCTTGTTGACCTTGGCATTTTCCCTGACAACCTCCTTGGAAGTCACTTGACATGCTGCGAAGTGAGGGTTCTTAGCCTTCGATTTGCAGTCCCTCGTATTGTGAGAGGGTGACTTACAAATTGAACACCACTTCTCCGACCACGGTCGTTTAGGTGTAGAGCTTGAAGTGCTCTTGCTTCCCTCCTTCTTCTTCTCTGAACTATCCTCTGATTTTTGCACATAAGGTTCCCACTTTTTTGTTCCTGAGTTTTTGGTTTTCTTCTTGTCATGTTTCTCTTGACTTTTGGTGTTGGTGGAAAGGTTTTCCCCTGCCTCCCCATGTACTTCGACGAACCGTTCTGCTAATTTAGTCACGAGGTCAATACGTTCCGCTCCTTGTTCTCCCAGAAACGTCCTGAGAGGTTTAGACATTTGCTTCTTCAACTGGTCGACCACCATGAGCTCTTCCAGACTCTCATAGTCATGTGCGAACCCAGCCAAATCCATCCACTTGTGGAGATAAGATTTTAGACGCAAACTGTAGGCGGCAAACAACTCCCCCGGTTCTCGTTTCGCTGCTCGAAATTTTTTCCGGTAGGTATGTGACGTAACCTCGAATCGTTTCAGCAGAGCCGTCTTTAACTCGTCATAATTGTTCTCATGTCCTGGTGGCAGGCGAGTATAAACCTCGTATCCCGTCCCGCGTAATCCCTGGGATAGCTTAAGATTCCATTTGTTACGCTCCAGACCCATAGCAACTGACATAGCCTCGAAGCGTTGAAGGTATTGGTCAATCTTCTCTTTGTCCTCCTCGTAGACCGCTAAAGGAAACTTCATAGCATGGTACCCATGTCCACCTACTGGTGTTGATCCTGGGATGGAGGAACCTCCAACTGCTCCCTCAGTTTCTCCATTAGATTGACTCTTCAACTCGAGTTCCCTCATCCGGTACTCGTGCTCCCTTTTCTGTGCTTCTTGTTCAGCTTCTAATTTCCTAGCTGCTTGCTCAGCTTCAAATTTCCTAGCTGCTTGCTCAGCTTCCAATTTCCTAGCTGCTTGTTCCAACTCCATCCTTCTCAATTCCAGCTCGGCCTTTCGATCTTCCCTTTCTGCTTGACGATACTCTCTCTCCACTTCCTGTATGTAATCCGTTAGAGCAGACCCCGACAGTCCCATGTCTTCCCCCTTTGCCCTTAATTCTAACGTGGTAAGTTTAGGGGTGGCCATTATACAGAAAGGTAAGCTATCAGGTCTAGTACAATATAACTGCAAATTACTATACAGATATATGAACAAGTACTATAAATCTAGATATACCACACACAGCACATTCACTCAGTGACAAGAGTAGAATCAGGACCACAGACCTATGCAGACGTGTGAAGTGTGAACAGGTAAGATATTAGTCCTAACCCCTATCCACATTCACTCTAGCTGGATTCTCCAAAATGATATCTCCCTCTTATAACTAAAGATCCCGTGTCAAAAGACCCCGTTGTCAGAAGATCCCACTGTCAAAGGTTCCTGTTTGCAGGAGATCTCGCTGTCAAAGGGTTCCGTTTACGGGAGATCCCGCTGTCCAAAGATTCCGTTTACGAGAGATCCCGCTGTCCAAAGATCCCGTTATCGAGAGATCCCGCTGTCCAAAGATCCCGTTATCGAGCCCCCAATAATGTCGTGTCCTCCTTTAAAGTGTCGTCCCTGGAGTGAGGAGATCCGACACCCACATTATAATATTTTTTTTCCTTCTCAATATTCTGGAGAATCCACCAGCTTCCGTCCAACACACTCCATCAGCCTATGGACACCTTTTCCTATCACTCTCTCACTGTCGTACTATGCCCCCTTCTCATACTTCCCCAACGCAACATACTCAACAACTCTTGCTTCTAGAAATTAATAAAGAGTAATTTATTAAAATAAAAGTGTAACGTATATGAGACGTGTATGTGAAGAAAATGTGTGACGTGTTCTATAAAGTGTGTAGACTCTGACTCTCAGACAGCAACCCAGTCAGCTGATCCCAGCAAAGATAGACCACAGCACGTTACGTCAGAACATGTATTTCTCACCCGTTGCCGAAACCATCTTGCCGGATACTGCTTTGCCTCTGTAGACCTCTGGTAATCCAATTTCATGAACATCCGAAATAGACACCGGTGGTATTAACAGTTAATCATGGACCGGTTGCCCTCTACACAATGTCCGTTCCTAACGTTCCTTAACAAACTGCACAAGTCTTTTGTAGTGTGTACGCAGTTAGTTAGTTAGTTAGTTAGTCGACAGATCATCCTCGTTGCACATCGAACCATTCAGTCCATAAGTGCTAATTTCTAATGTTAATTGTTGCTGTACTAACACTAGGTACTCTTAGCCGGTTCTCGGTTCGTTACTACTGTCTAATGCTGTGTGGTGCATCAGTATGCATCACTCTCTTTGATGAATCAATTTCCTTCTAGCGTAAGTTACGTTCTGTATGCAACTCTAGTGACTCTTGAACTGGTGTTCTTCCTAATGGGTTTTTTAAGTCTTTCCCAAACTTGTATAGTTTCCTTGGATCTGGTAGGGAACCTAGGATAGAAACAACACATCTGGTGATAGTACTAGTCACTGATCCTTTCGGCTGAGTGTAAGCCTATCACCTTGCTTAATGATCTTAAGCTAACTAGACTTAGTCATAGAGCAGATTAGCTACCCACCTAGAGCCGAATCAGCTATGATAAGAAAAGACCACTAAACAGAGTGCAACCTCAGTATTCTATTCACCTTAGCAGAGCCAATATCACTATTCTACTCTAACTAGTTTCCACTAACAGTGCTAATCATCACACTATAGTTTAACAAGGCTACAGTCTATATTAATTAGAACTAATAGACTATATTGACTACCTTATGTAAAAACCGTCTCATTCCCGGGATGGCTACTACACTTTGCCATAACGGCACATGCTAGTTAATGTTAAATTAATCTAACACTGTAGAGCTCTCCCACAAACACGTCCATCATAATCCACGGTTCTTGGTCAACTCCCCCCTAGTTGATCCCAACTCGGGTTTATATGGCAAACTACCAAAGTTGGCCACGTGACGTTCTCCTTTATGCCCCCACACAGGTGGCACAGTGGCAGATCATCTCCTGTCAGGGATCCATCCTCCCTGGCTCCATTAATGTTAGATTCGTCATCACTGGTTGTGACATCCAAAACAATCTAGAGAGTTACTGTACAGTTCCAACAAAGAGTTTTTCCCAACACGCTGTCAATCTTCTCGATGTTCCGGAAACAAGACTTGACAGATGTACTGTTTCCTGTCTCTCGCTGCCAATTCCGGTTTGTCTCTGACTGTTGACAAACTGTCAAGCTTCTGTTCAGTGGTGACAATCCCAGCAGCCATTTCGCCTGATGTCCGGAACTATAACTGACAGACAGGGCTGTTCCATGTACTGAGCCGGGCAAGGCTATGTGATTCTAAATGTTTATAAACTGCCAACGCATTGTATCCCTTCCTTCTCACTCACCACCAAATGTGTTTATGGGCTGACACGATGTAACCTGTGCAGCTGTGTTTACTCTGTTAGTACGACTGTTGTGGCCTAGAAAATATACGCCAAGCAAACGTCGGTATTATTATCTGGTTAACTCATGGCGAGCTCGTGACAACCTCAGAGACATCAATCAGGGCGCTGACAAACCTGTCCCCAACCATTTCAATTCCTCCAACCACAATGGAGCCGACGATGCATGTGTCACCGCATTAAAACCCTGCTTCTCAAATAGCTGTGTCAGACTTAGAATTGAATGCCAGCTAATCAACAATCTGGGATGCATCCACCCGGCAGGAATGAATACTGTCGTGGACGCTACAGTATAACTGTGGCATCTTCCCCAATTGTTTACACTACCTATTACCGTGCTGTTCTCTCCCCCCCCCCCCCGCGATATCTAGACCTAATTGTCCCCACATTTCTATGTTTTCATAGCAGACTGTTCACATATTTTTGGCTACTCAAATCCTTTTTGGCAACCCATTTTCAATTCTGCGCCACGCGTTTTCGCAGCTGGCCTAGTCACATTTCCTGCCCCACATGTAAATATCAGGTTGTGCATCATAAGTGATAGGTCGTGTGCTTGTGTTTCTGTCGTTGTTTATCTGTGTTGTCATTGACAAAGATTCTTAGAATCGAAACGTCTGTGTGTCTATTGTATGCGTTCGTGTGTTTTTTATCTTATTTTATTATTCATTTTTATTATATTTATTGAGTGCTTCTGATTTCGGATTTTTCACCTGTATTTCGCGACACGTGGATCTCCTTGTAAGGTATGTGCAACGTTTGTTAATGTTTAGTTCGTTTTTTTCTCGCAGGAATTTAAAATACCTATTTGTTTCCATTTCATATTGTTATATCCTGCTGCAGCCGCTGCTTTTTCTCTCTAGATGACTACCACGTTATGGACAGACCAGAACAAGTCATTATTCTGCGCCTCAGAACAGGGCACAATAGATTACGCAACCACATGTATACAAAATTCAAGATTGGTGACTCAGCCATGTGCACATGTGGATTGGCGTCGCAGACAGCAGAGCACATACTCCAAGACTGCCCAAAATATAACATATCTAGGCAAACCTTCTGGCCTAGAGAGATGACAGTGGAAGATAAACTCTATGGACCGCTGTGTGAACTGAAAAAGACAGTTCAATTCATACAAGAGGCAGCATTGTAGTTATAGACATATCTCAAGCGAACGAAAGAAGAAGAAGAAGAAGAACTTCTGCGGTACTTGTAATTTACGTCCCCAAGTCAAGAAATCAACATTTTAGTTTAACTGACCAGTGTAGGGGTTGGATCCGCTACTTCGGCACCAGCCGACCAGAAGTTTAAGACTGAGCGTACTTATCTGTTCGGCCATGCTGGCCTAAGACAAGCTAATGAATGGTTTTAGTTTATTAGTAATTCTGTGAGTCGTCATCTATGTGGTCTAATATCATTGAACAAACACATAGAGGGGAATAACAATGAACTAAGACATAGGAAGGAATATCAGTGAACAACAATATAAAGAGGAATATCCATGAATAACGATATAAAGAGGGATATCAATGAACAACAATATAAAGAGGAATATCAATGAACAATAATATAAAGCAGAATATCAATTAGCAATATAAAGAGGAATATCAATAAAATAACATATAAAAAGGAATATCAATGAACACTTTAAAGAGAAATATCAATGAACAACAATATAAAGAGGAATATCAATGAACAACAATATAAAGAGGAATATCAATAAACTAATAGATAAAGACGAATATAAATAAACAACCATCATTGGCTCCTTTCCGTCTTGACAGTCGATAGTTTGGTACATTGTGCTTCAGAAATCCTTAATAATTATAATCCATGGCGTTGGCGAATGTGACTGATTAGGTCAAATCGTGCTGTAAATGTTCGTGCACATTGGATGCATGTGACAACATGGTCATTTCCACCACCATGCACCATCTTACGGCTCTCAAGCTCTGTGTGTGCTTTATCTGCAATCATTTTATCCTTTGTCTTTATTCCATTTCTGATAATTGCCCTCCATGCAACACGTTCAGCGGCGACTTGCTCCTAATATGCATTATCAATGCCTGTATCAGTCATGTTCCGCTTACACACATCGTTGCATCGTTGTAGAGACCGACCCTGAGATCTCCTACTCATCTGTAATTCACCAAAAAAGATGTCCTTTGGTATTTTACTATCATCCATCCTCCTAACGTGTCATATCCATCTAAGTCTACGAAGACTGAGCATGGAACACACCGTCACACAACCTTATCTTTCCAATACTTCAGTATTTGTGATTTTGTCTTGCCACTTAATATCAAGTATTCTTCGCAGACACCGCATATGAAAGCTGTTTAAATGGTTCTCTTGGTGTGAGTAAGTTGTCCAGGTTTCACTGCCATAAAGAAGAGTACTAAGGACACAGGCTTGGTAGACAAGGATTTCTGTTTTGGCAGTAAGCTTCTTGTTCTCCCAGACTCTGTTTGCTAACATGTTCATTGTTGTTGCTGCCTTACCAATCTTGATGTTGATTTCCTGATCTAGGGATAATTTGCTATTTACTTCTGATCCTAGATATGTAAAATGGTCTACTATCTCCAGTTCAGCGTCGTCAATAAAGATTGATAGAACCCCATGTGCACCTTGTGACATAATCTGCGTCTTCTTTTTGTTTATTGTTAAACCAAATTCAGAACTAGCATTGGGGAATGCAGATAGTAGATGTTGTATTTCTTCCTCAGAGTGGGTCGTAATTGCAGCATCATCCGCAAAAAGCAACTCTCTGATTAGTACCCTCCTAACTTTGGTCTTGGCCCTCAATTTCTGAGCATTATAGAGGCCGCTATCTGAGCGTGAGTGAGTGTATATGTCGGCATCCTTATCACGAAAGGCATGTTTCAGTAGAAGTGAAAAGTATATTCCAAAGAGGGTGGGGGATATTATACAATCTTGCCTGACTCCACTCTTGATTTCAAACTTTTCTGAAGGTGCACCATCAAACTTGATTATACACTTCATGCCTGTGTGGAACGATTCCACAATGGACAGAAGAGTTGGCGGGCAACCATTCTTATTTAGTGCCTTGAACAGACCCCACGACTGACTAAATAAAATGCCTTTAAGTCAATAAACAGTGGTTGATTTTGTTCCCGGCATTTCTCTTGCATTTGTCGCATTGAGAATATCATATCAATGGTAGACCGGTTCTGTCGGAAACCACATTGTGATTCGTGGTAGACATGATCTCCTATGACTTGCAGTATGCGCAGAACAATTCTGGCAAATACTTCCCAACAATACACAGAAGTGAGATATCCCTATAGTTGTTACAGTCGCTTCGATTGCCTTTGTTCTTGTACAGTATTATGATGCTTGTCGAAATGAGAATATCATATCAATGGTAGACCGGTTCTGTCGGAAGCCGCATTGTGATTCGGGGTAGATTTGATCTCCTATGACTTGCAGTCTGCGCAGAACAATTCTGGCAAATACTTTCCCAACAATACACAAAATCGAAATCGTGTGGGATTTGTCCTTCTCGCCAGCATAGCTCTATTAGCTGGTGGATCTGTAGAGTGAGTGTGTCTTGCCCACCCTTGATAACCTCTATTGGAATCCCATGGTTAGCTGGAGCCTTGCAAGATGCAAGTTCATTTATAGCACACTTAACTTCTGTTATGGTGGGAAGTGTGCCTAGGTGTCAAAAGTTGGTAGAGCCTCTATGGCGATAAGAGCATCATCCGCTAGTTTAGTCTCACTTAAGTAAAGCTTCAAATAGTGCTCTCCTCGTCTATCCATCTGCTGTTCCTTATAAGTGATGATTTCTCCAGTCACTGTTTTCAGTGGTGCACTTCTTTTGATCATTGGACCACAGGCTTTCTCTATCCATTCATACATGCTTCCGATGTTTCCCTTATCACTTGCGTTTTGAATGGACTCACATAACTTGATTCAATAGTCATTTGCACTCTACCTGGCAGAATTTGTCACATCCTTCCTAGCTTGCTTCAGCTCACTGAGAATGTTACGCGTTGTTCTTTCCTTTTTTCTTAAGAGAGCTATCTTCTTTTTATCAATCAAGGGCTGCAGTGTCTGGCTGTTTGCCTCAAACTAATCCCGCCACTTGTGATCCACAGTGCCGTAAACCCCTACCGCAGTTTTATAAAGTTTCCTTTACCCCACTTCTCAATTACTGTACAATTTTCTGAAATATCAGTGAAAGCGTCTTTAGGTTGCTGTTGAAACTCAAAGCCTTTTTCAGGATCGTGAGTGTTAATAATATTAAGCCTGGAGCTAGATTTGTGTTTAGCAGTGTAGATTCTCTTGGTCTCAGTCTAACCCTTGCAACAACCAAAGAATGATCCGTATCACAGAGAGCAATGTGGTAACTTCGAGTTAATGGTGTATGGTTCTTATGTTGTCTCCGTGTGATGATGAAGTCCAGCTGATGCCAATGGCCGGTCTTGGATGTTTTCATGTGACCTTATGCAGCTCTTCTGTTTTAAAAAAGGAGTGTGTATTACATAGGTCATTTCTAGTGGGATGCTCCAGCAGCCTTTGCCCATTTTCATTCATGCGGCCAATGTTGTATTTTCCAAGACACACTGGCCATGAACTCGAGTCCTTGCCCACACGAGCATTGAAATCACCGAATATATAAATGTAGTCGGATTTTGGAACTACCTTGATCACAGAGTTTAACTCTTCATAGAACGAATCATTCACATTATCAGAGGAAGCGAGTGTCTTTGCATATGCAGTAATAATCGTTCTATGTGTTTGCCAAGCGCATGGATAGAAGTCTTTCGTTACCTCCAGCTGGAATTTAAATCATTCCCAGTAGCGAATTCTTCACTTCAAAGCGCACACCATGTTATCTTTTTTTCTGCCTGACCTCTACCCTTCCAAATAAAGGTGTAATTGTTTTCCCTGAGTGACCCTTCCTTAGCGAGGCGATACTCCTGCAGGTCAGCAATATCAATGTTAAGACGATTGAGTTTGGTATCAATCACAGCCGTTTTTCTCACATCGTTAATATTCGTCAAGTCAGTGGAACATCCTCGAAACATGGTTCTTACGTTCCAGGTTGCAAGCTGTAGCTTAAGATTCTTATTTTCCCTTTAATTAGT
>OY992876.1:421397557-421462444 GCA_963921405.1 Cepaea hortensis
GGAGAGTGCACTGGACTGATATCTGCGTGCCAATTAGATCTCCTTAACACCAGAACAATTCAATAAATAATTGGCGCTCAACACCTATACTTAGATACCTAAGAGGTCTTTTCCGGGTCAGGATTGCAAAGACAACAGTAGCGTGCGGTACACCCCAACTCAATTTAACCGATGACATTAATGCTCACGGATTTTCCTATCGTTGTTACCTCACATTTAGAGTGTCCCCCCAGTATTATAAATTGAAAGGTTTATAGTTTGAAAATCATTTCAGCGCCGAGAGAGATAACAAAGTTATAATACCTATTTCTATTCGAAAGATTAAGCAAGAGAACTTTAAATATACTGACTTCGTAAACTGCATCTTTGAACAAAGTTCCGTAGAATTTATTTCCAAACAAACAATCCGTTTTTCCAAGTCAGAAGTTAAGTGTATTGAATCGACGCTTTACATACTACATATAACGCTAACTGACACCATATTGTGATCCAATCGTTATATTGCCAAAATAGAAAGTTTTTATTTTATAAGACAGTGAAGCAGATCTAGAAGTTTCAATGGATCAGATTTTCTTAGCAGCGATCTGTATGTTTGTGGTGGTTGCCTTTTGCCGAGGCGCTCCACATATTCCTGGAGGGGGCATGAACACAGATGATTACCCCGTTGTCGAAAACTCCGCCACCAACAATCTGATACGATCGGTAAGATCCAACATGATGAGCTCAAAAACTGCAGCTAATAATCGAGAAGTCACTGCCAACGAGATTCGCGTACTGATTCACGAAGATCAAGGCAACACTCCTAATGTTCAAGACAATCAGTCCAATTTACAGCCAGTTTACAGCCAGACCATCAGGGTTGCGCTAACACCCACAGTCTTCTCTGGAATGGATCTGGTCAACCCGTTTCTTAGAAGCAAACGGCATGCATGCCAGAATATCACTGGGCTAAACCAGACTTTAAACCAGGTGATTACGAGCAACACGGCGTTCCTTGGGTACATTCCACAGCAGACGCCTGAGCCGACGATTCCTGACGACCAGCCAGCTGAATGCCCAAGTGCTCTCTTGGCATCCAGCTCTGAGGAGCGACTGAGGTCCAACTGTCCTTGGAATCTCACAAAACGTGATCTTGGCGCTAATGCGTATCCAAGGTAAGAAACTGGAAGTGTCTTTTTCTTGATCTTTCACTAATTTGTTGCTAAACAGTTATAATGAAATACAATAGACAAAACAATTACAGCTATTACTTATCATCATGTCGAAAAGCGTGGGCGGTCATGTTTCATCATCTCACACGATCACAAAAGTCACATATCAGGTCTTGTGTTCTTGTCTTTACTATGTGATGTGGTCAAACCACTCACATATTTACTTCTCTGCTCCCCCTCCCCCCTTGTTATTTTCCCCTCAATCTTGCTAGTTGTTACCAAGTTAACTATGTTATTTCTCCTCATAACGTGCCCAAAAACATCTTGACTGCTTACGTCTAATTTCTCTAATCAGTTTACGGTTTTCATTTGCTTCTTGTAGGACTTGCTCATTGGTTTTTCTGTCTGTCCATGGTATTCTTTGCATTTTCAGAAACCACATGTCCACTGATATTAGATGGTTTTCAACGTGTCTGCTCATTGGCCAGCTCCGCGGCGAAGGTTTTACGTTCGTAATCGCGCATACCGCTTTTGAAACACAGCTGCGGGCGATTTGGCAGCAGACCATTTTAATGAAATGGTATGGGTACAGGTTGCTTCAAACACCAACGGCAAACTTCTGAAAGTAAACTTGACAAGAGATCACAAACAGCTAAAATGGTGGGGTTGACGTTACATGTCTCAAAGCCTAGATTGAACCTATACAAAACATGTTTCGCCTATTCTGGTGCTCACTTATGGAATGATCTGCCTCCAGATCTGAAAACTCCAATGAGTCCCTACACATTTAACCGAAAACTCTTTCAATACTTAATCCATACCGACTATATGCCACCATAATTCATTTACCGGTATAATTGTTCAGTATAATTGTTCATTATAATTGTTTAACTATAATTGTTCACTATATATGTGTGTGCGTGTGGGAGAGAGAGAGAGAGAGAGAGAGAGAGAGAGAGAGAGAGAAAGTGGGTGTTAGAGAGAGGGAGAGAGTGGATGCGTGTGTGCGCACGTGCATGCGTGTGTGTGGAGAGAGTGATTGAGCGAGAAATGGTGGGGGAATGTGTCAGTGCATGCATTCGTACGTGTATGTGTGAGAGTGAGTGAGGGAATGTAGGCGTGCGTGCGTTCATGTGCATGCGTTCATGTGTATGTGTATGTGTGAGAGAGTGTGATTGAGAGAGTGAGTGTGTGTGTGTGTGTGTGTGTGTGTGTGTGAAGGATTGTGTGTTAGAGAGTTAGACAGTGGGAGAGTTGATGTGTTAGTGTATGTGGGTGAGCGCGTGCATGCGTGTGAGTGTGTGTATATGAAAGAATACAGAGAGAGAGAGAGAGAGAGAGAGAGAGAGAGAGAGAGCTGAGCAGATGCATGTCATGTAACACGCATGTTATGTAATACGCGAATCCATATGTTTGTGTATTCTCATCTGTCATATTATCAGTTAAATACCATTTGATTTTATCATGCATAATATAAACTAATGTTCATTACTGTAGTTTGAGTGAGAGAGTCAGTGAGTGTGAATGAGAGACAGAACGAGTGAGCGTGAGAGTGAATGAGTGAGCGGGAGAGTGAATGAGTGACCGGGAGAGTGAATGAGTGAACGGGAAAGTGAATGAGTGAGCGGGAAAGTGAATGAGTGAGCGGGAGAGTGAATGAGCGGGAGAGTGAATGAATGAGCGGAAGAGTGAATGTGTGAGCGTGAGAGTGAGTGAGTGTGTGTGTGTGTGTGTGTGTGTGTGTGTGAGAGAGAGAGAGAGAGAGAGAGAGAGAGAGAGAGAGAGAGAGAGCATCACTATTTTTACGTCACATACATTTTATGTACACATTTTTCTCCATGTTTAACATTTTTATGAGACTGCTCATGACAAGTGTCAGTGTATGTGTGTGAGTAAAGTGTGAGAGTTTCTTCATACTAGTTTCAATACTATCGTGAGACATTTTGTATGTGTCTAGATGTGAGGAAGTGTGAGTGTATGTGGAGGATATGTGTGAGTGTGGGGATATGTGTGGGTAGTGGGTGTGTGGGTGGGGGGTGTGTGGGTGGGTGTATGCGTTTGGATGGGTTGGGGTGTGTTGGTTTTGGTGGGTAGTGGTATTTGTGGGTGTTGGTGGGATGTATGGATGGATGTGTGGGGGTGAAAGTAGGGGTGTTGGAATGGGTGTGGGGGATGTGTGTAATGGTGGAGGATATGTGTATGGGACGGATCCAGGGGATGTGTGTTTATGTGGGTGGAGATGTGTGGACGGTTTGAGGAAGTATGTGTAGAAGGCGGGGTTGTGTGGGTAGGGGATTGTGTTGGGTGGATTGGGGATGCAAGGGTGGGTGGGGAGAAGTGTATGGTGTGTGGGTTTGAGATATTTGTGCGGTGTGTTGGTGGGGGATGTGTGAATGATGTGTGGGTGGAGGGTATGTTTGTGGAGGTATGGGTGGAGGATAGTGTGTGGTGTGGGGGATGTGTGGGATGGGTGCGGGGAATGTGCGTATGAATGGGGTATATGTATGGGTGAGTAGGGGATTGTGGTGGTTGGGGGAAGTATGTGGGGGAGTGTTGGTGGGAGATGTGTGTGTTTGGATGGGGAATGTGTGGGTGGGGGTGTGTGAGTGAGTGGCTTAGGGATGTGTAAGTGGGTGAGGGAGTTGTATGTGTCGGGGTGGGATGTGTGAGTGGGTGGAGGATGTGTGTGGGGTAGGGGTATTGTGATCGAGAGATGTTTGGTTGGGGGGGGGGTGTGGGTGCGTAGTGGAGAATGTATGCGTGAGTGAGTGTGTGTTGGTGGACATGTAGGGAATGCGTGTGTGGGTGGGGAGAGGTGTGTGGTGTGTTGGTTGGGGATATTGTGTGGGTGAGGTGTGTGGGTGGGGGATTTTTGTGTTTTGTTTTGTTTTTGTGTTGTGTGAGTGGGGGTATGTGGGGTTGATGGGTAAGGGTATCTGTGTGGGTGTGGGTGTGGGTGGGAATATTGTGTGGTATCTGGGTGGGGGATGTGTGTGGTGTGTAAGTGGGGATGTGTTGGTGAGGGATATGTGTGTGTGTGGTGCGTGGGTTGGGAATAGTGCATGATAGGAGGTGTATGTGATGTGCGGGTGGGGGATTGTGTGGTGGGGGATTAGGTTAAGGCATGTGTGGGTGGGTGGAAGTTGTATGTGTGGGTGGTGGGGTGTGTGTTAGTGGATTGGGGATGTATGGGTGGTTAGAGAGATGTGTGTGTGTGGGGTGGGGGTAGGGACATGTCAGTTGGTGGGGATGTGTGTGTATGGTTTGGGAATGTGTGAGTGGATGTGCGATGTGTGGGTTGGTGGGGGATTGTGTGCATGGGTGGGGAATATGTTGTCGATGGAGATGTGGCTGGGGGATGGGTGGTTTGAGGTGTGGGTGGGGAGAGGATGTGTGGGGTAGTATGTGTATGTGGATGGGCGTAGGATGTGTGGGTTGGTGGGGGAATGTTTGTGGGTGGCGAGTGTGTTTTGGTTGGGGGATCAGGCGAGGGCAGTGTGTGTGGGTGGGGGATGTGCGGGAGGGGGTTGGATCGGTTGGTGGGGTATGTATGTGTCCCTTGGTGTGCGTGTGTGTCGGTAGGTGGGGGTGTGTACGTGTCCCTTGGTGCGCGTGTGTGTGGGTAGGTGGGGGTGTTGTGTGGGTGGGGTGATGTATGGATAGGTGGGAGATGGGCTTCACAACATGGTAATTAGCCTTGTTTATGTTTACAACATTCATTTCACAATGTTTATTTTATCTTCCTATTTAAATGTATAATGTATAATGCTCTTGATGAACGAAAGACGAGTGATTGGAAGGGCCGAATGTAAGACGGGCCTGCGCGCCCAATTTGTGACCCTAATAAAGTTGATTTGATTTGATTTGATTTGATTTGTCCTGTAAAGGATAAACAAGTAACTAACTTTAACAGCTCATCATTGTCCATGCATTCACATCCATACAATACTACATGTTATATGTAGCACTGTATTAGCGGTATTATTTTCTAACCGCCCATGTGGTTCTCATTATGCTTCTCTAAACCCACATTACAAAATACATAATTAGAGAGGAACCCAGGTTGAGAGATTACAGCTTCATAGTCAGAAAGTACAGGTTCAATCCGAACGTGTGACTGGGAATTTCCCCAAAAGACACTGATAACCACTGATATTGTGGGCGGGCAGGCGCACTTATCGTTACATGGATATATATCTCTCGGCAGTGGTCCATGAAAGTGTTCTAGGACTTAAAAGCGGTCGGTGTGAATACTGAGATGGGATACCTAGTCGTCTCGGATAATGACAAACAAAACAGGATGTGGGGTGTGCAAGTTGGGCATGTTAAACATTACACGGCAGTTGGAAATTGCAAAGGGGCGTTGCCTTGGCACAATTGTCAGGAAAGAAAACATACGCACGGGTAGAGTACCGTTACCTGGGATGGAATGTGTCTGGAGGAAGTAAACCTCGCCTAAATGCATGCCGAAGTCAGACACACCGACCTTTGAGGTGCGCAACTAGGTCTGACGTACCTTCGTTACAAGAGGAACGAAGAAGAAGAAGAAGAAGAAGAAGAAGAAGAAGAAGAAGAAGAAGAAGAAGAAGAAGAAGAAGAAGAAGAAGAAGAAGAAGAAGAAGAAGAAGAAGAAGAAGAAGAAGAAGAAGAAGAAGAAAAAGAAGAAGAAGAAGAAGAATAAGAAAAAGAAGAAGAAGAAGAAGAAGAAGAAGAAGAAGAAGAAGAAGAAGAAGAAGAAGAAGAAGAAGAAGAAGAAGAAGAAGAAGAAGAAATAAGTAATATGTGTTTATTGTGAAGACAGCATGACTGAAAGGATAAGAGGATTCACTCTTAAATATCCGATGCATCGTTGGGATCCGGGGGGGGGGGTGGAAGGGGGGGGGCGGGGGTGGAAGGGGGGGGGCGGAATTTCCTACACCGACTTTAGTTGGGTTTAAACGATGACGAGTCGTTCAGAAAGCACACTACTGAACTTGACATTGCCTCAAAAATTCAAGCTAGGATGTATCACAGCGTCCTGCAACGGACCATGCACCAATCCGTCTCTGCAGATATTATTCAATACTTATGTGTCTATAGATATTGATGAAAGATGTATGTCCAGCTTCTAATGATACACCTGTCTCGCCTACAGGTACGTCGCAGAAGCCAGCTGTCTGTGCAAGAGGTGCATCGGCAGATCAGACTACACCTGCCAGAACATGACAGCACCCGCGACCTACTTTGAGTTGCACAGCTGCCTGGATGGAGTGGCCCTGTTAAAGAAGAAAATAACAATGATCGTTGTTGGTTGCTTTTGCACCAGCCCAATGCCTGCGCCACGTACGATGACACCATTGTAACAAGCTATGTGGAGGGTCCCAAATAACTATGTCTCAATTTTCTCATGTATATTTCATAGCCCTGGCTTTAAATAGGTCTTTCCCTGCCAACCCTCCTCCGTTTCCCCCGGACTCACTGTCACTCTCTATTCGACCTAAGGACCTATTTCCTGCAGGGTCGTTCTGGCTGACACGCATACAACATGACGTTCTTCAACATATTTGTAATTGTAAATTTAATAACTCAATACATAACAGCACAGAAAAAAAAAATATCTGACAATTAACTCATAAACATCTACACACAATCTAGAGAGAAAACTAGTCCATACAATATCAACACAAATATAAATCTTCTAGCTCATCGTTTTCCATATTGTCCCATGAATTCACAACCACCTCATGGCAAGTTCACTGGTCTTTATTTCCCGCGTAGGTTGTTCGAACAACAGGGTTCCATAAATCCAGGATTCCAAGTTTCCGTGTCCTACACGAATGTAGTGTGTCCAATGGTTAGGGAAAGTGCCCTGGGATCACGGGGCACAATTTTGGTGGGGAAATACTCAAGGAGAATAAATAGGATATATGTACGGGTGTGTCCGTGACTTAGGCGGGATCTAGCCCAAAATGCAAACATACTCGATCCCAGCTCAACGAAACGCCTGCCGAGGTGTCTGAAAGTATTCGTTCGGGCCCACCGTGGTTCTATCTGGTATAGCCCAACAGCAGCAGGGACTTCATAGTAAACATAATGTTCTATGTCGATGCTCTGTCGAAACTTCCGGCCATATTCGCCGTCAAAAGAAGGATCCTGTAAAGTTAAAACAATTTTGAGAGCCTCTGGTGTAAACTTCAGATACAGCCGGCATGGAGATTCCAATGGTCTCAGCATGTCGGTTGCCATACATAAAATCCATACAATTACCTAGTATTCAATTGTCTTCATACCACACTCCTCTCCACACTCATACCATGCCTTTATTAATATTGGGCACATACCTTCTCAAGCTTCCCTCTCACTTGCAAACCTTGCCTTTCTCACGACAAAGCTATTGTGGAGTAGTGTGCGTAATTATGTATGTTTCCTACTCTTAACTAATATAATAATAGTGGGTCTGTATGGACCGCAGTGAATCTCCCTCCCCCATCCCTAGCAAGAACAAGAAAGAGGAAACTACCCTGTCCGGCCGCCGCTCTTGTCTGAGCTGTCACCGCAATGTATCGGCCGTGTCTCACATAACCCATATATTCAGATGAGTTCAGGTTCTCTCAGGGAGACAGGGAAGTCCATTTATACTCCCAACATCCTCCTATCGACCAGGAACCACCCGGTCCACCTGCCCCCCCCCCCCCCCCCCATCAGCCGAAAGACGAAAGAGATAGCACAGTGGATCGCCTCTTCTGGCTCAAGAAGATATAACTCAGATGGGTGGAACCGGTCCCCACGGAGCCCTTCCCCTCGACATGCCATAGCTATAGAATGTTTATATTCAAATGAAAGATGACACTAAACAGAGGTAAAGCCATAGGAAGAAAGATAGCCCCGATTTGTTCCCCCGCCATGCCCAGATCTAGACGCTTAGCCAAATCGGCAAGACTGCCGTTTCACCAATTCGTCTCATTATTTGAGACGACCAAGCTTAATATGCCCATGTCTGGCAGGACCAATTAATCTAAATTACCTTTCATTCCCCAGCAGTAGGATGCGGCACTTTATCTGTAAAATTCTTTAAAACTTTAATACATTGTGCCGACCACAACCGACAAGGTTGACAACGGACTTTTCACGCCCAAACCATTACCCTAGGTCATATTTGGTGCAAGGCGCGCCATTGGGTTTTCCCGAAGAACAGATAGATTTCAAAGTATTCGTGTCAAATGCTCGGGTTATGAAAGTACTCCAGAGAATCCCACTCCGAAGGAATTGAGCGGATAGGTATGAGGACATGGGCCACTGGGGTTTCGCTACATAGGCCCCCTCTTAAGAAAGTCGAACCCTACGAACTTTCAACTGCCAGAGGTTCTGTTCGAATTACCTCCCCCTCACCTTCGACCATAGGATGCCGTGACATAAAATCCGCTCCCACATTCTCCCTTCCGGGGATGTATTCGACCGTGAACTGATACGGTTGTAAGAGCAATGACCATCTCATTAACCTTGCGTTCAGTTTCTTAGAAGTTGCCAAAAACGTCAGAGGTTGATGGTCGGACTGCACTTTGAACGGTACTCCATACAGATAAGGTTGAAATTTCTGTACCGCCCACACTAGAGCCAGACATTCCCGTTCGACGGTGGAGTAATTCCGTTCCGCGGGTAACAGTTTTCTACTGGCATATGCCACCGGACATAGCACAGTAGGATCATCTCGCCCTTCCTGCAACAGAGTTGCTCCAATCCCTATGTTACTCGCGTCGGTTCTTAGAACAAACGTTTTCTCCAAATTTGGGAGTTGCAGGACTGGCCTATCCACCAAAGCCTGTTTCAGCTTCCCATAAGCCTCTTCACAGCTCGGGGTCCAGACTATAGGATCTGGCGATCCTTTCTTCAGGGTTTCGGTTAACGGTGCCCCAATTTCGTTGAACTTCGGAATAAATTTCTGGTAAAACCCACACAGAGACAAGAAAGACCTAACATCCTTTTTGGATTTAGGACGGGGTGCGAGTCTGACCTTCTCTACATTCTTTTCTTCCGGTACCAAACCCCCCTCTTTCAATCTTATGAAGATCTGTTCCAAGGATTTCAGGTGATCTTTCAGATTGCCAGAAGCGATGAGAATATCATCCATAAACGAGACGACAGAGGGATCCCTTAAAGGGTCTAATAACTTTCTCATCATGCGTGTGAACACGCTGGGCGCATTGCTCAGCCCAAAAGGCATCACCTTAAATTCGTAATGGCCGCTCGGAGTACTGAAAGCGATCAAGGGCCGAACCTCAGGCTTCACAGGGATCTGATAATATCCCCGGCTTAAATCGATTTTTGAAAAGTACTTTGCCCTATTTAATCTGGCAAACAGTTGATTTGTGTTTGGTAACGGCTCAACTTGGAATGTCGTACAACTGTTTAAATGCCTGTAATCAATACACAAGCGGTGCTCCCCGCTTGGCTTTCTCAACAAGACAACCCCGGCATTATAAGGAGAAGTCAAAGGAGTTATGATGTCATCGTCCAGAAGCTTCTGGATTTCGGCTTCCAGGGGCCTTCTCTTTCGCAAAGGGCACTGGATATATTTTTTGGCGAATAGGGTCTTGGGTAGTCAGAGTCATATCAAACTCAACCAACCCTGTCCGCCCTGGACGATCGGTAAGAATCTGTTGATGGGACTCCAACAAACGGATGACTAGTTCTGTTTCTTCAGCCGACAGATCAGGATTTATATGTACATCCTTATAGGTTTCCCCAGGGTGTAAAGGATACTCCCTATCCGCGTCTTCGCCCGATTCAGTTTCCATCGCGACCGCCATAGTCATGAGTGGGAGAGAAGTACCATCGGATCGTTCCTCATATTTTTTGAGGAGGTTAATGTGGAAGATTTTAGATTTCCCCCTGATCCGGATAGCATAATTGGTACGGGACACAACCCTTTCCACCGGGAAAGGCCCCTGCCAACCAATCTCGAGTTTATTGGAACCTACTGGAAGTAACAACAGAACCCGATCCCCCACCTTCAGAGACCTATCTTTCGTCCTTCTATTGTAGTAGGCCGTGTGTCTCTTTCTGGCCGCTCTCAGATTCTGAGCCGCCAAAGCCCAACCTGTCTGGAGTTTCTTCTTTAACTCCTCGACGTATTTGTAGGAAGATACCACCTCTTCGGAAGTCTCCTCCTCTGTCCAACATCTCAATAAGGCTTCTAAGGGACCCTTGATTGGCCTCCCGAATAATAGAGTGGCTGGTGGCAACCCGGTTGACCCATGGGGAACCTCCCGATAGGCGAACAAGGCGGCTGGGATATATTCATCCCATCTGTCTGGTTTCTCTTGAGCCAGCTTCCTAAGCATGGTCATCAAGGTACCATTAAACCTCTCTACTTGCCCATTAGACTGAGGGTGGTATGGGCTTGTGTGAATGTGGTTAGTCTGGAAGATACGAAAGACTTCCTCCATCAGCTTACCACAGAACTGAGACCCATTGTCCGTTAGTATCTGGTTTGGAAATCCCAACCGAGTAAAAGTCTCCATCAGTGCATCAGCCACTCTCTTAGAGTCGATGGTGGCCAACGGTATCGCCTCGCCCCACATGGAACAGCAATCCACCATCGTCAGAATATACATATTCCTCTTCCTAGTCCGAGGAAGAGGACCAACCAGATCGATGGCAACTCTCTCGAAAGGAGAGTTCATAATGTGCATATCACCCAAGACTACCGGAGCCGTCCATTGTTTTGGTGCCACACGCTGGCACTCTGGGCACGACTTGACGTACCTACGCACATCTCCAGTCATCCCTGGCCAGTAGTAATGGCAGGAAATGCGCTGAAGTGTTGCCCCGACACCCATATGTCCACTGAAAGAAATGGTGTGTCCCATATGAAGAAGCTGTTCCCGATAAGCCTTAGGAACTACCAGCTGTCCATGCTGGCGTTCCTCCACTCCGGCTCTCCGGTACAGTAACCGATTCTTCATATAATACTGACCCCGTCTTGGTGGGTCAGCATTTTTTGGCAACTGGTTGAAGCAAGGTTGCAAAGTAGCATCCTGGCTTTGAGCAGCTCGTAACTCCCCAGGCAAGGGATTCACGATCAAGGCCGGCGTCTGCTCCTCCTCCGATTGAGATCTGGTTTGCATCGCCCCTACGTACATGGGTTCGTTTGGGATCCCTAGGAAGACGTAGCGGCAACCCAAGATCATCGGGAAGATAGGATCGATCAGAACGGCTGCCTGAATAGTGCCGGTAACATATTTTGATTTGATGTCCACCTTCGCAATTGGAAGAGACATCGCTACCGCACTCTTTGTCGCCGTTTGAATCTCAATGGATTCCCCGGTTAGCTGCTCTGGGCTCACTAAGTGTGATGAAATTACGGCCTCAAACTGAAGACCTGTGTCATAGAGACACTCGACTGGTTGTCCGTTCACAAGAACCGTCTCTACTACTGGTGGTTTTTCTGAATCTTTGTTCCCAGGATCCCTCCCTTCTACCTCCTTGTTAGACCCCTCCCCGGTTTCTACAAGACAGGCAGCATAGTGAGAGTCTTTCTGTTTGCGCCTGCAATCGGCTGTATTGTGTGTGGGAGATTTGCAGTAGGCGCACCACTTTTCACTCCACTTTCTTTTGGGAGATCCAGGTGGACTCTTACCAGAGGGTTTCTTAATGGGAACTTTTTCGAAAGGATCCTCCTTTTTGGTGTGAGTGGGTTTGGGGTTCTTCTTCTTTCCAGACCCAGTGTCTGGTGATCGGAGATTGGGTTGTGCCAGTTCCCCATTATCCCCATGAGCTAGCACATACCTTTCCGCCAATGTGTTGACTACGTCTAACCTTTCTGTCCCATTTTCAACCAAGACGGTTTGCAATGGCTTAGGCATCATCCTCTTCATTTGGTCCACGACCACTAATTCTTCTAAACTTTCATAGTCGTTGGCAAATCCTGCTAATGACATCCATTTCAAAAGGTAAGACTTAAGTCTAACACTGTATGCTGAGAACATCTCTCCTGGCTCTCTCCTCGACTTTCTGAACTGTTGTCGGTAAGTATGGGCTGTCATCTGGAACCTTTTCAATAATGCCTTTTCCAGGGCCTCATAGTCATTCTCCATACCAGGTGGCAACCTTGAATAGACCTCATACGCGGTCCCCCTCAGGCCCTGTGAGAGTTTCAAGTTCCATTTCCCACGTTCCAATCCCATAGCCAAAGCCATCGACTGAAATCTGTGAAGATACTGGTCGATCTGATCTTTGTGTTCATCGAACGGGAGTAATGGGAACTTCATTGCCTGGTATGGACCGCCACTAGAAGTTGTTGAGTCAGGGAGAACTGCGCCTCCAACTGCACCCTCGCTTTCCTTGGCAGTTTGAGCTTTCAGCTCCAATTCCCTCATACGGAACTCATGGTCTCTGGCTGCCTGCTCGGCCTCCATCTTCCTAGCCTCAGCCTCAATTTTCTTTGCTTCGCGCTCTGCCTCGATTTTCTTAGCTTCGCGCTCTGCCTCGAATTTCTTAGCTTCGCGCTCTGCCTCAATTTTCTTAGCTTCGCGCTCTGCCTCGAATTTCTTAGCTTCGCGCTCTGCCTCAATTTTCTTAGCTTCGCGCTCAGCTTGTCGAAAATCTCTCTCCACTTCTTGAACATGTTTCTGTAACTCAGCCCCTTCATAGCCTATCTCACGCCCTGTAGCCTGCACTTCAGCCACATTAAATTTCGCGGATGCCATCTTAACTCAGAGGGTAAGTGAATAGGTAATGGACAAATGGATATAATACACGACCGCAACACTTCGTATGTCGTCAGTCTGTGTCAGGAAGGGTATAGACAATAGCCAGGTACGGTAAGCAGAACCTATTGATATTAGACCAGAATATCTGTCCCCTATCCCTATATCAGTCAGAGCTCCACCAGGATTTAAAATATCCCGGACGTGCCCCCAGAAATTGTAACAAGCTATGTGGAGGGTCCCAAATAACTATGTCTCAATTTTCTCATGTATATTTCATAGCCCTGGCTTTAAATAGGTCTTTCCCTGCCAACCCTCCTCCGTTTCCCCCGGACTCACTGTCACTCTCTATTCGACCTAAGGACCTATTTCCTGCAGGGTCGTTCTGGCTGACACGCATACAACATGACGTTCTTCAACATATTTGTAATTGTAAATTTAATAACTCAATACATAACAGCACAGAAAAAAAAATATCTGACAATTAACTCATAAACATCTACACACAATCTAGAGAGAAAACTAGTCCATACAATATCAACACAAATATAAATCTTCTAGCTCATCGTTTTCCATATTGTCCCATGAATTCACAACCACCTCATGGCAAGTTCACTGGTCTTTATTTCCCGCGTAGGTTGTTCGAACAACAGGGTTCCATAAATCCAGGATTCCAAGTTTCCGTGTCCTACACGAATGTAGTGTGTCCAATGGTTAGGGAAAGTGCCCTGGGATCACGGGGCACAATTTTGGTGGGGAAATACTCAAGGAGAATAAATAGGATATATGTACGGGTGTGTCCGTGACTTAGGCGGGATCTAGCCCAAAATGCAAACATACTCGATCCCAGCTCAACGAAACGCCTGCCGAGGTGTCTGAAAGTATTCGTTCGGGCCCACCGTGGTTCTATCTGGTATAGCCCAACAGCAGCAGGGACTTCATAGTAAACATAATGTTCTATGTCGATGCTCTGTCGAAACTTCCGGCCATATTCGCCGTCAAAAGAAGGATCCTGTAAAGTTAAAACAATTTTGAGAGCCTCTGGTGTAAACTTCAGATACAGCCGGCATGGAGATTCCAATGGTCTCAGCATGTCGGTTGCCATACATAAAATCCATACAATTACCTAGTATTCAATTGTCTTCATACCACACTCCTCTCCACACTCATACCATGCCTTTATTAATATTGGGCACATACCTTCTCAAGCTTCCCTCTCACTTGCAAACCTTGCCTTTCTCACGACAAAGCTATTGTGGAGTAGTGTGCGTAATTATGTATGTTTCCTACTCTTAACTAATATAATAATAGTGGGTCTGTATGGACCGCAGTGAATCTCCCTCCCCCATCCCTAGCAAGAACAAGAAAGAGGAAACTACCCTGTCCGGCCGCCGCTCTTGTCTGAGCTGTCACCGCAATGTATCGGCCGTGTCTCACATAACCCATATATTCAGATGAGTTCAGGTTCTCTCAGGGAGACAGGGAAGTCCATTTATACTCCCAACATCCTCCTATCGACCAGGAACCACCCGGTCCACCTGCCCCCCCCCCCATCAGCCGAAAGACGAAAGAGATAGCACAGTGGATCGCCTCTTCTGGCTCAAGAAGATATAACTCAGATGGGTGGAACCGGTCCCCACGGAGCCCTTCCCCTCGACATGCCATAGCTATAGAATGTTTATATTCAAATGAAAGATGACACTAAACAGAGGTAAAGCCATAGGAAGAAAGATAGCCCCGATTTGTTCCCCCGCCATGCCCAGATCTAGACGCTTAGCCAAATTGGCAAGACTGCCGTTTCACCAATTCGTCTCATTATTTGAGACGACCAAGCTTAATATGCCCATGTCTGGCAGGACCAATTAATCTAAATTACCTTTCATTCCCCAGCAGTAGGATGCGGCACTTTATCTGTAAAATTCTTTAAAACTTTAATACATTGTGCCGACCACAACCGACAAGGTTGACAACGGACTTTTCACGCCCAAACCATTACCCTAGGTCATATTTGGTGCAAGGCGCGCCATTGGGTTTTCCCGAAGAACAGATAGATTTCAAAGTATTCGTGTCAAATGCTCGGGTTATGAAAGTACTCCAGAGAATCCCACTCCGAAGGAATTGAGCGGATAGGTATGAGGACATGGGCCACTGGGGTTTCGCTACAACCATATACGCTTGATTTCTAAGCCACACAAGTTTCACGGACGCTAACCACTTTTCATTCTTCTATAAAACTTCATCTATGCAGTTTCCACACAATTCTCACTTGTCAGCAAATTATCCATAATTCGCTTCCGTACGTCAAAACTGAGTCTATATAGACCTTAAGCGACGTTGCCAGAGATATTGCTAGATCGTTATTGTTAGTATGACTAGGTAATATTGCTTGAAACACACTGAACAGCCTCAAAATGGTGACGACAAATTGTAGATTATATTAATCTACGTCATATAACATGCATGCTATGTTGAAAATAAAAGAGACATTGGAAAACATCGCATGGGCTGGAAAGGTCATTTGTAGAAGAGAGAGTGAGACCCAGAGATATGGTGCTGGATGGTATGAAGGAATATCTTCCATATGCTTGATCTAGAATACCAGGAACCGGGGTCTGTGAAGAGCTATTAGCGCCTACCCACCTTTGGCGCTTCACAGATCGCTGATGATGATGATAATGATGATGATGATGATGATGATGATGATGATGATGATGATGATGATGATGATGATGATGATGATGATGATGATGATGATTTTCTGATGAATATATTATTTCAAATGCCATTATTTAAAGTTGCCACAAACCGCACCAATTATGAACATGTTTCATTATTTATAGAAGTTTGTTAATCTGCCCTTTCTATATGTCTATCTTTAAGACATTAAATCACATAGGAGAGAATAAGAAATTAGAGGCACACGAGATCATATAGAGAATGAAAATTATAATAATGTCATAATGATTCGAACCTACCCCGTTGTGATGAAATCCACTGTCGTTAACATCAGATGATAGAAATTACCAAAGACACTCTGTATGCACAGCTGCAGTTGTTTACAACAAGTGGCAGATAG
This sequence comes from Cepaea hortensis, assembly GCA_963921405.1. Taxonomy (NCBI): domain Eukaryota; kingdom Metazoa; phylum Mollusca; class Gastropoda; order Stylommatophora; family Helicidae; genus Cepaea; species Cepaea hortensis. The sequence goes on from OY992876.1 coordinate 421,413,472, forward strand.
ATCAAACGGCACCGCCGACCTTGAGGATTGCCTGTTGGACAGAGAGTATTTCTGACGAATTGTCTGCCCCTAAAAAACACCTGCTGTTCACAGAAGAAATGAAGTCTATAGATCCCATGCGGGAGGGACCTTTGATGTACGGGAAAATAGTCCCGACCGGGAGGCAACCTGGGGGAGGGTTACCTCGAATGACGTGACTAGGACAATCCTAGGCTGAATGAGGACAAATTTGTTATCGTTAGTTTTACGCAAGAGTGTGGGCCTGGGTGGAAGTGTTTTGACTCGCGCTGTTTTAATTCGCAAAGAATCTAGCATGTTCGATATCAACTAATGTCGAGGAGCATGTGTCCTTTATGGCAAGCATAGATTCGATGTGGGATAGGGCTGAGTGTTTATAAGGTATTTACAATAAATCGTTTAGATGTAAATAATGTGGAATAATCTAGTGTTGGATATAACTAGAGTTTAGGTCATTACATAGTGTAATTAGGCCTAATTAATTTAGGCAGTAGCATGGTTGAAACTAGCTAGAGTAGTGAAGTGATAATTGGCTCTGTTAGTTGAAAATAGAGTAGTGAAGTATTGATAAGCCTTACTAGTCGAGAATTGAGTAATGGGGGATAATTGGGATATTCCAGTGGGTGCTCCCTGGTGGGCGGGATTCCGCATTCTGTTTGTTGTTTTTCTTCTTCTTGTCTTGGCCTGATTAACACCAATGTGTTGAGTTCATCTGTCCCTGACAGAGTTAGGTTCAATGTATTTTTCTGAGCAAGGCCGATGGCCCATGATCATCTAATAAGGATCAGTGACGGGGAGGCTATCACCAGTTGTGTTATATATTTTACAGGTTCCCTCTGGTTGGGATGAAGAACACAGAACCTTTGAAAAATCAGATCCCAGATAATTGTTGGTGCAGGAAGATTGGCCAGCAACTTTCTCAATGGGCCTATGCTAGAAGAAGTTGATAAACATTGGCTCGGTGGAGCTGAATAGTATAAGTATCCTACAGGATAAATACTGATAACATTACTAAGAAGATTACACAATACCAGTAGACCGCAACATAGTAATGAGTTTTGATTTCATACCATTCGTGAACACACCAGTGGTGATGGATGTTCAGTCCACTTATTACTAAATCAGTAGGGACTGATGTTCACATTAGATGAAACCCAAACATTGAAGAGTGGTTGTTCCAAGTATCAAGGAAATCATAACATTAAGAAAATATCTAGAAAATAAAGAAATCTATTTGAGACTAGATACAATAACTGTTTTAAGAGTGAAAACGGTAGAATATTTCGCAAGAAGGAAAAACGTCATGTTCATGGGACAGTGTTCCATTTTTTTTTTCACTGCGCAGGAATTGTGAGGTCTCAGTTTTCTATGAACTATTAGGAACAATTTTTTTTAGGAACAAAAATAGTATCGTTCCGGACTGTAGATTTGAATGGGAATTAGATCTCATGGTCATCAGAGCTCCTGGAGGAGGACATGTCTGGAGGGAAGGACACGACATTCGGTGAGAACCATTATGCTGATTCTTGTGATGTCGTGTAATCCTTGCCATGATGAGTGGACTCTGATCATGAACTTTGTAGTCTGACCTCTACATTTACATTAGAATACACAACACACATTCTCTTCGCATACACGCCTCACGTACATTACACTTTTTTCTTTTAATAAATTAATCTTTATTAATTGTTGGAAGAATGAGTTGTTGAATATTTTGCGTTGGGGAAGAATGAGAGGGGGCATAGTACGACAGTGAGAGAGAGATAGGAAAAGGTGTCCATGAACCGAAGGAGTGTGTTGGACGGAAGCTGGTGGATTCTCCGGGTTATTGAAAGGGGATAAAATATAATGTGGGTGTTGACTCCCCTCACTACATGGACGACACTTTAAATTAAGACACGACACCCGTTCACATGATGACAACGCTTCTCTGTAGCAACATGTGTGCAGCAGGTATTTTCGAATACTCTTTGTATATATTTCCATACTTTCACTTTGTAACATGTGTTCCCTATTTCTTGCTAACATTTTGTAATGTATATATATATATATATATATATATATATATATATATATATATATATATATATATATATATATATATATATATATATATATATATATATATAATTATTGTTTGGTGGGGGTTTTCGAACTTATTTGTATATTTATATGTTGACAATTTTGCAAATCTTATTGTGTTTTGAATTAGGTATTTCTTATGTAGGTTATATTTCTCATCCATGCCACGATATATAACATTGAAGGAATTCTTATATTTTACAACATCTGTGTCAGATAGTTGAGGTCATATACATAAGCAACGGGAAAAAAAGAATGAATGAGGACATTAAAATGTCTTAAAGATATTCCGGTGAAAACAAGAATAAGATAAGAAAGAAGGAGAAGAGGACGTCAAAAGAAGAAGGAGAGACGTAGAAGAGTAAAGAAGAAGAAGAAGAAGAAGAAGAAGAAGAAGAAGAAGAAGAAGAAGAAGAAGAAGAAGAAGAAGAAGAAGAAGAAGAAGAAGAAGAAGAAGAAGAAGAAGAAGAAGAAGAAGAAGAAGAAGATGAAGAGTAAAGAAGAAGAAGAAGAAGAAGAAGAAGAAGAAGAAGAAGAAGAAGAAGAAGAAGCAGAAGAAGAAGAAGAAGAAGAAGAAGAAGAAGAAGAAGAAGAAGAAGAAGAAGAAGAAGAAGAAGAAGAAGAAGAAGAAGAAGAAAAAGAAGAAGAAGAAGAAGAAGTATGTATAAATGTATTTTTATATCTCGCATACTTTACACTATACATTAATTACTGTCGCGGTTTACACAGCATTGCGATATTGGGCAACTCAAATAACTGTTTCATGACACTTATACATTCAGTTATTGAATTTATGCCTGTTACTAACAATTGTTTTATATATGTATGTGTCGGAATTTGTCGTTAATTTATTAACTAACTTCAGTTGACTAAAGTGCCTAATTTCCCGCATTTCGTAAAATAAATAAACTTAAGCCAAAATTCGTTTAAAGTTTTTTTTCTTCTCATTTTGTTCACAATAAGAAAATAGTCTGAATATCGTGACAGTTTGGCCAATTGCATGTGGAATTATAGCCACAAATTGTAACTTCTTTCTTTCTTTCTTTCTTTCTTTCTTTCTTGTCTGTTTGTCTGTCTGTCTGTCTGTCTGTCTGTCTGTCTGTCTTTCCTTCTTTTTTCATTCTATTTCCATATTTCTTTCTTTCTTTCTTTCTTTCTTTCTTTCTTTCTTTCTTTCTGTCCTTCTTGTTTCATTCTACTTTCTTTCTTTCTATCTTTCTTTCACTCTTTTATTCTGTCATTCATGCGTTCATTCATTAGCTCATTCGTATCTTATTCTTCTTCCCCTTTTTTCTTTTCGTTCGTTCTTTCATTCTTTCATTCCTCCTAATTTATTTCCTCATTTAGCCCTTCTAGTCCTCCAAATCTTCTTCTTCTTCTTCTTCTTCTTCTTCTTCTTCTTCTTCTTCTTCTTCTTCTTCTTCTTCTTCTTCTTCTTCTTCTTCTTCTTCTTCTTCTTCTTCTTCTTCTTCTTCTTCTTCTTCTTCTTCTTCTTCTTCTTCTTCTTCTTCTTCTTCTTCTTCTTCTTCTTCTTCTTCTTCTTCTTCTTCTTCTTCTTCTTCTTCTTCTTCTTCTTCTCCTCGTCATCCTCCTCCTCCTTCTTCTTCGTCTTCTTCTTTTTTTTTACCTCTTCTTTTCTTTTACTTCCTCTTTTTCTTCTTTTTCTTCTCCTCAGAATAAGAAGGGGGAAGGCACGGAGGAAGAAGGACAGATATGGAAACATAAGTGGAGATCATGGATCTGGTTGAATCGAAGAGATGGCGGAGAAGAATAAGAATAAAAAGAAGCAGAAGGAGAGAAGGAACAATGAAAAGAGAAAGAAGAAGAAGAAAAGACGAAGAGGAATTAATACTTCTAGTAGTGGTGGTAGTAGTAGTACTATTAGTAGCATAAACAGTAGTAGTAGTAGTAGTAATAGTAGTAGTAGTAGTAGTAGTAGTAGAAGTAATAGTAGTAGTAGTAGTAGTAGTTGTTTTTGTTGTTGTTGTTGTTGTAATTGTTGTTATCTCTGTTGTTGTAGTGAATACCTCCTCAGCTGTTGTTATATTATTCATAGCATATGGATTATATGACCAAGAAACTAATGAAAATCGTACACTGATTAGAGAAACTAGACGTAGACAGTCATATTTGTTGACACGTTATGAGAAATAAATTGCAGAACTTGGTGACAATTGGCAAGATTGGGAGGAAAAGAACATGGGGAAGATAGAGAAGTAAATACCTGCGTGGTATGGTCGAGACAAGTACACAGAGCCGATCCACGACTCTTGTGATCGTGTGAGATTGTGAAACATGACAGGTCCATGCTCATCGGCATAGCACATAATGGTGATGAGTATTATTAGTAGGAGAACTAGTAGTGCTAGTTGTAGCAGCAGCAGCAGTAGTAGTTATAGTAGTTGTAGGTGTAGTATGTGTAGTAGTAGTAGTAGTAGTAGTAGTAGTAGTAGTAGTAGTAGTAGTAGTAGTAGTAGTAGTAGTAGTAGTAGTAGTAGTAGTAGTAGTAGTAGTAGTAGTAGTAGTAGTAGTAGTAGTAGTAATTGTTGTTATCGTCGTTGTTATAGTGAATATATCCTCAACTATTGGTATATTGTTCGTAGCAAATGGATTTATGTCAGCAGTAGTTGCAGCTTTTGGGTAAAAAGTTCAGAATTGAGTTAGTTGCATATCCTTTACAGGACGTAGCCGTCAACCCAGCATTATTTAGTTGGTCGTGATTCTTGGCCAAGTTTACGTTCAGTAGTTTGCCACTGCTTTCTGAACGACCGGTACCCATACCATGTCATAAAACTACCAAGGTAATATAGTTTGCTGCAATATCGCCCACAGCTGTGTTTTGAACGTGGGTATGCGGGGTTAAGAACTGCTCCCTTAACTTCTTCGCCTTGGGGCCGGCGAACAGGATTTAAAAAAAAAAAAGAATGCCAATCCATTGAAACAGGAAACAATAGTAAATACACAAATGATTGCTAACTAAGAGGATGCTTCCAAACAAGGACACATCATTTACATATGGCGTGCATATTATAAATATCCATGCACTCACTTATGTTAAGTTATATGACATGAATGAATTGTTGTTCATTCATTTCGTTGCATGTACACATAACTGGACTCGTGATACCTTGTGCCTAGTACTACAGAAGACCGGAAGTGACGGGGTGTATAACGTCGGAGGAAATCACACTTACTCTGTCATTGAAATGTTTCTACACGCTAAAGCTTCAAATCTTCTAAAGTGGCTAAGAAACGACATCACTGCACTCAGGACATTCTCACACACGCTCCGTCTCTTCATGGAACAGCAAGTGAAGAGTCATACTACTAATGGTTCCAACTGCCACCTAATTGAAAGTTCTCCTGGTCTTTCCTCACCGTTTTGAGATTTGTCCAGTACCCATGAAGACCATCCGCCATATCATTCTCTCCTCACGCAGGTGATCAGTGTGTTCCACCGCTTTCTCCGCCTGGTGACAAGGGCCAATGACTACCGCTAACATCTTGGTTCATCGGTATATATATATATATATATATATATATATATATATATATATATATATATATATATATATATATATATATATATATATATATATATATATATATATTTAAGGGCATGTCGTCAGGTGTATAGTGCAGAGGTATATATCATATGAAGTAAATAAGTGAACATTACTTTTCCTGAAATACTTAAAACATTTAATCACAGGTATTGTCCGAATATGGAACATACGTTATTCCCACGTTAATTTCAAATGTAAAACGAATTCTTTCTAGTTCCACACAAATGGCTGGTACCATGTAATAGCTAACGCCTCACTAAATTTTAGCAGCCGATTATTGTTCATCTCACCATCTCATCTCACTTTGTTCCTCTGGTACCTTGTGGTGTCGACGTGAAGCATAAACAGCGGGAGAGTGCCGGTTTATGGGCTTCATATATCGAGATTCCCTTGGAGTCGATTATTCCCTAAGTCCATCGTTTGTTTACATTGTCATATAGCTGATGACGGCGTAGATGAGTTAACTTGATGAGTGAGTGCAACTTCTTCTGCTTTCAATTGGTTTGTACATCACTGATCGTTGTGGTATATAATAATCTAGTTATATGACCAAACCATGTATCTTGCTGTTTTATGATGCAATCTAGTGCTGCTATAACCCCCAATTTAGTCCTGATTTCTTCATTTCCGATTCCCTCTCTTCTTGATACACTGAGTATTCTTTTCAAGAATCTAATTTCGGTTCTTGTAATTTTTCATTTCTCTTTTTTATCGTTTATTGTTCGCGTGTAACAAATTATTTTGTGTTTAAATTCAATAAGGCAGTCATCATCATCAGTGTCTTGCCGGCTGGCATGGGCGATCATGCCTTTCCAAAAATTGCGATCTCCGACGTCATGGATCAATTCGTGTGTTGACCCCCTTCCATGCCATGACACAAGACTGTCAATAATCTTCTCACGCTGTCTTTCTCTATCTCTCTTTCCGCAAATCTTTCCTGTTGTCACAGCATGTTTCAGCTATGTCTTCTCATAATTAAGTGAGTACATTGTCTGTAAAGAAGACTTCACAAGACCTTGCGGTCAACCCCAAACCTAGGTTGATTTTTAATGTTTAACTTCCATCCATCCATCATGTGCCATGCCGGTAAGCGCGGGCGGTCATGTTCTGCCATCTCACTCGATCACCAGAGTCGTGGATCAGCTCCGTGTTTCTGTCTCGACCATGCCATAAGGCCAAGTCATCCAGGTACTAGCTTCTAGGTCTTCCCTAAAGTAAAGTGTGGGTAGTGAGGGTGATTGTAGTTGGGGGATGTGTGGATGGGTAGGAGATGTGTGGGGAGATGTGTGTGTGGGTGAGGAATGTGTCTTTGGGATGTGTGTGGGTATGGTGTTGCGTGGGAGGGGAGCTGGGTGTGGATAAAGGATGTATGTGTGGGTGGGTGGGGTGTGATTGGGTGTGCGGGTGGGTGAAGGATGTGTGTGAGGGTGGGGGATGTGTGTTTAGATGGGTGGTTGGGGTGTGTGAGTGTGGGTAGATAGGAGATGTATGTTTTGATGAGTGAGTGAGGGATGTGTGGGTGTTAGTGGTTGAGGGATAAGTACGTGTGTCTAGGGATGTGTGAGGGGATGAGTGTATGGGTTGGGGATGTATGTGTGGGTTGTGTGTGCTTGGATGGGAGGTGTGTGTTTGTGAATGGGGGATGTGTTGGTGGGATGGGATGTGTGTGAGGGATGTGTGTATGGGCGGGGAGATTGTGCCTGGGTTGGGATGTTTGCGTATATGGGTAGGGGTGTGTGGTTAAGGGATGTGTGGCTGGGGGATGGGTGGGTGGAGGATGTGTGTTTGGGTAGAGGATGTGTGGGTGGGTGATTGTATATGAGTAAGGGTGTGTGGTTAAGGGATGTTTGGTTGGGGGATGGGTGGGTAGAGGATGTGTGGGTGGGTAGAGGATATGTGGGTGGGTGAGTGTGTGTAGGTTAAGAGATGATGGGGGATGTTTGTAGGGGTGGGCTCGGGATCTGTGAGTGGGCTGGGGGAGATGGGAGATTATGTGGCTGGGTGCGGAATTTGTGTGTGGGTAGGTGCGGAATATGTGAGTTGACGGGGAGATGTGTGTGTGTGTGTGTGTGTGTGGGGAATGTGTGGCTGAGGAATGTGTGTTTGGCTGGGTGATTGGAGGTGTGTGTGTGGAGGAGAATATGTGAGTGAGTGATTGTTGGTGCGTAATGGGACGGGTAGAGGATATGTGTATAGGTGGGTGGATGTGTGTGGGTGGGGGATGTGTGGGTTGGGGAATGTATGTGTGCTTGGGGTGTGGGTGGATGGGGTGTATGGTGGGTGAGAGGTGTGTATGGGTGGGGAAATGTGTAGGCGTATGGATGTGGTGGATGGGTAGGGGCATGTATGTGTGTGTGGGTTTGTGTGTGGTTGGGTGGTGGAGTTGGAGTGAATGGGAGATGTGTGGGTGGGTGGTTGATGTGTCTCATAACATAGTAATATGCCTTGTTTATGTTTACAAAATTATGTGACAATGTTTTATTCCTATGCACTGTTGATGAAAGAAAGATGAGTGATTGGAAGGGCCGAATGTAAGACGGGCCTGCGTGCCCAATTTGTTACCCTTTGAAAATAAAGTCTGTTCGTTCGTTCGTTCGTTCTTTCCCCTTGGTCTGTTCCCCTCGATCTTACCAGTTATCACCAAGTTCTCCAAATCATTTCTTCTCATAACATGCCCAAATAATTGTGACTGTCTACGTCTAATGACTCTAATCAGTTTATGATCTTCATTTGCCTTGTTTATGTTTACAAAATTATGTGACAATGTTTTATTCCTATGCACTGTTGATGAAAGAAAGATGAGTGATTGGAAGGGCCGAATGTAAGACGGGCCTGCGTGCCCAATTTGTTACCCTTTGAAAATAAAGTCTGTTCGTTCGTTCGTTCGTTCTTTCCCCTTGGTCTGTTCCCCTCGATCTTACCAGTTATCACCAAGTTCTCCAAATCATTTCTTCTCATAACATGCCCAAATAATTGTGACTGTCTACGTCTAATGACTCTAATCAGTTTATGATCTTCATTTGTTTCTTGAAGGACTTGTTCATTGGTCTTTCTGGCTGTTCATGGTATTCTTTGCATTTATCCTCAGAAACCACATTTCTACAGCCATCAGATGTTTTTCAGCCTAACTGCTCATTGTCCATGCTTCTCATCCATATAAAAGTACAGGTTCTATGTAGCATCTCAACACTCTTTTTCTCGTTTCAACTGACATCTTTTTATTGGTCAGTATGGTTTTCATCTTGCTAAAGGCTACTTTTGCCATGGCGAGTCTTGTTCTAATCTCTTCAAGGCATCTTCCATCAGATGTTATTACTGTTACAAGATAATTGCACCTATTCACTTGTTGATATTGGGGATGCAAGGGCGGGTGGGGAGAAGTGTATGGTGTGTGGGTTTGAGATATGTGTGCGGTGTGTTGGTGGGGGATTTGTGAATGATGTGTGGGTGGAGGGTATGTTTGTGGTGGTATGGGTGGAGGATAGTGTGTGGTGTGGGGGATGTGCGTGATGGGTGCGGGAAATGTGCGTATGGGTGGGGTATATGTGTGGGTGAGTAGGGGATTGTGGTGGTTGGGGGAAGTATGTGGGGGAGTGTGGGTGGGAGATGTGTGTGTGTGGATGGGGAATGTGTGGGTGGGGGTGTGTGAGTGGCTTAGGGATGTGTAGGTGGGTAAGGGAGTTGTATGTGTCGGGGTGGGATGTGTGAGTGGGTGGAGGATGTGTGTGGGGGTAGGGGTATTGTGATCGAGAGATGTTTGGTTGGAGGTGGGTGGGTGTGTGGGTGCGTAGTGGAGGATGTATGCGTGAGTGAGTGTGTGTTGGTGGACGGGTAGGGAATGCGTGTGTGGGTGGTGAGAGGTGTGTGGTGTGTTGGTTTTGGATATTGTGTGGGTGAGGTTTGTGTGTGTGGGTGGGGGATTTTTGTGGTGTGTGAGTGGGGGTATGTGGGGTGGATGGGTAAGGGTATCTGTGTGGGTGTGCGTGGGAATATTGTGTGGTATCTGGGAGGGGGATATGTGTGTGGTGTGTAAGTGGGGATGTGTTGGTGAGGGATATATGTGTGTGTGTGTGTGGTGCGTGGGTTGGGAATAGTGCGTGGTAGGGGGTGTATGTGATGTGCGGGTGGCGGATTAGGTTAAGGCATGTGTGGGTGGGTGGAAGTTGTATGTGTGGGTGGTGGGGTGTGTGTGAGTGGATTGGGGATGTATGGGTGTTAGGGAGATGTGTGTGTGGGGGTGGGGGTAGGGACATGTCAGTTGGTGAGGATGTGTGTGTATGGTTTTGGGATGTGGATGTGCGATGTGTGGGTTGGTGGGGGATTGTGTGCATGGGTGGGGAATATGTTGTCGATGGAGATGTGGCTGGGGGATGGGTGGTTTGAGGTGTGGGTGGGGAGAAGATGTGTGGGGTAGGATGTGTATGTGGATGGGCGTGGGATGTGTGAGTTGGTAGGGGAATGTTTGTGGGTGGCGAGTGTATTTTGGTTGGGGGATCAGGTGAGGGCAGTGTGTGTGGGTGGGGGATGTTCGGGAGGGGGATGGATCGGTTGGTGGGATATATATGTGTCCCTTGGTGTGCGTGTGTGTCGGTAGGTGGGGGTGTGTATGTGTCCCTTGGTTTGCGTGTGTGTGGGTAGGTGCGGGGGTGTTGTGTGGGTGGGGTGATGTATGGATAGGTGGGAGATGGGCTTCATAACATGGTTATTAGCCTTGTTTATGTTTACAACATTCATTTCACAATGTTTATTTTTCTTCCTATGTAAATGTATAATGCTCTTGATGAACGAAAGACGAGTGATTGGAAGGGCCGAATGTAAGACGGGCCTGCGCGCCCAATTTGTGACCCTAATAAAGTTGTTTTTGATTTGATTTGATTTTGATTTGAAGAATATTCGCATTTACTTGTATATTACATTGTGGTATTTCGTTCTTCCTATTGACGACCATAATCTGTTTTTACAATTTAATTCTAACCCTAGTTGTTCACTGTATGTAACAACCGCATCTACTAAATTTTGCAGGTCCTGTTCATTGTCTGCAATCAAGACTGTATCATCTGCATATCTAATGTTATTGATGCATCGTCCCCCAATGTTGATTCCTTCCATATCTTCAATATTTCTGAAAAAATTTTCACTGTACAGGGAAAACAGATCTGGAGACATTACACATCCCTGTCTCACACCTCTCTTAATAGGCTGATATTGGCTTACTTCATTATCAACTCTTATGGCAGCTTGTTGTTTCCAATATATGTGTTTTACAAGTCTAAGGTCTTTTCCATCAATCTGTAGATCGTTAAGCATCTTTATCATGTTGCCATGTCTCACTTTATCGGAAGCCTTTGTGTAGTCAATAAAGCAAAATTGTAGATCTTTGTTTTCTTCTATAGAACGTTCGATTACGGTTCTCAGTATATACACAGAATTTACTGCACCCTTGCCTTCTACAAACCCACATTGTTATTCTCCTATTTCAGGTTGTATTTTCCTCCTAACTCTTTGCATGATAATTCTTAGCAAAATCTTCGTGATGTGACTCATTATACTAATTGTTCGATGTTGATCACATTCCAAGGCTCCTGATTTCTTTGGGATTGCAATAAATACAGAATTACATAACTCTTGAGGTATATTTCCAGTATCATATATTGTATTAAGCAGACTGGTAACTTTATCTATTCCATATTCTTCTAAAGCATTAATCATTTCTGTTGTGACGCTGTCTGAACCGGGGGTCTTGCCAGATTTCATATGGTTAAGAGCATTCTGAACCTCTATCTTCAAAATTTCTGGTCCTTCATTATTATTTTGAACATCATACTGTTCGTCTCTGTTATCGTCATAAAGGTTTTTCACGTAATCTGACCATACATGTAAGATCTTATCTTTTTCTATTATGACTCTTCCATCTTTTGTCTTTAGGCAGCCTGCTGATGTACGTGTTCTTTGATTAGTAAGCTCCTGAATTATTTTGTGCATTAGTTTCGCATGTTTACTGTTGTGTTGTTTTTCAATTTCTTTGCAATTTTTCTCAAGCCATGTTTCTTGTGCCTCCTTACATAAGGTTCTGACTTTTCTGTGAATTTCTTCATATTTGGCAGGATTATTTTTGTTCTGTCTTCTTGTTTCCATTAGTTGTAAAATTTCTTCAGTCATCCATGTCTTACGGCCCACTTTCTTTACTTTTGAATAGTTGATTTTTTCCTGCTGCACAACCGATTGAATTCTTCAGCATTTCCCATTGATCATCTACATATTGAAACAGGATCTCTAGGTCAGACAATGAAACAAATTTGTTCTTTACTTCTATGTTAAAATTATCTTGTATTTCTTTGTCAATTTTCAATTTGCACAAGTCATATTTAGGGTTTCCTGCTGTAGGCTTGACTTTCTTTAACTTTACCCTCAATGTGCCTGTAATTAATCTGTGATCACTGTAACAGTATGCATTTGGAACTGTTTTTACGACTGTGAACGCATTTCGAAACCTTTTGCTAATCAGGATGTAATCTACCTGGTTTTTAATCCTGCTGTCTGGACTCCTCCATGTCCATAATCTTTTAGGATGCTGTTTAAACCAGGTGTTTCCAACAACCATTTCTTGTTCTTTTGCCCATTCTACAAGTCTGTATCCTCTTTCATTTCTCTCTCCCAAACCATGGTTGCCTACAATGCATCCATCACTTTGCTTTAACTTCAGTATTAAGTATTTCACTTTGTTTAACTTCAGTATTAAGTATTTCCGTGGCGGAATTTTGTGTTGGTATTCTTCCAGCGGCTTATGTATAGTATACATATGCACCTGCCAGCGATCCAATGTGTGAAGGTGGAAACTATCGAGACGGGCAGATGTGAGAGTGACTCGCGGCTGAAAATTACAACCACGCATAGTTGTGAAGTGACACGATGCGTGCGTCTGGGAAATACAATGTAGATCTAAGAATTAAAGTTACCCAATAGATAAAAGTAGTTAACAGCCGGGTATAAATAGACGGTGTTTCGTCATTCTCATTAGATGTGTGCATTCTAAGATCAGGCAGGAAATAATTATATGTCTTAATTTCATACTTCTGAGTCATGTGGTGTTAGAAGTTTTGAGGGATATTAGTTTATAGCCTGTAAATTCGGGGCCTTTATTGGTCGGTCGGCTGCAGGCTATTTTAATTAGTACTAGCATTCCTCTGGCTAGAATCATAGCATTATACCAACGTGTGTGTACTAAGTGATTCAATGAGCATGATTCGGAAGGTCGATGCGGGATCTGTACGTAGACAGTGGACTGAGTCGCTGCGGAAGTCCGTTGTCCGTAAAGTTACCTTCATCTTCGTCCCAGGACATGCGGGAGTCGAGGGAAATGAACGAGCTGATAAACTGGCTGGCTCTGCATCCCCTGCAGATGGCCAGCCCATGGATCTCGCCGATGTTATTAACATCCTTAAAGAGATGTCTAGAACAGGGGACTTTGACGTCAGTGAATCCACATCATTGTCCAGCGTGAAAGACTTGGGAGTGAGAATTGGCTCGGCCAGACACAAGAGGTACATCGGGAAAACGAGGGGCCTCGTCAACAAACACAGAACTGGCACTATTAGCCACCGGACGCTGATGCATATGCTGGGAGAGGATATGAGCACCTATGGACCTATCCGGAGTGCAATGACGATACCCCAACTGATAACTGACAACTGATAACTGATTTCCTGTGTATATAGCATATTGCTATACATTTTTTATTCTCCTTACACAATTTGGAATCTTATTTTAGGTAAATTTTTTATTATGTTCGGGATATGCGGTTGACTTTCATTTGTCTTGTCAGAGGCTCTTCACTCCTATGAGAACTAGCCTGGTCTCCCTTTGTCGTGTGCCTTTTTTAATGTACAGAATATATTCAAATGACTATATTTCTTTTAATTCTTATTATGGTAGTGGCTAATTAGTGACAGATTCATGCCGATCGGCTGCCCCGTGTTGTTACTCCAATGAGACCAGTTTATTAAGTCTCACTTCGATGTATATAATAGTATACCCATCTTGTTCGTTATGCTATTGTTTGGAATATCATTATGTGACTACTTTGGGATTGGTACTATGCATACGTTAATGTTGACATGCATAGTGTTTAGTTGATGTTTGAGATGCAAACTTTCATATGGTAACTCATCAGGAGGAATAGGATGTCTGCTATTTTGTTCTTACGAGCAGCGCACATAGACATATTGTCTATGGATTGTGTTTGAAGCAGAGGTGTCGTGGTGCAAATATTAACCACAATCGGCAAGCGGTATATTGTGAGTCTTAGCCTTGTCAGTGTGTGGTGAACGAGCGTTCATGGTAACTCACTGAGGCCTAGGACAGAGACTGATCACCGGCACTTAAGAAAGACAATCAGATACTCTTATGATAAGACTACATACCCTTTGATCTGTTAATCCAAATTTTGAGAATGGGAGCGGCTGTAAGGAGTCCGGCGTCTGAATTAGTGACACGGTTTTAGGACATTTAATTTTTCATGACGGCAAGTTACAAGGGATGACATGAGTTGTAATTACAGGCGTGTTCGACTACTGGAAACGTCCTTCCCAGACTCGACAGTAATATAGAGATACATAGAGAGAAAGAGGAGAGTGAACGTAGTAATGCTGGAAGATAGACACTGTCAGACCTGTCATTGTGGGTGTGTGTATATGAGTGATAGATTGTATGCATTACCTAGGATTGTACTGATGTAGAACTAGTGCATACACATTCTTGATTATGTCTTCCAGTCTCTCAACATGAGCGCCAAGTTTTGTATTCCGAAAACAATAGACGACCAGGTAACGTCAGGACTTGACACCAGTCCAGAAACCCGACAGGTTAATCCTACTGGTTTGTCGATGTTTACTGAACCTAAACAGAACTCTACTGGAATTGAGGCATCATCTCACCTGGAATCCAGAAGTCATACAAACCACAAGAGCAGTTACGTATTTAATTGCATTTGTGATGTGTATTTCCAAACTTGAGACTGCACTTGTGTTCTCAGCCTATGCCTACATCAAGTCCTTGTGATGACTGGACATGACCGGGACAAGTCCCGGTGAGGACCCACAAGGAACAACCATTCTTTGTTAGGATCACACAAAATATAACAGGCCCTGTTTAGGACCACAAATATATAACCTACCTAAGTGAGGACCACAAAATAAACCATAAAAACAACCATAAAATATAACTAGCGCTTACTAGTGCTAATTGAAAAAGAAACCAACAAACGAAAGACTGCGGAACCTGGTAGATCCGACCGAGGACTGATCGTTGTCAGTACCAACAGGCAGCACAAAAGCCAACCTTTACCGACAACCAGAGCAGAACAGAGAACAATATGAATTAGGACTATCAGCCTGCAAAAACCATGGACCTCAACTCTAACGAAGGCTGAAAAAGCAGGCAGAACGAAGCCAAACTTGGAATTTATTTTTTGCATCAAATCAAGTCATGTGTATTTCCATTATTCATTATTATCATCATTCTGCGATTAATTAGTTTTTGTTTTCATATTGGTAGTAAATAAAGTGATTTCAGTTTGTTTTAATTCTCTCTCTCTCTCTCTCTCTCTCTCTCTCTCTCTCTCTCTCTCTCTCTCTCTCTCTCTCACACACACACACACACACTCACACATTTATATATATATATATATATATATATATATATATATATATATATATATATATATATATATATATATATATATATATATATATGTGTGTGTGTGTGTGTTGTTTTCCAATTGTGCATGTGTGTGTGTGTGTGTGTGTGTGTGTGTGTGTGTACGTTAGAGGGGGATTAATTACACACCAGGGAGGGGAATCTTGCAGGGGGGGGGGGGGATTTGCACTGCCTAGTAGTCTAGCAGTATAATAAGCCTAGGCTTCTAACTTTCCCTTTCCCACTCCTAGGGGATACAAGGACCAGCTAATTATTAACGAGCAATTCTGAGCTGTACTCTTTGTTTATCCAGGGGCTTAATCTTTATTTCAGCCATATAGATGTTGTCCCGAGTCAATTTATTACAATTTGGGGTTGCCCACCAGTGATAGTACATTAATTGGTGGCGGCATCCCACACTTCTGACAATACATATTTACATCATTTGCCCAAAACTCTGACAGTTATGGAAACACTCAATAACATACAAATACACATTGCATTACATACAGTACATACATTGCATGCATACATACATATTTACATAAACACATACACATACATACACGAACAAACACACACATACACACATGCGCATATACACATACACGCACATACACACATATACACACGCACATACACACATACATTTCCACACATACACACAGATACACACACCTACACACATACATACACACATACATACACACTTACACACACATACACACACGCACTCATAGCACACAAACACACACTCATACACACCAATACACACACACACACATATTCCCATACACAAACACACATACTTATTCACACATACACACAAACACACCTGCATATACACATGTACACACACATACACGTACACACATACATATACATACACACGAACATACACACAAACACACATACACACTCATGCACACATACACACAGAGACGCACATACACTCATACACACAAACATATAAACATACATACACGAACATACACACATACACGCACACATACACACAAATACACATATATTCACACGCACACACACACACATATGCACACACCTACACACATTCACATAACACTCATATACACATACGCAAACATACACACTTACATGCACACTTACACAAACACGTACATACACATACAAATATGCTAACCAACATTAACACAACCATACACACATACACACATGTACACACGCATAAACACGCATACACACATACTCACACATACATACACATAAACACACATACACGCAATCACACACAAGCACACACATATACACAAATACACACATACATACACATACTATCATATATACATGTCGCGCACATATATACACATACATACACACACACATACACATACATTCACACACAAACTTATAAACACACATACATATGCATACACACAATTATACACACAAATACGCACATACACATAGACACACGCACACACATACACGTACATACACATACACACATACACCCATATACACATACACACAGCCAACAAACCAGTCAAATAACCAACCAACCAGCAATACAACCAGCCAATGAACCAGCAAAGTAACAAACAAAAACCATCCAACCAACCAGCCATTAAACAAGCCAGCAAACCAACCAACAAACTAACCAACCAACCAGCCAACAAACCATCCATTGAATAAGCCAACAAACTAACCAACAACCAACCAACCAGCCATTGAAACCAGCCAATTAACTAATCAAAAACCATCCAACAAATCAACCATTGAACCAGCCAAGACACCAACCAACTAAATAACCAAAAAAACAACCATCCAACCAACCAACTAACAGCCATTGAACCAGCCATATAATAAGCCAAATAACAAGCCTGTCAATGAACCAACCAACAAACCAGCCAACTAATAAACCAACCAACCAATCAACCAACAAACCAGCCATTCAACCACCCATCAAACCAGCTAACTAATTAACAAACCAACCAGTCATTGAACCAACCAACCAACCATCCAGCTAACCAACCAAGCCAATCAAAAAAAAAAAAAAAAAAAAAACCAACCAGACAATAAACCAGCTAACCATCCAGCCAACTAACCAACCAGGTAAACAACCAAACAACCAAGGTTCACGAAAGATAGTTAATATAGGTTCCATTTGTGTTGCGTTGAGTCAGGATCCGATAACCCAGCAATCCAGACACTCCCAAACGTGAAACTTCCTCATCTTTAACAACCAGCGAAAAGCACCAATACTAACGGTACCAGGAGCCACCCGATGTTTCGTCCGTCATGCGTGGATAGGCTCCAAACACGGATCTACCGTCCTGTGAAAGTTAACAAAGTAAGTTTGCTAGGACAACCGGTGATATGTCATCCATGTTGACATGCCGGTACGTAAACAGTTAGATTCCGGTATCTCACGATCCATATTTGCCCACTGACTCTTATTCTTCTTCCTTGGGATATTCATCTCCGGTCTCGTGACGATGTTGGTGGGAATGCATCCGTGAAGAACTCCGAGAAGAGATAGCATATCCTTTCTTGGCTCTCGATCGCAAACAGACAACCCTGTAGTACTGTCTCGGCGAGTCAAGTGGGTGTTGTTTTCTTGAATAACATCTCAAAAAGACGTTACAACAAAACTAAAGTTGAGTTGAGTGGATCTAAGAAACGAAATCTCTGCTCTCAGGACATTTTCATACGCGCTTCGTCCACTCGTTCAACAACCAGCAATGAGTCATACTACTAATCGTTGCTACCGCTATCTTATTGAAAGTTCTCCTTGTCATCCCTCTCAGTATTGAGATTCTTACAGAACCCCTGTCGACCCCCCGCTTATTCTTTCCACACACAGGTTCTCATTCTGTTCCCCCGCCTTCTCGACCTGGTCGTACAGGCGCTTAACCACCTCTCACTTGTCCATAGGTAATCCACAACTGCCATACTATAAGTCCGGCGTGTTCATAAACTGTTAAACCCTTGGTCTTCTCCCTTCGATCTTGCCAGTTGTCACAAAGATCTCCAAACCATTTCTTCTCATAACATACACAAGTACGCAGGACTGAAATGTTGACATTTCATACATGACTTGAGGGACGTAAATTACATTTTCTTCTGAAATCATAATGGGTTCGCCTGATGGCGAGGGACACTGGTAATAGGGGAAGCGAATCAACACGAGTCAGTCTACAGCACTAGAAGTAGTAGCACGTGTAGGGACTACGCTTGAGTTCAAAAATATCTAAATAGAGTTTAAAAAAGCAAGAGGATCGACTTCATTGCACCGAGTTTAATCCCATCTGGCTCAGTTTTGTTCCGCAGGGCTACCTGCCAAACGCGTGGAACAAAGTACGAACTCAGCAGATCCAGCGATGATCCCCATGAAGCTCCGAGAATATCCAGCATTAAAATCCAAGTTGTTACTCTCACGAGACGATAGTGTTATTATGAATTATTGTTGCCTTATCCAATGCGACTGTTTTTATAGTTCAGTGTCTTTTTATTGTTTCTGGTCTTTATGCCTCATCTTCTCGAACTTCTTCTCTTCCTCTTCATCGCCACACTTCGTCGTCTTCTTCTTCTTCTTCTTCTTCTTCTTCTTCTTCTTCTTCTTCTTCTTCCTCTTCTTCTTCTTCTTCTTCTTCTTCTTCTTCTTCTTCTTCTTCGTTTTCTTCGTTATTTTCTTCTTCTTTTCGTTCATCTGGAGTGTTTTTTCAAATGTGAATGCGGTGTGTCTGTTATGCGCCCTTGGGCCGAAACCCGTAGGCCAACACATTCCGACTACAGCGTGCTTTTTTGACCAGGTAGCATTCCTGGGAGACTCTCACTTTTGTGGTGCCATCTAAAACCATGCTGGCCAAGGTTGAACGGTCGAGGCCAACGGTCATCCCTCAAAGGAAGGCAGGGACAGTCCATAGCATTTTCCGCATTCCAAGGTTGCATCCATAGTTGCAGGGCCGACACATAACGCCCTGGATCTGGGCTCACCGAGGGAAATCGTCACGTCCTGCTCATGGCTGCTTTAAATCCTCACTTCAATATATTGGTCATTTCGTTTGCCCCGGGACATTCCCGCACAAACCAGACAGGTTTGCAGACGGCATCCACTCAGCGAGTTTTCGGACATGTGCTTGTCGTTGCGCCCGTCAGAGCTGTTCCAGGCACGACAGACATTCGGAAAACTACCTAGTCAGAGCTGTTCCGAACAAGAACTTCGTTATTTTATTAGCAGTAGTAGTAGTAGCAGCAGCAGCAGTAGTAGTAGTAGTAGTAGTAGTAGTAGTAGTAGTAGTAGTAGTAGTAGTAGTAGTAGTAGTAGTAGTAGTAGTAGTAGTAGTAGTAGTTGTAGTAGTAGTAGTAGTAGTAGTAGTAGTAGTAGTAGTAGTAGTAGTAGGAGGAGGAGGAGGAGCGGCAGTAGTAGTAGTGGTGGTGGTGGTGGTGGTGGTGGTGGTGGTGGTGGTGATGATGGTGGTGATTGTGGTGATTGTGGTGATTGTGGTGGTGATGATGGTGGTAGTCGACGATTTTGTTCGTGAAACAGCCAAAACAATTAGTGTTCATTAATGCTCTACAGGACGTTCATCTGTCCTGCCTACCCTTCGTTTTCTTTTAAAACTGTTTTCCCCTTCTTCTTCATTTTACTATTCAAGTTAACATTATTGATCGAGGTTAGTTGGGTCGTTCCCTACAATGGTCATTTAGACGTCAAACTTGACTTTCCTTTCAGAAGCATCGGCAATCTACTTAACATAGTTAGTTAGTTATTTAGTTAGTTAGGTAGTTAGTTAGTTAGTTAGTTAGTTAGTTAGTTAGTTAGGTAGTCGCGGTTCCAACGTCACAGCAAAGGGCCGCCCCATTATGCTCCGTTCCTGTACCAGTGTATATGACACAAAATGCTTGTCACTGCCCCATGTGAAAAATGGAACAGACAGGAATCTCGACAAACCAACAGCCCGCACATGTATACTATACATAAAGCCGCTGCCAGAATGTCAACGCAAAAGTACGCAACGAAAAATTCATAATACTGAAGATAAGCATTGAAAATCAACCTAGATTTGGCGTTGACCGCAACGTCTTGCAAAGTCTTCTTTACAGAAAATGTACTCCCTTAGTTATGAAAAGACAAAACTGGAACATGTTGTTACAACCGGAAAGATTTGCGGAAAGAGAGATAGAGGAAGACAGCGTGAGAAGATTCTTAAGAGTCTCGTGTCATTGCATGGAGGGGGGTCAACACACGAATTGATCCATGACGTCGGAGATCTCAAGTTTTGGAAAGGCATGATTACCCACGCCAGCCGGCAAGGCACTGGATGATGACTGCCTTACCGAATTTAAACACAAACTAATTTGTTACACGCGAACAATAAACGATAAAAAAGAGAAATGAAAAATTACAAGAACATAAATGAAATTCTTGAAAAGAATACTCAACGTATCAAGAAGAGAGGAAATCAGAAATGCGGAAATCAAGACTAAAGTGGTGGGTATAGACTTATAGCAGCGCTAGATTGCATCAGAAAACAGCAAGTTAAATGGTTTGGCTGTATAACTAGGTTACCAAGTAACATTATACCACAACAATCAATGATGTACAGACCAATTGAAAGCAGAAGAAGAGGCCGACAATGTAAACGATGGACAGAGGGAATAGCAGAGTAAGACCATAAACCGGCAATCGCCCGCTGTTTATGCTTCACCTTGACACCGAAAGGTACAAGGTGAGATGAGATGATGAGATGAACAATAAACGACTGCTCAAATTTAGTGAGGCGTTAGCAATAACATGGTTCCAGTCATTTGTGTGCAAATAGAAAGAGTTTCTTTTACATTTGAAATTACCTCGGAGATAACAAATGCTCTATATTCAAACAATGCCTGTTTACATGTTTTAAGTATTTCAGGAAAAGTGTTGTTCATTTATTCACTTCATATGATATATACTTCTGCAGTATGCAACTAAATATGTCAGGCATTAAATCGTGCGACATATTGTTTGTTGCTGCTGTGTTTTGCCTCCATTGCTGATCAATGTTTCCTTGAAATGAAAATGATTGATCTCATTCTGAGAACAGGAAACAGTGTCAATCGTTAAAGGAAAATAAAGTGAGAGAACAGAGCGCGATAACCATGGTGACAATTAAACAAATACCGATGAATAAAGATGTTAGGGATAGTCATTTTCCCTTGTCACTAGGTGAAGAAAGCGGTGGAACACACTAACTGATCACCCGTGTGGGGAAAGAATGATATGGCGGAGGGTCTGAAGGGGCTCTGGACGTATCTCAAAAGGGAAGACCAGGAGAACTTTCAATTATATGACAGTTGGAACCATTAGTAGTATGACTCTTCGCTAGCTGTTGGACGAAGGCACGGGACGCGTGAGGGAATGTCCCGAGAGCAGTTATGTAGTTTCTTAACCACTCTAGAAGTTTGAAGCTCTAACGTGTAGAAACATTTCAATGAAAGGGTGAATTTCGCCGACGTGACACACTCCTTCACTTCCGGTATTCTGTGGTACTAGGCACAAAGTATCACGAGTGTAGTTATGTGTGCATGCCACGGCATGAATGAACAACGATTTGTTCATTTCACATCACTTAACATAAGTGGCTGCACAGATTGTTATAATGTACACGTCATATGTAAATGACGTGTCTTTTTTTTAGGATGCATCCTATTCGTTAGCAATCATTTGTTTAACTACTATTGTTTCTCGTCTCAATTGATTCGCATTCATTTTTTTTTTTTTAAATCCTAATCGCCGGCTCCGCTTCGAATGGGTTACAGGAGCAGTTCGTAATCCCACATAACCGGGTTCAAAACACAGCTGTGGGCGATTTGGCAGCAGACCACCTTACGTTGGATATTTAATGAACTGGTATGGGTGCTGGTCGTTCAGAAAGCAGTGGCAAACTACTGAACGTAAACTTGGCCAGGAATCACAAACAGCCACAAATGCTGGGGTTGACTGCTATGTCATGTAAGGGATATGCAACTAACTAAATACTGATCTGTATACCTATAAGATGCAACTGCTGCTGACAGAAATCCATATGCTACCAATAATAAAACAAAGTTGAGGATATGTTCAATATAACAACGACCACAACAACAATTACTGCTGCTGACAGAAATCCATATGCTACCAATAATAAAACAAAGTTGAGGATATGTTCAATATAACAACGACGACAACAACAATTACTGCTGCTGCTGCTCCTGCTGCTACTACTACTACTGCTACTACTACTACTACTACTACTACTACTACTACTACTACTACTACTACTACTACTACTAATACTACTACTACTACTACTACTACTACTACTACTACTACTACTACTACTATTATTATTATTACTGCTGCTGAAATCTGCTAGGAGCCTTCGTGGCGAAGTGGTCAAGCCGTTTAACTCGGACTCCGAAGGTTGTAGGTTTGATTCCGGGCCGCGTCCTTCGGTTCACAAGTTAAATTTTTCGGAGACTCCTGTGGGTCGTCGCTAGAGCTATAGAGTTCGTGCTATGTGCGACGCTTTCCGCGCCGCGGAAAGAGACAGAGCCATATGGGATAAAACCCAGTGCAATGAAGTCTACCCTGTCGACTTTCAAGCGACTTTTTATTACTGCTGCTGCTATAACAACTACTACTAATTCTCCTACTAATAATACTCATCATCATCATGTGTCATGCCAATAAACATAGGCGGTCATGTTTCACCATCTCACACGATCGTGGATCAGCTCTGTGTTCTTGTTTCGACCATACAACGCGGCCAAGCCATCCAGGTATTTACTTATCTGCTTTCCCCTTGCTCTTTTCCTTTCAATCTTGCCAGTTGTCACCAAGTCCTCCAATTTATTTCTCATAATGTGCACCCCCCCCCCCCCAAAAAAAAAAATGTGAAAGTCTACGTCTAATTTCTCTAATCAGTGTATGATTTTCAATTGTTTCTTGTAGGTCTTCGTCATTGAATCCATATGCTACGAACAATATAACAACAGTTGAAACTATATTCACTGCAACAATTACAACAACTACTACTGCTGATACTACTACTACTATTACTACTGCTATAACTACCACAACTTTTCCTGCTACTACTAATACTAGTGCTAGCATCACTACTAGAAATATTAATTCATCTTCCTCTTTTATTCTTCTTCTTTCTCTGTTTCTTGTTCCTGCTCTTATTCTCTGCTTTTTATTGTTATTGTTATTCTTCTCTTTGATTCGACCAGATACATGATATCGATCTCTTTTTCCTTATCCTCTTGTACTTCCTCCTCCACTTCCCCCTTCTTCTTCTGAGAAGAAGAAGAAGAAGAAGAAGAAGAAGAAGAAGAAGAAGAAGAAGAAGAAGAAGAAGAAGAAGAAGAAGAAGAAGAAGAAGAAGAAGAAGAAGAACAAGAACAAGAACAAGAAGAAGAACAAGAAGAAGAACAAGAAGAAGAACAAGAAGAAGATTTGGAATACTAGAAGGGCTAAAGGAGGAAGAAGATTAGGAGGAATGAAAGAACAAAAGAACGAACGAAAAGAAAGTAGAGGAAGAAGAATAAGAAACGAACAAGCTAATGAATGAACGCATGAATGACAGAAAAAAGAAAGAAAGAAAGAAAGAAAGAAAGAAAGAAAGAAAAAAAGAACGAAAGAAAAAAAGAAAGAAAGAAAGAAAGAAAGAAGCTCAAATATGTGGCTATAATTTCACACGCAATTGTTCAAACTGTCACGACTGTCACATTGTTTTCTTGTTGTGAACAAAACGAACCAATTTTGAACGAGTTTTGACTTGAGTTTATTTATTTTAAGAAATGCGTAAAATTAGGCGTTGTAATCAGCTGAAGTTAGTTAATAAGTTACCGACAAATTCCAACATATACATATATAATACAAATGTAAATAACAGACTTGAATGTATAAGTGTCATGAAACAGTTATTTAAGTTACACAATATTACAATGCTGTGTAAATCGCAACAGTAATTAATATATAGTGTAAAGTATGCGAGATATGAGCAGTAAATTCACGTTCTCATGGTTTAACGTAATATCAAATATCAAATATTGTTTCGTGTAAAATTGTACTCTTTTTGTGTAGGTGTTACTTTTGGGGGGATTTCTTCTTGCTTTTATGATTCTTTTTGAGGCTCTTCTTCTTCTTTCTTTTTCTTCTTCTTCTTCTTCTTCTTCTTCTTCTTCTTCTTCTTCTTCTTCTTCTTCTTCTTCTTCTTCTTCTTCTTCTTCTTCTTCTTCTTCTTCTTCTTCTTCTTCTTCTTCTTCTTCTTCTTCTTCTTCTTCTTCTTCTTCTTCTTCTTCTTCTTCTTCTTCTTCTTCTTCTTCTTCTTCTTCTTCTTCTTCTTCTTCCTCTTCTGTACTCTTCAACGTCTCTTCTTCTTCTTTTGTCTTCTTCTTCTCCTTTATCCTCATCTTATTCTTCTTTTCAACTGAATATCTTTAAGACATTTTAATGTCCTTATTCATTCTTCTTTCCATTATTTATGTTTATGACCTCAACTATCTGACACGGATGTTTTAAAATGTAAAAATAATTAAGGGTTATACATCGAAACATGAATGTGAAAGATATCGTACATAAGAAATGCGTAATTCAAAACACAATAAAATTTGCAATATTGTCAACATAAGAATATACAAATAAGTTAGAAAACCCCACCAGGAAATAATTAAAACAAATTGTACACTATAAGCCGGATATATATAACAATACATTATAAAATGTTAGCAAAGAAATGTGGAAAACATGTTACAAAATGAAAATATTGAAATATATACAAATAATATTCGAAAATACCTGTGGGTAATCTATGCACGTACTGTGGAGAATATCACAAGGGGAAACAAGTAAAAATAAGTTACTAAATACCAAGAGAAAATGTGTACACTGGTGGTAAAGGGGGGAGGGGGGGGGGGGAATAGAGAACTTATTGAAAAGGTAGTAATGTCAGGTATTTGTGTATCGCTTCAATAGAACAGATAGTGATATCATATATGTGTGTTATATTCCCATAGGAAGGATTGTAATAGAATATATGTGTGTGCCATTCTCATAGGAAGGGTTGTAATATCATATATGTGTGTCACATTCCCATAGGAAGGATTGTAATAGAATATATGTGTGTCATATTCACATGCGAAGTAACACCATGCATGTCTTTTTGAGACTGAAAAATCAAGTATATGTTTATGATTCCCATTGAAAAGATTGTAATATCATATACATGTTTATAATTCCCATAAACAGATAGTGATATCATGGATATGTCAATAATTCCCATAAACAGACAGTGATATAACGGATGTGTTTATAATTCCCATTGCACATATAGTAATATCATTATGTGTTTATCACTCCCACAGACAAGAAGGTAATATCATGTATGTATTTATCACTCACATAGAAAATTTAGTAATATAATATATATCTGTATCGTTTCCATTGGACGGAAAAGGCGCATCAGTTTATGTAATATAGTACATACACAATACACATACATATCAAATGCCAGGAATCATTAATGCTATTGGTGAGAAATATATTTACACATATTGATGAACACTTATAATAGTAGAGGAACAGTATAGACATAAAAGGATATATACAACATTACAACTTGAAAGCTATCACAAGGCTATGCTATACAGGAATACAAGACGGCCACCTCAAACTGACGACAAAGCTTCAGGTCTTTTGCGGGACTTTCAGATCAACCTTAAGTTGATATTCCAGGCAATTGGACGTTCAATAGTCTGCTAATTCTTTCTGAATGAGAAATCAACGTTTAAGTCCAACTTAATGGAGGTGTAAGGGCTGAGCCGCCCATCTCACTATAAGCGCACCGGGAGTTTAAAAGCCGACGCTCATATCCTTTTTATCACGTTGACCTTTAGGTGGATGCGCCTGGTTAAATTAGATACGTTTCTGGGGTGTATGGTAGAAAGGGCATTCTGTATAAGTGTTGCTTCAGAGCAGCGTTGTCACTATGTGAACGGGGTAGATTCGAATCCTGCGGTGTGCGGGATTACGAATTGTGACCGTAACCCAATTACTCTCATAGTACATGGACATTTAAAAAGATTAGCAAACTTCTATAAAATATTAAGCATGTTCATAATTGGTGCAGTTTGTGGCAATTTCATATAATGGCATTGAAAATAATATATTCATCAGAAAATAAGTACAGAATCATCATCATTATCATGCTCATCATCATCAGCGACTTGTACCGCGCCAAAATAGGTAGGCGTTAACAGCTTTCCACAGACCTTGGTTCCTGGTGTTCTAGATCAATCATATTGACGATAGTTTCCCATACCACCGTCTTTGACTGTCCAGCATCATTTCTCTGGGTCTCACTCTCTCTCTCTCTCTCCTACAGATGACCTTTCCAGCCCACGCGATGTTTTCCAATGCCTCTTTTATTTTAAACATAGCATGCATGTACATATATGACGTAGATTAATATAATCTACAATTTGTCGTCAACATCTTGAGGCTATTCAGTGTGTTTGAAGCAATATTACATAGTCATACTAACAATAACGATCTAGGAATATCTCTGGCAACGTCGCCTAAGGTCTATATAGAGTCAACCCTGACGTACGGATGCGAATCATGGATAATTAACAGACAAGTGAAGAATTATGTAAAAGCTGCATACATGAAGTTTTATAGAAAAATGATAAGTAGTTAGAAAGAGAAAGTAATTTAAATTGGTGGAATTTAACCATGAATTTAACTTGGCGGATGGCGGAATTTAACCATGAATTTTAATTGGGAGAGAACTCATAAAGAGAACTGGTTATTCGCGTCAGGAGAAGACAGTCCGCATTCTTCGGGCATGCCACGAGAAGAGGAAATCTGGAGTGTGCCATCACAAATGCAAGGTTGAAGGGGGAGCTCAAGAGAAAAGATACTGGGCAGTTTGACATCATGGCAAAGAGAAATAGCAGTATCAGAAATAACTGCCAGCACAGGAGAGAAAAGGCATGGCAAAGAGAAATAGCAGTATCAGAAATAACTGCCAGCACACGAGAGAAAAGGCTGTCGACATACATGATCACAAAGGCCAACCGGCATGGATTATAAGACGAAGACCTCTTACATCCTTAGCAAGTAGATGCTTACTTCCTACTCCCTTAAATACTATAATTTTAGCATTTATATTACGATGATTCTGAAAAGAAGTTTCACATTTCACCAACTTCCCTGCCAACATCATTATTTATTATCAGCGTTTTCTGTCGAGTTTAGGATCTGGACGAATGTTCCAGATAAATGTATATTTCAAACTGTCTTTTTAAAACAGTATTATCATCATGACACGCAAGTGTTCTGCGGGATGACGTAGGTTTATCTATAGCTCCAAACACACACGAACGCCTTGTCAATGTTAAAAATGTTAAAACAACATAAATACATATTGGCCTTACTCGCCGAGTCTGAAATAACTTCACCCTTGAACAAGTCTTCAAAGTGTCGAGTGAAAGCCGCAAACAGATACAATATTATTATCGAATTATACTCGCAATGTTATACCATGAATGGCAGTAAGATAGTTATTTCTTCTACTTGTGTTTTTTGTCATACTTTGATTCCGGTTTTAAATATGAAACTACATATTGTTTTGAGCGAATGTGATTTATATATAGTTTATATGTAACTCTTTAATCTATCAGGGTTTTGATGCAGGGTTGTTTTTATGGAGTTTTCATTGAGTGTTAAAGTTGTAGTTTAACTATGGTCATGGTTTTCATAACCATATTGTCGCTCTAATTTGTGATAAGGGGACATAAATATGTATAAAATCTTGTAAAGGAAAAGGAGCAGTTTTTAGCACTTTAAACGCTATCAGTTGAGAATAAAGTATGTACCTTTCTTGTATATTTGTTTGTAGCTTTCACACTCATACACGTCCATCAAACTTGTGTGGCTCAGTAATCAAGCGTATATGGTGTCGTCGTACGTGGCGTAGGCAATGGCACTGGGCTGGCGCAAAAGCAACCCACAACGATCATTGTTGTTTTCTTCTTTAATAGGGCCACTCCATCCAGGCAGCTGTGCAACTCAAAGTAGGTCGCGTTTGCTCTCATGGGCTGGCAGGTGTAGGTTGGGTTTGTGCCGATGCATCTCTCGCACAGACAACTGGCTTCTTCGACATACCTATAAGCGAGACAGGTGTATCATTAGAAACCGGACATACATCTTTCATCAATGTCTATAGATAATTACGTGTTGATTAACATCTAAAGAGGGGGATTGGTGCATGTCCGTTGCAGAACTTCGTGGTCAATCCATGTTGATTTTAGAGAAAATGTTAAGTTCAGTAGTTTGCTTTCTGAACGAGAAGTCATAATTTAAACCCAGCTTAATGTCGGTGTAAGAAATGAACCCACCTGGATCACCAGCAGCGCATCGGATGTTTAAGAGCGAGTTCTCTTCTACTTTCGGTCATGCTATCTTCACAATAAACACATAATTCTTGTTTCTTCTTCTTCTTCTTCTTCTTCTTCTTCTTCTTCTTCTTCTTCTTCTTCTTCTTCTTCTTCTTCTTCTTCTTCTTCTTCTTCTTCTTCTTCTTCTTCTTCTTCGTTCCTCTTGTGACGAGTGTAAGTCAGACCTAGCTGAGATCCTCAAAGGTCAGCGTGTCCGACTTCGGCATGCATTTGTGCGAGATTTACTTCTGTCAGACAGATTCCATCTCAGGTAACGGGCTTTATCTACCCAAGGGTATGTTTTCTTTCCTGACAATTGTGGAAAGACAACGACCTATACCCTTTTAAATTTCCAACTGCCGTGGGATGTTTAACATGCCAAACTTGCACACGCGCCCACCTGTTTTTGTTTGTCCTTATCAAAGACGGCTAGGTATCCAATCTCAGTATTACACCGATCGCTTTTACTGCCCAGAACACTTTCATAGACCACTGCTGAGAGAGATATCCACGTAACGATAAGCGCGTCTGCCTACCCACAATATCATTGGATACCAGTGGTTCTTGGGAAATTCTCAGACTCACGTTCGGATTGAACCTGTACTTTCTGAGTATGAAGCTGACATTGTAATCTCTCAACCTGGGCGCCTCTGTAATTATCTATTTGCTAATGTGGGTTTAGAGAAGCATAATGAGAACAGCATGAGCGGTTAGAATAATTAATGCCGGCAATTACAGTGCTACATATATAACCTGTGCCGGCTTCGTGGCTTAGAGGTTATGACTTTTCTCCGTAATCTCTTATACTCTCGTCGGTAACGTGATGACGGTGAGAATCAGCAGTGGTTCGAATCGCATCGGTAACTTACTGGGTATATGAGCCGGCCGCTCAGAAAGCAATAGCAAACTACTGAGCGTAATCTTGCCAAGAAATCAACATACAGCTGAAAGATACTGGTGTTGACAGCGATGTCCTGTAAAGGATATGCCAAAAAAATATAACCTGTAGTATTGTATGGATGTGAATGCATGGACAATGATGTGCGGTTAAAATTAATTACTTGCACTTCCTTTAAAGGACGTCGCATTCAACCCCAGCATTGTTTTGACTGTTTGTGATCTCTTGGCAAGTTTACCTTCAGTAGTTTGCCGTTGCTTTCTGAACGACCGGTACCCATACCATTTCATAAACAGCCCACGCAAGACGGCCTGCTACCAGATCGCTTGCAGCTGTGTGTGGAAAGTGCTACGGGATTACGAAAGTAATAGCTTCGCCACGGAGCAGGTCAATGAGCAGGCAAGCTGAAGACCATCTAATGGTAGTGGACATGTGGTTTCTGAGGAACATGCAAAGAATACCATGGACAGACAGAAAAACCAATGACCAAGTACTACAGGAGACAAATGAACATCGTAAACTGATTAGAGAAATTAGATGTAAGCTGTCAAAATTTTTTTGGGAACTTTATGAGAAGAAATAAACTAGAGAACTTGGTGACAAACTGGCAAGATTGGGGGGAGGGGGGAGGAACAATGGGGAGGCAGAGAAGTAAATATTCTGATAGTTTGACCACACAGCATAGTAAAGACAAGAACACAAGAGCTGATACGCGACAATTTTTATCGTGTGAGATGATGAAACGTGACCACTCACGCTTTAAGGCATAATTATGTGTAATAGCTGTAATTGTATTGTCTATTGTATTTCATTATGAACTGTTTAGCAACAAATAAGTGAAAGATGAAGGAAAAGGCACGTCCAGTTTCTTACCTTGGATACGCATTAGCTCCAAGATCACGTTTTGTGAGATTCCATGGACAGTTGGACCTTAGTCGCTCCTCAGAACTGGATGCCATGACAACTCGCGGGCATTCAGCTGGCTGGTTGGCAGGAATCCTCGGGTCAGACGTCTGATTTGGACTTTTGCCAATGAACATCGTGTCGTGCGTGCTGTTGAGGATCTGGATCAACTGGCTTAAATTCTGGCTTAGCACGGGGGTCATCTGGCATGCTTGCCGTTTGTTTCTAATGAATGGGTTGACCCGGTCCATTCCAGAGAAGACTGCGGGTGGGAGTGCAATCCTGATGGTCTGGCTGTAAACTGGCTGTGAATTTGATCGGTTATCTTCAGCATTAGGAGTGTTGCCTTGATCTTCGTTAATCAGTGAGCGTATCTCGTTGGCAGTGACTTCTCGATTATTACCTGCAGTTCTTGAGCTCATCATGTTGGATATTACCGATCGTATCAGATTGTTGGTGGCGGAGTTTTCGACAACTGTGTTCATGCCCCCTCCAGGAATATGTGGAGCGCCTCGGCAAAAGGCAACAACCACAAACATACTGAGCGCTGCCAAGGAAATCTGAGCCATTGAAACGTCTAGATCTGCTGCACTGGCTTATAAAATAACAACTTTCTAGGTTGGCAATGTAACGATTGTATCACAATAGCGTGGTATATATGGTAACGATATATGTTGTATGCAAAGCGAGGATTCAATACACTTAGCTTCTGGCTTGGAAAAACGGATTGTTAGTTTAGAAATAAATTCTACGGAACTGTGTTCAAAGATGCAGTTTATGAAGTCAGTATACTTAAAGTTCTCTTACTTAATCTTTCGAACAGAAATAAGTATTGTAACTGTGTTTTCTCTCAGCGCTGAACTGATTTTCAAACTGGAAACCTCTCAATTTATAATACAAGGGAGACACTCTAAATGTGACGTCACAACAATAGGAAAATCCGCGAGCACTAATGTCATCGGTTGAATTGACTTGGGGTTTACCGCAGGCTACTGTTGTCTTAGGAACCCTGACCCGGAAAAGATCTCTTTTGTATCTAATTATAGGTGCTGAGCGCCAGTTATTTGTTAAATTTCTCAGATTCACACAGTGTATAAGGATGTTAATGTAACCCACCCCCCTCCCATCTCCTCCCACACCTGCATAAATATATGAAATGTTAAGCTGCTAGTAGGCTTTATCCGGAACTGAATGTTCGTGCAAATGTAGGTGTGTGTAGTCTAGTGCAAGGGGATAATGTGAGGGACTGGGAGTGTTCAGTTTTTGCTTTTGACAGTGAAGTGGTTTGGAGAAGATGAGATGTGGCGGGGGTGTGAGAAACAAAATGCCACTTCGATTAAGTATCTATGAATGAGTTGTTTCAGACATTGGTATCTGTCTTTTCTCCTTCTTCTTCTTCGTCTACTCATTCATCTCTTCCCCTTCTTCTTCTTCTTCTTCTTCTTCTTCTTCTTCTTCTTCTTCTTCTTCTTCTTCTTCTTCTTCTTCTTCTTCTTCTTCTTCTTCTTCTTTCTTTCTTTCTTTCTTTCTTTCTTTCGATAGCTGCTCTTCTATGATGGCCAGGTTAAACATTGCCTTGGTGAGTCATGAATAATTGATTATTTTCCATTTTTTCTGTGATTTTTCTAATTAAATCGCCCCCAGGACTTGGCATGTATTGTTGTCGACTAGATAGTGGAAAGTCGAGGTCAGATTCTGGGGCCGAGTTGTTGAGGCAAGCGACAGGCCAGTCATGCGATTTGGGAGGAACGGGTATGAAACTTCACGAAAAATCGGAAATAAAAGGCGAATGGGTTTACGGTGTGGTTTAACAGTAGACGACGCATTGGGAGATAGGGTTGCTAGTGGCATACACGTTGAGGGTTAATTACTAGGCTTATAATATGTTATTTCTGTTGCAGATTTATATCTGCAATGATGTTGGCCTATATTGACAACGAGAGGGGTTTCTATAGTCAAAGATGTTGGCCCATGTTGCTAATAGTGATTTGGGAACACAATGGCGATAGCGGTAATGATATGGCAACGGCGATGATAATGATGTAGAACTGATAATGCTTGTTTGCGGCATTGTATATGGGGTATCGATTCCAAGAAAGGCAATGAGTACATTTATGCACTACAAAAGAGGGGTGCTAGTTTAACGGGACATGTCATATATCTAATTTGTGGGCACTACCTGTGTCCCATCTTGTCGTCTGATATTTACTGGTGGTGTACCAAGCTACAGTTGCTATTGTATTATGCTGTCTACTTCTGGGGCTGGGATGTTGTGTTGTTTTAGGTCCATGACTCAGTTGTGGAAATGCGGTGTCCAGTAATCAGTGCATGTGTTATCTGTCTAATGTAGGGAATACCTAGCCAGTGTTGACGAGCTGACTTCCGGTGTAATGGCGACGCGATGACTCGTTGTCTTGGGGGAGAAGCTGTTCAGTGTTTTTCTGTGGATTCCTTATGGAAATTCCCGTGAAATTCGTGTGGATAGTGTTTTTCCTTTGGATTATGTGATGTTATTTCGTGTTCGTTAATTGGAAGTGTTCAAAAGAAGCCACGGAAGGCAGGTGGTGGATGAAATTATGAGGGCAGCCGACAGATATTTGTTGGTTATGGTCTCGAGTTTCGCGACGGCAAGCTTTCTCTCTTTCGAGAGACACTGATTGCGGTCATCCGGCCAGTATGGTCACTGCCATAGAGGAAAGCAACGGCAAACTACCTCTTTGAAATTGCCTAGTTTATTATGATTCGCTTAAAGACTGATCATCGCAAGACAAGGACAGAGACATTAAAATTAGGAACATGGAACGTTAGGACGTTAAACAACGACGGAACATTAGAGAACATAACACAAGAAATTCAAAGAGAAAAAATTAATATATTAGGTATGTGCGAAACGAGATGGACAGGAGCAGGCATCAAGATACATAAAGATTTTAAGATTATTTATTCTGGAGGTGAGGATCGACATAGGGGAGTGGCAATAATTTTGGACCGGAAAACATCAACGTCTGTTCAGGGATATTGGGCCGTGTCGGACAGAGTACTACTAGTTAAATTGAGTGGCAGACCTTTTAACATAAATGTTATTCAAGTATATGCCCCAACAGGAGAGTCCAGTGAAGATAGTGTAGAGGAATTTTATAATGACATAGAGTCTGCCTTAAAGAAATGTAAAAATTCAGAAATAAACATTATAATAGGGGACTTCAATGCAAAAGTAGGAAATCAAGGGGATAGATACACAGTAGGAAACTATGGTTTAGGAGAGAGAAATGAAAGAGGATACAGACTAGTAGAGTGGGCAAAAGAACAGGAAATGATTGTAGGAAACACCTGGTTCAAGCAACACCCTAGAAGATTATGGACCTGGAGGAGTCCTGATAGCAGGATTAGAAACCAGATTGATTACATTCTCATTAGCAGAAGATTTAGAAACGCCCTAACAGTAGCAAAAACAGTTCCCAGTGCTGATTGTTATAGTGACCACAGATTACTCACAGGAACATTGAGGATAAAGTTGAAGAAAGTTAAGTATACAACAGGGAACACTAAATATGATTTGTGTCAGATGGCAGATGCCTTGAAGAGATTAGAACAAGAATCGCCATTGCGAAGGTAGCCTTTAGCAAGATGAAAAACATTCTGACCAATAAAATGATGTCAATTGAAACGAGAAAAAGAGTGTTGAGGGGATACATAGAGCCTGTTCTTTTGTATGGATGTGAAACTTGGACAATGTGCAGTCAAGCTGAAAAACATCTGATGGCTGCAGAAATGTGGTTTCTGAGGAAAATGCAAAGAATACCATGGACAGATAGAAAAACCAATGACCAAGTACTACAAGAGACAAATGAAAATCGTAGATTGATTAGAGAAATTAGACGTAGACAGTCAGGGTTTTTTGGACATGTTATGAGAAGAAATGGACTGGAGAACTTGGTGACAGCTGGCAAGATCGAGGGGAACAGACCAAGAGGAAGACCGAGAGGAAAATACCTGGATGGCTTGGCCACATGGCATGGACGAGACAGGAACACTGAGCTGATCCACGACTCTGGTGATCGAGTGAAATGGCGAATCATGACCGCCCACGCTTTCCGGCATGGCACATGATTGATTGATTGATTGTTGACGAGCAAACCGAATGTTGTTGTTTATGTCTGTCCTACTGTCAATGTATAGGTGATTGTCTGCTGGTGGAAGACTATCAGTGTCTGTGTATGTAGTTGTCGCATGATTATGACACATGTTGCAGTGTTTATGTGTTTGACTTTCCATGCCAGGGGTGGGAGCCTGTGTATGGGAGTGGCGATTCTGTTCTGTGGGCACTATATTTGACGGTGGTGAGTTCGGCACAACCTTTGTGATACATGGGTCAATGACCGCCCCGACTGTGACGGAAGATCACTGACCCGATGTTAATACATGTCGCTGAAGACGACGAGGATGATAATGAAGCCAGTAATACCCAATCATGATGATGATGATACGGAGTAAAACGGGTATATAGAGAGAGGTCAATAAGTGCTGGGGACTCCGCAGGCTGGAAAAGATTAATGTTTATTTCTGTAAGACGCTCGCTTAGCTGTGATATTCAAAGGTGTTTGTTTGTGTCTCAAGAAGTCGTTTCATTGATTACCTGGGTAAACTAATGGTATTTAAAAAAGTGGCAGTTGAGTGTACTGTTTCATCTGTCTGGCAATACTTATTTGGTTGCAGTCCTTTAGTGCAGGCATTTATTTGATTGTATTTTCTTGATGTTATTTGCCTGACTGCATTTCTCTCAATAAACTTGATTTAGTGTTAGCGTATTCTTGAGTGCCTGGAAAAGTGTTCTGTAGAACAGTGTGTTGAATCTGTGGCCCGTATGCGTGTGAACTTGAGCTGATAGCAGAAGGCAAATCAAAGGGTTTCTATATTAGTACTATCCCCTACACCGGAAAAACAAACCATTCTTTATTCTTTATACCTCTCTTCTTTCACGCCCCTTTCTCTCTCCCTCTTTCTCATCTTCGTGCTATCACACACACTTACACACACACACACACATATATATATATATATGTGTGTGTGTGTATGTGTGTGTGTGTGTGTTTGTGTGTATTCCTCTGTCTATCTCTCTTTCTCCCTCTATCTATCGCTCTATATCTTTGTCTTACACACACACACTCTCTCTCTCTCTCTCTCTCTCTCTCTCTCTCTCTCTCTCTCTCTCTCTCTCTCTCTCTCTCTCTCTCTCTCTAATGACTTCCGGTCCAAAATATGGAGGATAGGCATTTAAACTTTGAAGGCCACTGGAGTGTTTATCCTTGTGGCTACCGTTTGTTGTGGGGGGTTTTTTCCCCGCATTTTCCTCACGTTGGTCTGGAAGCAAATGTTTCCTTTGCCTTGCTACTGAGTTGAGTGCGTAGAGCGACACTGTGAGGTGTGAATTTTGTGTGAAATGCTTTTACATCTGCCCGCTGTTTGTAGCGTGAACTGCATGTTCGGAAAAATAGCGGCCGGCTGTTTCGCAGAACTAACTGGTTTTCATTATGCAATAATGTGTGGCTACTGGTTTTCTAGTGACAGCCTCTTCCATCGACGATGAACTGTATTATTCGTGGAGGACTTTTGTGTTGCCATTCTGGCGGCGGCATGATGCACAGTGTACATGTGCGGGCTGTTGTTTTGTTGAGACTCCTGTTTGTTCCACTTTCCACATGGGGCAGTGGGGAACATTTTGTGTGATATTCACTGGCACAGGAACGGAGCATAATGGGGACAACCCGTTTCCGTGAAGTTGAAACCGCGACTAATGACTGAAGACTGTAATGAAACTTCATATTTCACTCATTCTTGTGTCTCTCCCTTAGTATGTTGATCTCGCAACTTCTGCCTCTCTTTCCCACTCTCTCTCTCTCTCATATCTTTCAGTCGCAGTCTCTCTCTCTCTCTCTCTCTCTCTCTCTTTCTCTCTCGCTCTCTCACAATCTCTCTCTCTCTCTCTCTCTCTCTCTCTCTCTCTCTCTCTCTCTCTCTCTCTCTCTCTCTCTCTCTTACTCTGCGTGTATTTTACTGTTTCAGTCACCCTTATGTTTCTGTCTCTCCCTCAGTCCCGCTTTGTCCCTCTGTTTTTCTATCTTGCAACTTCTGCCTCTCTCTAACTCTCCCTCTCATGTCTTTCAGTCTCAGTTTCTCACACACACACTCTCTCTCCCACACTCTCTTACTCTGATGTCCCTCTTTGTCCCTCTGTCTTTCTATCTCGCAACTTCTGCCTCTGTCTACCTCTCTCCCCCCATGTCTTTCAGCCTCTCTCTCTCTCTCTCTCTCTCTCTCTCTCTCTCTCTCTCTCTCTCTCTCTCTCTCTCTCTCTCTCGCTACTTAGTTAATTAGTTTTACGTTTTAAATAATCGGTAGAACTAATGTTGTGTGTGCGTGAGTGAGTGTGTGTGTGTGTGTGTGTGTGTGTGTGTGTGTGTGTGTGTGTGTGTGTGTGTGTGTGTGTGTGTGTGTGTGTGTGGCAGACATGCGTGTCTGTGTGTAAAGATGAGGACGTAATGCATGTGCCTATTTATTTCTCTAATTTCCCATATTCTATAATTTTCTAACTAAAAAAAAAAAAACCTACAACTAGGATACCATCCACTGTCTGACTTTCACCCGATGTCTATCATCCTGTCTTCATTGTCAACTTTGAAATCCAGACAACCGGTTTCTATCTTACATCCCATCCTTACATAAATATTCATATTTACGTAACTATGTCCCCCTCAGCGATAGGAAAATACCCCAAAAATGTGAAGTTCCCTGTTGCATGTTCACAAAGAGACAGTTGCCGTTTGTTATTCAAATTATGTGTTCCGTCTTCGAGCCTTTTGTGTGTGTTCAAGTGTTAACAAAGAGTTGTTACAACAGGACAGGTGGAAATTCTCAAACTGTTCCTCTTACATAGTTTTCCTTGTTGCCGATTTGTGTTGTTAACTAATTCAGTTACAAAGAAAAGTAAATCGCCAATTATAACTTCCATTTGGACAGAAGGACGATATATCGCCATACTAGGGTCATCGTGTTATTTGTTTCGTTTCGTTGCATCTGCCACAATTTAAATGCTCATTCATTCATTCATTCATTCATTCATTCAGTCGCAAGCCCTTTGCAGAACCTCGCTCCCATAATAACATTCCGGAAAGCCTCTCGATTATAAACAAGATGCCCCGCCTCCGATACACCGATCTGGAGATCGTCCACCACATCCTGCACCCATCTTGTTTTGACTTTCCTCTTCCTCTCTTCCAGCCATATACCCCTCCATTATTGTTCTCTCCAAACTTTCATGACGTTTCAAGTGACCAAATTATTTTAATGTTCATTGTTGTATCGTCTTTGTTAGCCAACCTTCTTCAATATTCAGCCTTTGTCGTGTAGATGCATTTGTTGATTTCTACCTCCAAGGTAATCGTAGAACCCGTCTATAAAATTTGTATTCAAAGGCATTTATGCAATGTTCAGCTTGTTTATTAAGTGTCCAGGTCTCACAGGCGTATGTTGCAATGAGAAAGATGCATGCTCTTAAAAATATGATTGTATAATTCTATCTGTTCCTCTCCACAAGTTATTCAGTTGGTTTAGCTTTTGAAGAGGAATAGCTATTCGCCGTTTAACTTCTTTCATTGGGTCACCATTGTTAGAAATCAATGACCCAAGATATTCAAAATGTTCCACCACCTCCAATGTCTCCTCATTAACATATATTTCTTTCTCCATATTACTTCTATCTGAATGTATTATCTTTGTTTTTTCTTATGTAAAGCTATAAGTTGTGATTTTCACTATTCAATCGGGTTGAGGTTATTAGGTTTTCTATACCATTCTGTGTTGTGGATAGCAATACTGTATCATCAGCATACCGAATCTCTGGTATGTCATGATCACCTATATTTAGGGCATTATATAGCTCCCTGTTTATATCATCTCTGACTGGCGACTGCCAATATCGAGGAAAGATTGCTAATACTTTTGTTCTAAGGACTAGTGCTTTCACCCATCGAGTATGCCCTGGCCATCCTCAATGTCAGCCCTACACAGATTGGAAGACTTGAAAAGGTACAAAACAAAGCCATGCGCATCATTTTGGGCTGCACGAGAGACTCCAGCTGTGTAGCAATGAGATACCTCCGTGACACCCCGACAATGAACCACAGGATCAAGATCTGGAGAGCTCGTGCATACTTAAAAATAAGTGCAGATGAGCAGCACCCTCTGCTTGACGCTATATTCAGAGAAAAGGGCGACAGGCTAAAAAGGGGCAAATCATGGATGGGTCGGGCGGAAGATGTCGTCAGACAGGTCTCCAGTTTTACCAGTGTAACCCCGGAAAGGAATGAGTGCCGGTGCCTCCAGCTTTTAAGTGTACTTTCTCCTGCATTATCACACTCGACAGACGGTGCAGAGAGCAGAACATTGCCGCTGTTAATGCAGAGGTCAACGCGCTCATTTATGAACACTCAGATAGCCCCGAAGTGCTCATCTATACAGATGGATCTGTTGTAAAGCAGCAGAGAAGTGCGTGGGCATTTACAGCCCGTTCAGCGGGCCGAACCGTTCAAGAATCCAGTGGTGCCTACTCTATGACCACGAGCAGCATGACGATGGAGGTGATGGCAGTTACACGGGCTTTCATATGGCTGGAATCACAGCATTATACCAACGTGTGTACTAAGTGATTCAATGAGCATGATTCGGAAGGTCGAAGCTGAATCTGTACGTAGACAGTGGACTGAGTCGCTGTGGAAGTCTGTTGTCCGTAAAGTCACCTTCATCTTCGTCCCGGGACATGCGGGAGTCGAGGGAAATTAAAGAACTGATAAATTGGCTGGCTCTGCAACCCCTGTAGATGGCCAGCCCATGGATCGTACCGATGTTATTAACGTCCTTAAAGATATGTCGAGAACAGAGGACCTTGACGTCAGTGAATTCACATCGCTGTCCAGGATGAAAGACTTGGGAGTAAGAATTGGCACGGCTAGACGCGAGGGGTACATCGGGAAAACGAGGTGCCTCGTCAACCAACACTGAACTGGCACCATTAGCCACCGGACGCTGATGCATATGGTGGGGGGGGGGGGGGAGGATCTGAGCACCTATGGACATGTCCGGAGTGCAATGAAGATACCCCAACTGATAACTGATAAATTATCATCTCTGACATTTCTCATTATATTTTCGGCGTACATGATAAACAAATAGGGGGACAGCACACAACCCTGACTGACTCCTTGCTTGATGTCAAACCAGTCTGATGTCTCGCCATCTATTCTAACCGCTGCTTGTTGGTTTAGATAGAGCATTTTCATGAGTTGTATTACTTGTAATGGAAAGCCCATATTCCTGATCATTTCCTAAAGTTTCTGATGCTGTACACAGTCAAATGCCTTTGAATAATCCACAAAACGTTAGAATAGGTTTACATTAAATTCTCTGCATTTCTCTATTATTAAACGCATGCTGAGTATACGATCTCTTGTTTCTCATCATTGTCTAAATCTAGCTTGAAGCACACTAATTTCTTCTTCCAGTTTCTTACGAAGTCTTCCCATTATGAATTTTAGTAGCATTTTTTGTGTACTTGCAATTTCAATGCTCAGTGAAAAGAAATGTCGTTATAATACTTGTTAATTTGATTGAGTACCATATTAGGTCGAAACCTTCTTTGTGTTTGGCACTGAATCAGTTAAGGACATATACCATTGGGGGAATACGTGGGGAATATTGGGGGAATACGTGGCCAAAGAAGAGGAACAATAGTCACGAAGGGGCAACTCTTCAGACGCGTGGACAAGTAGTGATGTTTGAAGTTGAAGATAAATAAGACCAAACAATTGTAGCAACAGTTGGTAGTGCTACACGACTGCCCCTGTCAACAAACATAATCAAATACAAAGGTTCAGAAAAACTGGAAACGAAAATACGTTTGATAAATGAAATAAAAGAGGCATGGGACCACGTTAAAAGACATAACACTCATATATAAAACCATACTCGAGGGTACGGTTAAAGGCAAGCTCACAAGAGGTAAGCAACAATATAAGTGGGAAGATAACATCTATGGGAATGTCCCGAATGCTGTGATGTCGGTTCCTAGATCAATCAATCAATCAATCTATCTGAGAACGACTTATAATTATGTCTGAGATTTTTTTTTTTTGATTTTTTTTTAGTATTACTATAATTCATTGAGTAGAAGTTAACTCACAAAGAGAACTGGCTACTCGCATCAGAAGAGGGCGTTCTTTGGGAGTATGTCGTCACAATGGAAATGTTGGAGGTGAGGAGAGGCATAAGGAGGAGGTGGGGGATGTGGTAGAGGAACAAAGAAAGACGATGTTGGACTGTTTAACATCATGGCATGGAGGACCAGCAGTGTCAGAAATAAATGGCTGTACGAAAGACATAAAACTGTGGCCAGACATGATCAACAACGTCACAAGGTACGGTCTAGAAGAATGAAGAGGAAGAAGAAGCAGAAGAAGAAGAAGAAGAAGAAGAAGAAGAAGAAGAAGAAGAAGAAGAAGAAGAAGAAGAAGAAGAAGAAGAAGAAGAAGAAGAAGAAGAAGAAGAAGAAGAAGAAGAAGAAGAACAACAACAACAACAACAACAACAACAACAACAACAACAACAATAACAACAACAACAACAACAACAACAACAACAACGACGACAACAACAAAAACAACAACAACAACAACAACAACAACAATAGCAGCAACGACAGCAAAAACAAAAACAAGAAAAGCGAGAAGAAGAGCAAGGAGAAATTAAGAAGAATAAGAAGAACACGAATAAGAACAACAACAAGAATAAAAAGAACAAAAAGAAAAACAAGAAAAAGAACAACAACAAAGACAACAACAAGAAGAGGCAGCAGAATATCAGCAGACAGTGATGGCATTCAGACCGATCTCCAGGACCATGGGTTCCCACATTTGTCGATCCTGTGTCACAGACTGGGTGGGGATAATAAGCAAATAATAAACGCCCCCCCCCCCCCACGTCCTACCAAGAGACGCAGTAGGTATATAGAACTTACCCCATGATCTAGACCTATCGGCCATCCGCGCTTGACGCCGGCGCACTTTACTTCCCAGACAATTTTCTGATTTTCATTGATAGTCCCCATCGACCGTGGAGGACTGGTTAGTGAAAAATAATCTCCCTCCTTCCAAGATACAAAGTGGTACGAAAACATATCAGCCGATGCACTAATATGTTGACTAATGATACAGTACTTTTCTTTTTTCATTTCTAAGTTGTCTCTATACAGTGTACTGTTTAGACGACGAAGTACTAGTAGTAGCAGTAGAAGCAGCAGCAGCAGTAGTAGTAGTAGTAGTAGTAGTAGTAGTAGTAGTAGTAGTAGTAGTAGTAGTAGTAGTAGTAGTAGTAGTAGTAGTAGTAGTAGTAGTAGTAGTAGTAGTAGTAGTAGTAGTAGTAGTAGTAATAGTAGTAGTAGTATAAGAAGAAGAAGGAGAAGAAGAAGAAGAAGAAGAAGAAGAAGAAGAAGAAGAAGAAGAAGAAGAAGAAGAAGAAGAAGAAGAAGAAGAAGAAGAAGAAGAAGAACAAGAACAAGAACAAGAACAAGAACAAAAACAAGAACAAGAACAAGAAGAAGGACAAGAACAAGAACATAAAGAACACGAAAAATCTGCTTTTTAATATTTAACTGTGTCTGCTGATGAAATATTTATCCCTGCAACGCTCAGTCTGTTATCTACAAGTCTTCTTCTTGTCAAATAATGTCTCCCCAATTTATATTAATTCAATTTATCAGTCAATTGCCATCTCCTCAATGGTTGCTGCGATAGATCTGTAACACTCTCTGACTGTTAAACTGACAGAATGTTGTTCGTCCATCTTCAAACGTTAATGTTTTTATTTTGTTTTTGATTCATTCAAGCTAGAATACAACGTACGCCCAAATTGGCAGTATAGGTCCATTGATTATAGGATTTACAAAAAGAGGATTGTGTCAAATATCGTGAGTAGTGAGATGTATGAAGCGGTTTGCATTTCATAATTGGAAATATCCGGATGAATTGTGATGGAGGCGGCACTGAGGTACTAATGAGCTTCTTAACGGAACCGATTTGAGCGTTATTGTAAACAGTTAGTGGGCGGAACAAAACACGAATTATGTGGGTAGACAGCAACGTGACAGCACTTGAAGCAACATTGATTCTATTCATGTTCCTATTTGTCTCAGAGGATTATTGTGGTTATTTTATTTCAGAAGACAGAGATCATGATGACCGTAGTTTAAGACCGCTCGCTCTTACACTTTCGAACCCCTGGTGGCATGTTATGTGGATCATTCCCTACATCGGTCAGCTTCTCCTTCAGTAAGCAGTGGCAAACTACTGCACGTACAATTACCTAGAAAAACAAGCAGATGTTGATCAAAATGTTCTGCAACACTGAAAGAAAGAAGATAGAAACATTGGCGTCACTGGCGTCATTGTTGCCATTGACGTCACTGGTGTCATGGGTGTCATTGGTGTCATTGGTGTCATTAGCATCATTGGCGTCAATGTTGTCCAGGTTGAACCCTATCACACGCCTAAAGTGTATAATGACATATGTTGCTGGTCCCAAGCTTCTATGGACAAACTAGGACTAAGTGGGTGATGTGGTTGGTATTACACCGACTGCCTCTACATCCCAATACATTTTGTGGTATCCACTTTCGGG
This sequence comes from Cepaea hortensis, assembly GCA_963921405.1. Taxonomy (NCBI): domain Eukaryota; kingdom Metazoa; phylum Mollusca; class Gastropoda; order Stylommatophora; family Helicidae; genus Cepaea; species Cepaea hortensis. The sequence goes on from OY992876.1 coordinate 421,456,807, forward strand.
ACTGAGTCGACCTGACAAGCAAGATTCATTTTTTTTGGTTTGTTTTTTTGTTTTTTGTTTTTCAATTCGAAGAAGTCTTGATGGTGATCGAACTCATTACCACCGGTGCGGTATGCAAGCGTCTAGTAACCACTAGTAACCACTCAGTAGTAGTAGTAGTTGTAGTAGTAGTAGTAGTAGTAGTAGTAGTAGTAGTAGTAGTAGTAGTAGTAGTAGTAGTAGTAGTAGTAGTAGTAGTAGTAGTAGAAGTAGTTGTTATTGTAGTAGTAGTAGTAGTAGTAGTAGTAGTAGTAGTAGTAGTAGTAGTAGTAGTAGTAGTAGTAGTAGTAGTAGTAGTAGTAGTAGTAGTAGTAGTAGTAGTAGTAATAGTAGTAGTAGTAGTAGTAGTAGTAGTAGTAGAAGTATTAGTAGTAGAAGTAGTAGTAGTAGTAGCAGCAGCAGCAGCAGTAGTAGTAATAGTAGTAGTAGTAGTAGTAGTAGTAGTAGTAGTAGTAGTAGTAGTAGTAGTAGTAGTAGTAGTAGTAGTAGTAGTAGTAGTAGTAGTAGTTGATGAAGTATAGGAAGGCGAAGAAACAAAATCTGCTAATTACAACCGGATGTAGGACTACATCATCCGATGTTATGCTACAACGCTTCTCAGAAACACGATGATGGCACAGAGCGTCCTCGGGAAACTTAGGATGGGTCCATGGAAACATGATGCAGCAAATATACCAGCGTGAGAGCAGACAGTCCGTTGTGATTTAACACTCCTGGCATCTCATCGTGTACATCTTGTGCCTTGCGGCGTCGAGGTGAAGCATAAACAGCGGGATGACTTAACACTTTTGACGGCAATTCAACTGCTCCAGTGAATGAACAAGACTGATTTGCGTGTTAGCGTAGGCCTATGCTGAACATTGCCACGTTTTCAGCAGTTAATCGTAGATACAAATGTTGCGTGTCTTCCCCCACATATCCTTTACAGGTCATCGCTGCAACATCAGCATCTTTCAGCTGATTGTTGATTTCTTGGCAAGATTACGCTCAGTAGTTTGCCATTTCTTTCTGACGACCGGCTCAAATACCCAGTAAGTTACCGACGGGGAGAGAACCGCTAAAAGTTCTCGCACAACGTCACGTTACTTACGAGAGTATACGAGATTACGAAGAAAGTCGTATAACCTCTACACCAGAGAGACCGGCGTTTTCTCTCTACACTGTTTAATTTCCTCACTTTGAACTCAAGCGTAGTCTGTACATGTGCTCCTACTACTAGTTGTTGCCACTATTAGTGAGTGCAACCGACCGACCGACTGACCAATTGATCAACCGACCAACCGACCGACCGACCGTCCGACACATTTGTGATCCTTTGAAAATAAAGTTTGTTCGATCTGTCTGTCTGTCTGTCTGTCTGTCTGTCTGTCTGTCTGTCTGTCTGTCTGTCTGTCTGTCTGTCTGTCTGCCTGCCCATCCACCCATCTGTATAACGTCTGTCGACCTATCTATTTATTCATTGGTCTGTTTGCCTGTCTGTGAGTCTGCTGTCTATCAGTAAATCTGTATATCTACGAGAGCGAGTCAGTAAGTAAGTCACACAGGTCAGTGGGATGGCAGGTAAATGTAGTTGGTGTTTTCTACAGGTGTCATTAGGTGTCAGAAACATCGAACATTCTCGTGCGCATGTGCAGCGCATAAACAAAAAAGGCGACTGTACTTACGGAGTGTACAACCAAAGAGCAACGTGTTTTGTGCGTTTTTTTTTTTTTTTTTTTTTTTGTGGGCAAAAGGCCTTATATTCATACGGAAATGCTTCCTGTTTATGGTGACAAATGTTTGTCCCATATAGCGGTGCATAGCTGGGTAGAAAACATCCATCTTCGGCATATGTCCAAAAATACAAGGTTACGCCATCAGCAGGGAAGGTTATGGTGACAGTGTTCTGGGATTGTCAAGGAGTGCTTTTAACCAATTTCAAGAAGAAAGGTGACAATTTGAATTATGAATCGTACTGTGAAGTTCTAACGAATCTTCATGATGCAATTCTAAGAAAATGTCCAGCACTGCTGACTAGAGGTGTGTAGCTTCTTCATGACAATGCCAGACCACATACGGCTCGATTAACTCAGGAGGAGTTCTGGAACTTCCACCTTACAGCCCCGACGTAGCTCCTGGCGATTTCCACCTTTCTGGTACACTGACTACCCACCTTGGTGGGAGACATTTATCGAACGACGCCGAAGTTGAATGTGAAGTGAAAACGTGGTTTAGAAAACAGAGCACGCAGTTCTATGCTGCCGGTTTGGAAGGACTGATAAAACGATGGGATAAGTGCATCAATTTTGGTGGAAATTATGTTTAGAAATAAAGGGACAATGAATGTATAAAAATAAACTGTTGTTATCATATTTAGTTATTTTTCTACAGCCATTTGTGACTTAATTATTGACTTCCTCTCGTATAAGGCCTTCCGTCCGTTTGTTCTTCCCTTCCTCTTTCCCTCCATCCATCCATTTATTCATTCACCCATCCATCCATTTATCATCCATTCGTCATTCCATCCATTAATTCTTCCACCCATCCATTCATCCATCCATTCATTCATTCAATCATCCATTCAATTATCCAACCATTAATCCATCTATCAATTCATTCATCCAGCCATCACATTGTCCTCCCATGCATCCTGCCATCCATCGATTCGTTAATTCATCCATCCGTCCATGTATCCACCCATTCAGCCATCCATCAATTCATTCATTCATCAATCCATACATTGATACATTCATCCATCCGTCCATGTATTTATCCATCCATCCATCTATCCACATAACCACTCATTTTCCCACCAATCTATGTGTTTCTCTATCCGTCCTTTCCTCCGTCTGTACTTCCGTCCGTACCCCCGCCAGTAACTACGCCCATCCCTCCGTCCATCTGCCCGTCCCTTCGCATATTCCTCCGTCCCTGCCTCTGCCCGCCCTCCTGCCGGTCCTCCGCTCGTCCTTCCGTCAGTTCCCGCCCGTCCCTTTGTTCGTCCATCCGTCTCTCTGTCCGTGTCTCCGTCCGTCCCTCTGTCCGTGCCTCCACCCGCCCCTCCATTCGTTCATTCGTCTGTCCCTCCGTCAATCCGTCAGATAGTCACTCCATCCGCCCCTCCACCGTTCCTCTATCAGTCCGTCCGTCCCTCAGTCCGTTCATCCGTCGGTCAGTCCGTCTCTCCGTCTATCCCTCCGTCCCTACCTCCATCCAACCCTCAGTCCGCCCCACCATCCGTTCCTTAGCCCGTTCCTCCGACGTTCCTTCCTTCTTCCGTCCCACCTTCTGTCTCTCCCTCCGTTCGTCTCTCACTCCCTCCCCCGTCCCTCAGTTCTTCCTTCCATCCGTTCCTCCGTTCGTCCCTCCCAGCGTCCCTCCGCTGTCCTTCCCTCAATCCGCCTCTCCGTCCGTCCGTTCCTCCGTCCGTCCCTTCCTCCCTCCGCCGTCCCTTCGTCCGTCTGTCCCTCCCTCAGTCCCTCTCTGCCTCCCTCCGTCCATCCTTCCCTCCCCCTTCCGACCGTTCATCCTTCCGTCCCTCCGTCCTTCCCTCCTTCCTTCGAACCCTTCGTCCCTCCCTTTATCCTCACGTATTACTCATTGATTTAACACCAAGTCTCAAATACCTCCAAACCCCCCCCCCCCCCTTTTTTCCACCGACCCCCACTTATATTTCATGTACCCACTTGGAAATCACCAGGACCCAACTTAATCACACACGCAATAGTAACTCCCCATGACAACTGGCTCGGTATCTGCAATTACTACACTTACGAGAAGGAAACACCCCATAACCTTGGCCAAAACGACAGCCGACGTATCTCAGGAGTGCCCACTTTACAGCAGTCGTTGTCTCCACGTTTCCGGGGATGCCCCGTGTAACTGACTGTCATCTTCAATTGCCACCAAGTTGCACCATCACAATTAAACACTTAATAAGGCTAGCCTTGCCACTGTTTGAGTAGCGGATGCTCTATTCACCAATCCACTTATAGCTGCTCACCAATTTATTCGGGTTTAATCTGGCTTGTTATTTCTCAGGAAATCCCTACTTTGTAATATATGACGTTTTCAATGTAATACCGTTTATTGTTTTTGTGTTTTCATATCCTGGTATTAAACTCAAAGAGGTTTCCGTGGCGGCATGGTTTAATCCTCTAGTGTTTTAACTTCCAGTTAACTTCTGGAATGGTTATCAAGATGAGGGTCAAAATGATGAGGATAATAATGATGAGCGTGATAATTATGAGGGTTTTCAAAATAAGGGTGGTAATGCTGAGGGTAATCAAGATGAGGGTGATAATGTTAAGGGCGGTAATTACGAGGGTGGACAAGATGCGGGTGATAATGAGGGTGTTAATGATGAGGGTAAACCATGGCATAGATCCAGAAACATGGGAAAGAGTTGCAGCAGGCAGATGTTCCTGAAGAAGAGATTTACGGAGCGAACTGGTGCTCTTTGAATGCAATCTGATCCAACAAACTGAGGATAGGAGGAACAAGCATAAAACACAGTCACTTGCTGCGGAACCTGCCTCGTCTTACAGATGCGGAAACTGTGACAGAGATTGTCACCCTCGCATTAGACTACACAGACACCAACTGCGCTGGCAGGTGCCTTCTCAGAGGCACAACTCTATAGTGCCACATGACTGAAAGAGGCCTACTATGTGCTACTACTACTACTACTAAGATGAGAGCGATAATGATGAGGATAATAATGATGAGGTGATAATGAAGAGGATTCTAATGATGAGAGTGATTATGATGAGGATAATAATGATGAGGTGATAATGAAGAGGATCCTAATGATGAGAGTGATAATGATGAGGGTTTAACCCCTACATTGGTCAGTTAGACTTCAAGATATGCTTCTCGTACAGAAAGTGTTGGCAAACTACTGAATGCAAATTTGGGTAGAACATCCAAATAGGTTTGGGGTTTGATCATAACATCATGTAAAGGGCATGCGAAATTTGTTATTTATGGTAAATGTCAGTCACACTCGATGCACAGGTCCCATCTACATACTTTAAAGCGCGTTGGGTATATGTTCCTAGACCCATATTTGTATAACCAATTGTGTTTGTGAGAAGTTTAGTTTTGTTTAGTTTAGTTTTGTTTAGTTTAGTTTAGTCGACGGATCAACATCACGGCACACGTGTGTAACCCATAAGTGCTCCGTTCTACTCCTAAATCAAGCATGAGTCCAGAGAATCTCAGCTCAGTGCACGAACTCCGTAGCACCGGTGAGGATCCTAAAATACTTTGGGTAGATTTATAACTCGAAATTTTTCTCGGGAAGCGCAATTAGGCTAGTCTTTTACGATTTCCAACTGCCAAGGGATATTTTACGTGTGCAAAAATAAACACGGGCGTCCGATCTCACTAACTAGAGAACAAAGGAAATTGTGTAACTAGAAATCTACGTGAAAAAATCCCTACCCTCACCGGGGCTTGAACCCGAGATCTCCATCACTCGAGGCGGACACCATACCTCGAGACCACTATTACTACTACCACTGCTGCTGCTGCTGCTACTACTATTAACACTACTATTTTTACTACTACTACTACTACTACTACTACTACTACTACTACTACTACTACTACTACTGCT
>OY992876.1:421462644-421539938 GCA_963921405.1 Cepaea hortensis
AGAGAGTAGGAGGAGGGAGGAGGCGGAGGGAGAAGGAAGAGGGAGGAGGAAGAGGGAGAAGGAGGAGGGAGAAGGAGGAGAAGGAGGGGGAGGAGGAGGAGGGAAGAGGAGGAGGGGAGGAGGAGTAGGGAGGAGGAGGAATGTGAAGGGAGGAGGAGGGAGGAGGTAGAGGGAGGAGGAGGAGGAGGAAGGCGGAGGGAGGAGGAGGGAGGAGGAGGAAGAGGGAGGAGGAGGAATGTGAAGGGAGGAGGAGGAGGAGGTAGAGGGAGGAGGAGGAGGAGGGAGGAGGAGGAGTGAGGAGGAGAGAATAGGAGGAGAGGGAGGAGGAGGGAGGAGGAGGGGAGGAGGGAGGAGGAGGAGGAGGGAGGAAGAAGGAGGATGAGGGAGAAGGAGGGATGAGGAGGAGGAGGGAGGAGGCGGAAGAGGGAGGAGGAGGAAGGAGGAGGGGAGGAGGAGGTAGAGGGAGGAGGGGAAGAGGAAGAGGGTAGGAGGAGGAGGGGAGAGGAAGAGGGAGAAGGAAGAGGGAGAAGGAGGAGGGAGAGGGAGGAGAAGGAAGAGGGAGGAGGAAGAGGGAGAAGGAGGAGGGAGAAGGAGGAGAAGGAAGAGGGAGGAGGAAGAGGGAGAAGGAGGAGGGAGAAGGAGGAGAAGGAGGGGGAGGAGGAGGAGGGAAGAGGAGGAGGGGAGGAGGAGGAGGGAGGATGAGGAATGTGAAGGGAGGAGGAGGGAGGAGGTAGAGGGAAGAGGAGGAGGAGGGAGGCGGAGAGAGGAGGAGGGAGGAGGAGGAAGAGGGAGGAGGAGGAATGTGAAGGGAGGAGGGGGAGGAGGTAGAGGGAGGAGGAGGGAGGAGGAGGAGGTAGAGGGAGGAGGAGGGAGGAGGAGGAGGGAGGAGGAGGAGGGAGGAGGCGGAGAGGGAGGAGGAGGAAGGAGGAGGGAGGAGGAGGGAGGAAGAAGGAGGAGGAGGGAGGAGGAGGGAGGAGGAGTGATGAGGAGGAGGGAGGAGGAGGAGGGAGGAGGAGGGAGGAGGAGGAAGAGGGAGGAGGAGGAATGTGAGGGAGGAGGAGGGAGGAGGTAGAATGAGGAGGAGGAGGGAGGAGGAGGAGTGAGGAGGAGGAGAGGGAGGAGGAGGAAGGAGGAGGGGAGGAGGGAGGAGGAGGTGGGAGGAAGAAGGAGGAGGAGGGAGAAGGAGGGATGAGGAGGAAGAGGGAGGAGGAGGAATGTGAAGGGAGGAGGAGGTAGAGGGAGGAGGAGGGAGGAGGAGAAGGGAGGAGGAGGGATGAGGAGGAGGGAGGAGGTACAGGGAGGAGGAGGAGGGAGGAGGAGGAGTGAGGAGGAGGAAGGAGGAGGGGGAGGAGGGAGGAGGAGGAGGAGGGAGAAGAAGGAAGGAAGCGGAGGAATGAGGGAGAGGAAGGAGGGAGAATGAGGAGGGGAGGAAGGAAAGAGAGGTGGAAGGGGAGGAGGAGGGAGGAGGAAAGAGGTAGGGGGAGGAGGAGGTAGAGGGAGGAGGAGGAAGGAAAGGGAGGAGGAAGAGGAGGAGAAGGGAGGAGGAGGATGGAGGGAGGAGGAGGGGGAGGAGGTAGGAGGAGGAATAGGGAATAGGGAGAAGAAGGGAGAAGGAGGAGGGAGGATGATGAGGGAGAAGGAGGCAGGAGGAGGAGGAGGGAGGCAGGAGGAGGAGGGATGGGGAGGGAGAGGGAGGAGGAGGGAAGATGAGGGAGGAGGGGGGAGGAGGCGGAGGGAGTAGGAGGGAGGAGGATGGAGGAGAAGGGGAGAGGAAGAGGGATAAGGAAGAGGGAGAAGGAGGAGGTAGGAGGGAGAGGGATGAGAGGGAGGAGGAAGAGGAGAAGGGTGGAGGGAGGAGGTAGAGGGAGGAGAAGAGAGGGGGAGAGAGTTCGCCATTCCGAATTCATACTCATCTAGTTCTTCCCTTCTACACGACTGTAGATAACTTCCTTACACATAAAAAGATGAATTGTTATTGATATTGCCGTGGCATGGAGGAATATCAGTAGCAGAGTTGATTAAAAAAAACAAAGACTGAGATCTACAGAGAGCCATGAACGCCTACGCCAGCCGGCACGGCACTTGATGATGATGATTGCCGTGTGACGATTCTGTGTAGTCACGTCATTTTCTTCCCTTTCCCTAGCGTTTTGGTTCGGGGATTCTTTCATCATCATCATCATATATTTACGTACGTATTTTGGGAGGGGGAGGAGGGAGGAGGAGGAAGAAAAAAAAAAAACTATGACAGTTGACAGCTCTGGAATGAAAGGAAGGCGTGTAGAAAATTTCATCTCAATCGTATGGGCCGTTCGCGAACAAATAAAGGACATACATATTTACATACATACATATATACATACACATATACATACACTTTGTTTTATAGATATAGATGGGTATAAGATCACAGTCATCTACTGCCTATAGTACCATGAGTGTAGAACAACAAGATGGGGATGGGTCGTGAGCCTGAGTGTAGAACAACAAGGTGGGGATGGGTCTTGAGCCTGAGGAATTAAATCCGCCTGACTAGCGCAGTCTCCGCGAACTGTACTGTTTAGGGTTTTCTATTTGCCGCCAGCAGAAAAAAAAATTCACACTTCACCGATCACCACGAGCCCGGATCTCCAGAAAGAGAACCGGGAAATTTTAGCTCCTCGGCCAGCCACTCCTCTGTGTATAATTTTTTAGACCATTGGACACACTATGGTTAATGTGGTTGACGTTGCACTGACCGCCTCTAATTCCGGTGACGTTACCTGGTACCTGTTAAAAGCTGGATCGAAATGGAACCTAGGGTTAATTTTGGGGGCTAAGTCATGCCTAGAGGTGGGGGGGGGGGGGGTCATATCTGTGGCCCCAGGGCTGGCAGACGAGCGTACTATCAGCTGGGACAGCAGGATTCTAAAAACTGTCATGTCATTTACTGCCAATATAGTACCTTGCGGTGTTTGGTAGTGCAGGTCTTTAAGCCCGAGGAATTAAGGCCTCCTGGCTAGAGCAGTGGCCTCGAACTGTGCAGGTTAGGACTTTTTTTGGAGGGTTCTAGAGAAAGCGAAATTGGGATGAAACAGACGGATTGAAGTCATAATTGACATGAGGTAAAGTAATAATATAGAGGGTATAGAAATAGGTAAAGATAAGAGATAAAGTATCGGTAAGGAGGTAGGCAGAAAGACAGACAGACAGAGAGAGAGAGAGAGAGAGAGAGAGAGAGAGAGGGGAGCGAGACTAGAAAGAGATGAGAGAGAGCAGAGAGAGGGTAGAGATAGGAGAGAGAGAGAGAAGAGAGAGAAAAGAGTGAGAGCGGATGGAGAGGGAAATAAGAGAGGGAAAAGAGACAGGGAGACAGAGATAAGAGACAGGAGAGAATAGAGAGGGAAAACAGAGAAAAGAGAAACGAAAAAGAAGAGAGAGAGAGAAAGACAGAGGAAAGAAATGAGAGAGGCAGGAGAGAAGAAATAGGCGAGGCACAGAGAAGAGAGAGGAGAGAAAAAAAAAGAGGAGAGAGAAGAGGTAGAGAGAGAAGAGAAAGGAGACAGAAGAGACCTAGAGAGGAGAGAGAACTGAGAGAGGCAGAGAAGAGAGACAGACAGAGGAGACAGCGACAGAGAAATGAGAGTGAAGAGAGAGGAAAGATAAGAGAGTGAGAAGAGAGAAGAAAGACATATATTGTGTTTTGTTTCCGCACAAACTGTTTACAATAACGCCCAATTAGTTCCCTTAAGAAGCTCACTATTACCTCACTGCCCGCCTCCATCACAATTCACCGAGATCTTTCCATAGCCTGTAATGGGAGGTGCCACAAACTTCGGGATTGAGTACATTAGTCTCATAAAATACCAACCGCTTCACACATCCCACTGCTCACGATATTTGACACAATCCTCTTTCTTTAAATCCTGTAATCGATGTTCCTGTACTGCGAATTAGGGCGTAGGTTTGTATTCTAGCTTCAATGAATGAAAACAAAACTGAAAAAAAGAACTAACGTATGACGTGGAACGATAATGTCAAGAAATGAACGAACAACAGTCTGCCAGTTTAACAGTCAGAGAGTGTCAGAGAGATCTATTGCAGCATACCTTGATTGTGGAGACGGAAATTAACTGATTAAATGAACTATGATAATAGGGAAACATTGTTTTACAAAAAACAAGATAGCAAATGATAGATTGGACGTTACGGGGATAAATATTTCATCAGAAAATAAGTAAATAATGTGAGCCAGATTCTTCTTCTTCTTCTTCTTCTTCTTCTTCTTCTTCTTCTTCTTCTTCTTCTTCTTCTTCTTCTTCTTCTTCTTCTTCTTCTTCTTCTTCTTCTTCTTCTTCTTCTTCTTCTTCTTCTTCTTCTTCTCCTGCTGCTTCATCTTCTTCTACTTTCAGTCGTCATTATGAATAAACGCAAAGAAAGTAGCAGTCAACTTAAGCTTGTTGATTTTCCACAGTCTTTGTCCACAAATGTAACTGGTGCAGGTCAAATTACTTTTCTCTGTTCATCGTATGTTGTACACTCCTTGAGCCTTAAACAAACTGGTCTTAGATTCCATCCACACCGCGGTATCATTTGTCAGTTTTAAAATGTTTCCAATACCTTGTGCCCGCAGACATTTGACGACACCAGGTTGAGCGTATAACAGCAACGTGCTCTCATTTTTGCATTGGAGATTTAAGTGACTTGTTGAGTACTACACTATATAAGTAACATTGGCGTTGATATGAACAAATCGTGATTTTTCCAGTAGTACTCAAATTGCATCGGACTATCACACATTCGGCTCCCTCACAAAACACACACCTAATACACAATTCCTTCATTATTTTATGTCAAGTGCAAGTTTCAAATATCAACTCTATAAATTTGCCTTTCGGTAGCGTGTGAATCCACCGTGTGATGGCGTACTTCAAACCACCGATATGTCAAGTGGAGTCACGTGGTCATCGTGGGACCCCGCCCAGTATACGAGTATACTTCAACTGTGCACATGTGTGGTCTGTCTGTCTGTCTGTCTGTCTGTCTGTCTGTCTGTCTGTCTGTCTGTCTGTCTGTCTGTCTGTCTGTCTGTCTGTCTGTCTGTCTGTCTGTCTGTCTGTCTGTCTGTCTTTCGGTCTGTCTGCTATCTGTCTGTTTGTCAATCTGTCTGTTATCTGTTCATCCGTCTGTCTGTTATATTTCCATCCGTCTCTCTGTAATCTGTCCATCCGCTTGTCCGTTATTTGTCTCTCTTGTCACGAAAACCACTGTGGTTGGCGATAAGATGAAAAAAATTACAGAAAACAGTCTGTGTTCACAGCTGCAAGTTGTTTACTTCTAGTAGCGGTGAGATCAAGACAGTCGCGCGTCCTTGAGAATTCTCCTACATCAAAAGAAACGTTGGCATGATGTTTGCCCGATCGGGAGAATGAAGGGAAAACACCGGCTTGTTTTCGTTGTACCAAGGGGGAGATAAACTACTCTTGTGTGGTTAGTGACAAAGATAGTCTGCCCTTGGGGACACCTGTGTGGCATCAAAGGACGTCACTAGGACAATCCCCGATTGGAAATGAGAAAACTAAACTGGGTTCCGTTAGTGTGCGGAATAAAGTCAACATAGGCGGACGTAATTCGAATAGCACTATCCTGGTGTAGAAAAGAGAATCTAACGTGTTAATATCCATTTTACATGGTTGGGCATGTGTCTGTTATGACAAGGATAGAATTCGATTAAGGGATAGTGGAGTTTTCATAAGGTAATTACTAGTAAACATTAGATGTGAATAATGTAGTACAGTCTAGGGATAAATAGAGTTTAGGTCATTAACATAGTGTTGTGTTGTGGTTAGTCGTTCAAGGAGTGTCGGCGACAGTAGGAAGTTGCCTTGTTAAAATTAACTAGTATGGGAAATCAATTTGCTCATCTGGATATGAATAGTGAAGGGGGATGATATTTAAAAGGATTGAAGTTGGTTGGGGGATAAGGGAAATGTCCAAATGTGGGATCTTACAGTGGGGTGGCTACTGGGGTCCTGCACTTTCTATTTTGGTCTTCCCTTGTCTTACCCTAACTCAGACCTATGTGATGAGCTCATCTGTCCATGACAGAGTTTGGTTCACTGTTATTTATCTGAGCCAGGCCAGTGGCCTACACTCATCTAATAGTGATCAGTGACGGGGTGGCTCTCACCAGGTGTGTTCTCTATTTCACAGGTTCCCTCAGGTTGGGATGAAAACCACGGAAACATTGAAAATTCAGATCCGGGATATTTTTGGTGCAGGAGGATTAGTCAGCGACCTTCTCACTGGGCCTATGCTAGAAAAGGTTTGAAAGAACATTGCTCTGTGGAGCTAAATCATATAAGTATCCTACAGGATAAATACTGAGAACATTAGTGATAGTATTTCACACTACCTGTGGACAACAACATAGTAATGGTTTTTAGTTTTCACACCATTCGTGAATAAACCAGTAGTGATGGATTTTCACTCCACTTATAACTAGAACAGTAGTGATTGACTTTCACACTACATGAAATCAAAACTTTAGAGAGTGTTTGTTCCACATAAAAAGGAAATTAGAACTTTAGGACTTATCTGGGAAATTAAGAGATTCATATGAGACTTTGTACAATGACTGTTTTAAGAGTGAAAACTTTAGAACATTTCGTAGGAAGGAAGAATGTCATGTTCATGGGACAGTGTTCCGCTTTTCACTGTGCAGGAATTGTGTGGTCTCAGATTCTATAAAAATTTAGGAACAGTGTTTAGGAACAAGGTAGGATCAGTCCCAGACTGTATATTTGAGTGGTGACCAAGCATCGTGGTTATCAAGGCTCCTGGAGGTGGACAACGTCTGGCGGGAGAGACGCATCGTTTGGTGAGGTCAATTGTGCTGACTATTATGATGTCGTGTAATCCTTGCCATGATGAGTGGACTCTGATCCTGAGCTTTGTGGTCTGATTTCTACATTTACACTAGAGTATACAACACACATTCCACGCTTACACTTCTCACATACAACTCTTCTTTTTTTGAATAAATTAATTGTTATTAATTTTTAGAAGCTAGAGTTGTTGAGTATGTTGTTTTGGGGTAGAATGAGAGGGGGCACGATCCAGTGGTGATAGAGAGTGAGAGAGAAAGAGGTGTCTATAGACTGACGGAGTGTTGTGGCCGGAATCTAGTGGATTTCTCCAGAATATGATATGGGTTTTAATAAAATGTGGGTGTTGATTCCCCTCACTCCAGGGACGACACTATAGAAGTATAATCTCTCAAGACACTATAGTAGAGAGAAAGTACTTATCACGACACTCTGTCTGGCTGTTATCTATCTGTCTGTCCATCCGTCTATCTGTTATCGTTCTGTTCGTCTATACATCAGCCTGTCTGTTATCTGTCTCTGTTATCTGTCTGTCTGTTCATCTGTCTGTCTATCCATCCGTCTCTCTGTCCGTCTGTCTGCTGTCTATCTGTCTGTCTGTCCATTCGTCTGTATGTTATTTGTCTGTTTGTCTGTAAACCAGTCTGTCTGTCTGACTGTTATATGTCTGTCTGTTTGTCTGTCCGTCCATCTATCTGTCCATCCGTCTGTCTGTCTGGTATGTGTCTGTCTGTCCATCCGTTTGTCTGTCTGTTATCTGTATGCCATCCGTCCGTCCGTCCGTCTGTCTGTCTGTCTGTCCGTTTGTTTATTTGTCTGTTTGTCTGTCTGTCTGTCTTTATGTTTGCTTGTCTCTCTATGTGTCTATATGTCTGTGTATTTCTGTCCACGAATGTCCGCCCGTCACTCCGACCGTTTTCTGTTCTCCCGTTCGTGTATACGTCTGTCTGTCTTTCTGTTTCTCTGTATATCTCTTGGCCCGTCTGTCTATCTGTATTTCACTTGACTCGTTTGTCTATCTGTATATCTCTTGGCCCGTCTGTCTGTCTATCTGCCTCTATATCTGTCTGTCATACATGCTGGCCCGTCTATCTGTCTGTCTATATATCTCTCGGCCTCTCTTCCTGTCTGTCTATATCTGTCTATGTCCGTCAGTCCGACATATTCCCTCTCGTCGGTCCGTTCAGCCGCTTATCTGTCTATATCTCTATACACATCCCGAAACCTAGGATAGAATTATTCAAAACAAACTTAGTGTACTCCGCAGCTCAGCAGTGGAACAATCTTCCACAAGAAATCAAAAACATCGTCAATCCCTAGACACATAATCGTAAATTATTCGAACACTATCTCAGTACAGAGTACCTTTCCCCTTAATAATAATAAAAATAATAATACGAATAATTATAATAATAAAACCCTAGTATAACAGCCAAAGTAGTGTAGAACGAGGTTATCACGGGCATTTTTGTGGCGCACATCGCTTTTGCGCCACAAAGGGCAATAACTCATTTTTTAATAGGCGTGGTCCGAGTAGGTGTGGTCTAGTGACACTAGGTATGTGTATAACATAAAAAATACAACAATAAAGAAAACAAACGAGTCAAGTAAGGTATCTAATAATTTTTAATAAAAAATGTATAGACAAAGTTATAAATTGTTTTTTTTTTTTTTTTCCTTGGCGGGGAGGTGTGGGAAAGTCTGGAAGGTAGTACCGGGGAGTTATACGTCGGCAAGTGTGGGAACATCTCCAGCGGGTGTGACGGTGGTCGGTTCATAACAGACGTGGAGGGGTGCATATGGCAAAGTCATTAAGTAACGGGTTGTAAAAACGGGGGTGAGTGGTATGTTAAAGTATTTTGGACTGTTAGCACATTGGCGGTGTACATTAGTACGAATAAAAGGTGCGGTGGGGATAGTAGTGGATATGGGTTAGTGAAATTAGTTGATAAGGGTGGTTATTAGTGCTATGTAGATGTTCATAGTAGCTTATTCACTAACATCACACGTGTTACAAATAAAACCTTGAAAGCTAAAGATCGTTGATTGCAATGGATATGGTGTAGTGTCATTCGGTGGTAAGTGGTGGGTACCAGGTATTAGTGGTCAAGTAGTGGTCAAGTAGTGGTCAAGTAGTGGTCAAGTGAGGAAATTTTATGGGAAAACGGTTGTAATGATATGGTGATGATTAAAGGTGGTAAATTAGTGGTCAAGCAGTGGTCAGGCAGTGGTCAAGTGGTATTCAAGTGAGGAAATTTTAGGGAAAAGTAGTTGTAATGATATGGTGATGATTAAAGGATGGTAAATTACTGGTCAAGCAGTGATCAAGTGAGGAAAATTTTACAGGAAAGTGGTTGTAATGATATGGTGATGATTAAAGGATGGTAAATTAATGGTCAAGCAGTGGTCAAGCAGTGGTCAAGTGGTGGTTAAGTGAGGAAATCTTAGGGAAAATTGGTCGTAGGGACATGGTGATGATTAAAGGGTGGTAAATTAGTGGTCAAGTAGTGGTCAACCAATGGTCAAGTAGTGGTCAAGTAGTGGTCAAGTGGTCGACTGACCACTTAAATTGTAGAGGACGATGTCCCTAAGATTATGGTAGTGGTTAAAGTGATCGATGACGTGGTCAAGTAGTGGTCAACCAGTGGTCAAGTGGTCGAGTGAACACATAAAAGGTAGAGAAAAGTACTTATATTGAAACGGTGATTGTAAAATGGTCGACGACGTTGTCAAGCAGTGGTCAAGTAGTGCTCAACCAGTGGTCAAGCGCTCAAGTGAGAAAATTGTAGGGTATGTTACGTGTAGTGAAACAGAGATGGATAAATTAAGTAGTGACGTTGTCAAGTAGTGATCAAGTAGTGGGCAAGTACTGGTCAAATGGTCGAGTGACCACTTAAATTGTAAGGGAAAGTACGTGTAGTGAACCTGTGTTGGTTAAAGTGATCGATGACGTGCTCATGTAGTGGCCAAGTAGTGGTAAATGGTCTAGTGACTACTTAAATTGTCGGTGAAAGTAGGTATAGTGACATTGTGATGATCAAGAGTTGGTCAAGTGGTGTTCAAGTACTGGTCAAGTAGTGGTCAAGGGGTGGTCAAGCGACCCCTTAAGTTGTAGGGAAGTTTCTGTAGTGACAGTAGGGGTTAAAGTGATCGATGACATGATCAAGACGTTATGCCGGCTGCTAAGTTCAGAAAGTAGTATCCTTAGTATTGGTAATTTTCTTGACAGGAGCGTCTCGAGCACTGATTTTGTATTGATCAATAGCACCTAGTGGTACAGTCGACACGTGGACAATAGTTACATCCGGTCAAAGATGGCGTCGCACCCTATCACACATGGGTAATTGCTACAACCAAACTACGTCTCATTCACTAAAACTGGTCAAATATGGCGTCACATCCGGTCACATGGGTAATGGGAGACACGTGGTTAAGAGGGAAACTATAGAAAAAGGGTGTCCTATTGATTGAATAAATATTGAAACCAAGATTTTTTTTGATTTTCTTTAGTGGGTTGTGTTCGTGGCGTTGTCTTTTTTCTTGATGGAACAGAGCTTACATTACCAGACATGAACAAAATCTTAGAAGAAGTTATGACAAATACAGAAATATTTCAGTCAAATGTATAAAACATAGGAGTTAACCAAGTATGAAAAGACCAAAATAAGAAATATCTCAACCACACTTATAAAAATAATCAATCGAAAAAAAAAATTGTTCTGCCAGAAACCTACTCGTGGCACCCAGCCAGCTTTAGATGTACCAGAGACAACCTTCGCTTGGGGTGATGATTCGTCTTCAGATGAAGATATTGACCTTTTGGATAGTAGTCATGCCCCAGAGTCTCTCAAGAAAATTAATGTGTTGTGGAACGAAAACTATCCTACTGTCAGTGTCCGAAGGTGTTCGTTATCAACGAATAAGGTGTGTATGGGTAGTAATGATCATAGTTCACATGTGTATTTTTGTAAACATGTCTAATACAGAAGACCTAGCTGCTATACATGTTTTCTATGTACATCTGTCTATACTACAAACCATCAGTGACTATACCTTTACCTTTTCTCAAGACGTGACCAATAGAATGTCGACAGTCTGTTTTTGATGCCTTTTACCACTTCTCATCATGAATTTTTTTACTGTTTTTTCTTTAGTGAAGTAGTATGTGTGGCCGTCTTGTAAGTTCCAATGTGTTTTATTTACCTCCACATGTTAATTTTGCACCAGAACCTCACTTCTTGACAGTCCATACTGTTGACACCGAAGAACGCAATGGTAACTGGTACCATGTAATCAGAGAACGTGAGCATTTTGAAAGGCGTGTACAAGACTTGGAAACAAATTTTGAATCCAGTCCTGAAGGACAAGCACAGAAGAAAAGTCATTGAACAAAGGACAGCAGTGAAGAAGGCAGATATAGTCTAATTAGCCTGTTTCTCTCTGCCATATTAAAACAGTTATAAACACATAAACAGAAATAAACTAGTATGCGTTTCCTTAATATCGTTATGTTTTGAGTTCTAGTAGTACTTGTTGGGTGGTTCATCTGATATGGTTTAAGTTTTAGTTTGTGAATTGTTTTGTATGATATGTTCTTGTTGTCTTGGTGTATCTCATACGTATTCTTTAATAGATCCTGTGTGAGTGTAGATTCTACGAGTCACAATTCTGGACTGGTGTAATGCTTTTCACTAACAACTGACAAGAGGGTGTTTTTGTGAAACGGGAATTCGACACCAGTGATATGTTAGTAGTAGGGGATTTAAATCCAATGTCTGACAATGTTTAAGTATGCGTTTCCTTAATATCGTTATGTTTTGAGTTCTAGTAGTACTTGTTGGGTGGTTCATCTGATATGGTTTAAGTTTTAGTTCTAAGTCTGGTTTGTGAGTTGTTTTGTCTGATATGTTCTTGGTGTCTTTGTGTATCTCATTACGTATTCTTTAATAGATCCCCAAATTTGGGAAATTTCATGTAAAGTATATATGTTAGAATAAGATGTGGTATAGCAAGTTGAAGATGTCAGCCATGGGAAATGGATCTTTGGTGACGAATACTCGGAAGAACTATCCCCGATGGACTCACAGATTACATGGCCTTACATGTTGTTAACTGTAATGAATGTTTCAATGGAGAACGTGTACAATGGAAGTTTGAAGTTCTTGGTGATGTGACCACTTTGTATTAGAAAGAAACCATGAGTGTGGAGAGATGAGTGATGTATAAGGGTTTCTGTACCAGATACGGTGAAGGCATTCTTAACGTAAAACAAGGAAAGTGGTGCTGTTTATGTATTGTGAAATGTCTTTTCAGATAAAACTTCAAGACACATTTGACTACAGAAGTTACATTTTTTTCTTAGTTTTGTGGACTTACTTTCTCCATAGCTATTTCTGTACTTGACCAAAAAATTTCACAAGTTTTGTTGACTTATTTATAAGTTTAGTTGAAATATTTTTGTCTTTGGGCGATATTTTTCACATTTGGTTATTTTTATAATGTTTTGGATTTATACCTTTTGATCAATATTTTAGTTGTAATATTGTTTTCCTAGATTTTTATAAGGTTGGTCGAGACAGTTCGTATTTTGGCCTTTTCGCCTTTGGTTAACTCGTACATTTTATAAGTTCGGATGCGATATTTTCATTACTTGGCCAATATTTTTCACCTTATCTAACAAATTTTCATACATGTTATAAGTTTAAACGAGACATCTATAAGTTTGACCGATACTTTTTCCTATTTGGCCAACAATTTTATTACTTTGGTTCACGTAATTTCCTACTTCAGTCGACATGTTTCTTAGTTTGAGCAATATTTACCCCATTTGGTTAAGACAATTTTCTACCTTTCATAAGTTTGAACGAAATATTTCAGTATTTGACCTATATTTGTCGCATTTGTGTACCAAGGTTTCGTACTTCTCATAAATATGAGGAGTTATTTCTTTACTTGATCAATATTTTTTTTTTTTTTTTTTTCACATTTGGTTAACAAAGTTTCCTACCTTTTTATAAGTTTCGACGAGATATTTCGTTACTTGGTCAATCTTTTCCTTCTTTTTATAAGTTTGGTTGCGATATTTCTGTATTTGGCCGACCTTTTTCCCATTTGGCTGACAAATGTTCCTACTTTTTTATAAGTTTAGTTGAAATATTTATAAGTTTTGGTTGATATTTGGCCAAAATTTTCACATTTAATTAACAAAGTTTCCTACTTTTCGTAGGTTTGAACGATGTATTTCGTTACTTGGACAATATTTTCCCCATTTGGCTAACAAATTTTCCTATTTGGTCAAGATATTTTCCATTTGGTTAACATATGTTCCTACTTTTTATAAGTGTGGGTGATATATTTCTCTGTTTGGTCGATACATTTTCATACTTGCTTAACAAAGTTTCGTACTTTTCATAAGTTTGGTGGGGGTATTTCGTTACTTAGTCAATCTTTATTTTTTCTCATTTGACTAACAAATTTCCCTACTTTTCATAAGTGTGGAAAAGATATATCGTTACGTGGTCAATATTTTTTTTCTATTTGACTAACAAACTTTCCTACTTGATTGATATTTTTCCCAATAGGTTAATAAAGGTTCGTACTTTTTATAAGTTTGGACGAGATATTTCTGTATTTGACCAATAATTTTAATATTTTGTCTAACATATTTTCTTATTTGATGGTTGAAGTGGTACATAGAAGGTGTACTTTTGTCTGGTTGTGAAGTGTGGCACTGAACAGGTACACTGAAAAAACATATATTGGTCTTGGAAATGGCTTTCTGGAGAAAGATGTAAAGACACTATGGCCACATAGAAAGGAAATGAAAGTGTGGATGTCTAATTTGATACGTGATAACATCGCTGGTTATGACGGCGGACATGTGACCTGTCATGTTACGTGGATTGCCAAAGGTTGAATCGGGGCAGTTTGTTGTGTTGATGCCCGGGTGTCCTTTGGTGTAACCGGATAACACTAGGACTACACGGTTATAGAAAAGAGAGAGAGAGAAGGGGGTGACAATTTTACCCTTCGGATGCAGTCTTGATGATGCAGTGTATTCACTCCTATACACAGTGATCATCATAAGTTAGGTTCCCTGACTCGACAACCAATAGGACAACCTTTTTCTATAGTTTCCCTCTTAACCACGTGTCTCAGATGTCCCATTACCCATGTGACCGGATTTGACGCCATATTTGACCAGTTTTAGTGAATGAGACGTAGTTTGGTTGTAGCAATTACCCATGTGTGATAGGGTGCGACGCCATCTTTGACCGGATGTAACTATTGTCCATGTGTCGACTGTACCACTAGGTGCTATTGATCAATACAAAATCAGTGCCCGAGACGCTACTGTCAAGGAAATTACCAATACTAAGGATACTACTTTCTGAACTTAGCAGCCGGCATAACGTCTTGATCATGTCATCGATCACTTTAACCCCTACTGTCACTACAGTAACTTCCCCTACAACTTAAGGGGTCGCTTGACCACCCCTTGACCCTTGACCACTACTTGACCAGCACTTAAACACCACTTGACCAACTCTTGATCATCACCCTGTCACTATACCTACTTTCACCGACAATTTAAGTAGTCACTCGACCATTTACCACTACTTGGTCACTACTTGAGCACGTCATCGATCACTTTAACCAACACAGGTTCACTACACGTACTTTCACTTACAATTTAAGTGGTCACTCGACCATTTGACCAGTACTTGCCCACTACTTGATCACTACTTGACAACGTCACTACTTAATTTATCCATCTCTGTTTCACTACACGTACCATACCCTACAATTTTCTCACTTGAGCTCTTGACCACTGGTTGAGCACTACTTGACCACTGCTTTACCACGTCGTCGACCCTTTTACCATCACCGTTTCAATATACGTACTTTTCTCTACCTTTTAAGTGTTCACTCGACCACTTGACCACTGGTTGACCGCTACTTGACCACATCATCGATCACTTTAATCACTACCATAATCTTAGGGACATCGTCCTCTACAATTTAAGTGGTCACTCGACCACTTCACCACTACTTGACCACTACTTGACCATTGGTTGACCACTACTTGACCACTAATTTACCACCCTTTAATCATCACCATGTCGCTACGACCAATTTTCGCTAAAGTTTCCTCACTTGAGCACCACTTTACCACTGCTTGACCACTGCTTGACCACTAATTTACCATCCTTTAATCATCACCATATCATTACAACTACTTTTCCCTAAAATTTCCTCACTTGACTACCACTTGACCACTGCCTGACCACTGCTTGACCACTAATTTACCACCCTTTAATTATCACCATATCATTACCACCACTTTCCCATAAAATTTCCTCACTTGACCACTACTTGACCACTACTTGACCACTAATTTATCACCCTTTAATCATCACCATATCATTACAACCACTTTTCCCTAAAATGTCCTCACTTGACCACTACTTGACCACTGCTTGACCACTACTTGACCACTAATACCTGGTACCCACCACTTACCACCGAATGACACTACACCATATCCATTGCAATCAACGATCTTTAGCTTTCAAAGTTTCATTTGTAACACGTGTGATGCTAGTGAATAAGCTACTATGAACATCTACATAACACTAATAACCACCCTTATCAACTAATTTCACTAACCCATACCCACTACTATCCCCACCGCACCTTTTATTCGTACTAATGTACACCGCCAATGTGCTAACAGTTCAAAATACTTTAACATACCACTCACCCCCGTTTTTACAACCCGTTACTTAATGACTTTGCCATATGCACCCCTCCACGTCTGTTATGAACCGACCACCGTCACACCCGCTGGAGATGTTCCCACACTTGCCGACGTATAACTCCCCGGTACTACCTTCCAGACTTTCCAACACCTCCCCGCCAAGGGGAAAAAAAAAAAAAAACAATTTATAACTTTGTCTATACATTTTTTATAAAAAATAATTAGATACCTTACTTGACTCGTTTGTTTTCTTTATTGTTGTATTTTTTTATGTTATACACATACCTAGTGTCACTAGACCACACCTACTCGGACCACGCCTATTAAAAAATGAGTTATTGCCCTTTGTGGCGCAAAAGCGATGTGCGCCACAAAAATGCCCGTGATAACCTCGTTCTACACTACTTTGGCTGTTATACTAGGGTTTTATTATTATAATTATTCGTATTATTATTTTTATTATTATTAAGGGGAAAGGTACTCTGTACTGAGATAGTGTTCGAATAATTTACGATTATGTGTCTAGGGATTGACGATGTTTTTGATTTCTTGTGGAAGATTGTTCCACAGCTGAGCTGCGGAGTACACTAATCTTGTTTTGAATAATTCTATCCTAGGTTTCGGGATGTGTATAGAGATATAGACAGACAAGCGGCTGAACGGACCGACGAGAGGGAATATGTCGGACTGACGGACATAGACAGATATAGACAGACAGGAAGAGAGGCCGAGAGACATATAGACAGACAGATAGACGGGCCAGCATGTATGACAGACAGATATAGAGGCAGATAGACAGACAGACGGGCCAAGAGATATACAGATAGACAAACGAGTCAAGTGAAATACAGATAGACAGACGGGCCAAGAGATATACAGAGAAACAGAAAGACAGACAGACGTATACACGAACGGGAGAACAGAAAACGGTCGGAGTGACGGGCGAACATTCGTGGACAGAAATACACAGACATATAGACACATAGAGAGACAAGCAAACATAAAGACAGACAAACAGACAAATAAACAAACGGACAGACAGACAGACAGACAGACAGACGGACGGACGGACGGACGGATGGCATACAGATAACAGACAGACAAACGGATGGACAGACAGACACATACCAGACAGACAGACGGATGGACAGATAGATGGACGGACAGACAAACAGACAGACATATAACAGTCAGACAGACTGGTTTACAGACAAACAGACAAATAACATACAGACGAATGGACAGACAGACAGATAGACAACAGACAGACGGACAGAGAGACGGATGGATAGACAGACAGATGAACAGACAGACAGATAACAGAGACAGATAACAGACAGGCTGATGTATAGACGAACAGAACGATAACAGATAGACGGATGGACAGACAGATAGATAACAGCCAGACAGAGTGTCGTGATAAGTACTTTCTCTCTACTATAGTGTCTTGAGAGATTATACTTCTATAGTGTCGTCCCTGGAGTGAGGGGAATCAACACCAACATTTTATTAAAACCCATATCATATTCTGGAGAAATCCACTAGATTCCGCCCACAACACTCCGTCAGTCTATAGACACCTCTTTCTCTCTCACTCTCTATCACCACTGGATCGTGCCTCCTCTCATTCTACCCCAAAACAACATACTCAACAACTCTAGCTTCTAAAAATTAATAACAATTAATTTATTCAAAAAAAAGAAGAGTTGTATGTGAGAAGTGTAAGCGTGGAATGTGTGTTGTATACTCTAGTGTAAATGTAGAGATCAGACCACAAAGCTCAGGATCAGAGTCCACTCATCATGGCAAGGATTACACGACATCATAATAGTCAGCACAATTGACCTCACCAAACGATGCGTCTCTCCCGCCAGACGTTGTCCACCTCCAGGAGCCTTGATAACCACGATGCTTGGTCACCACTCAAATATACAGTCTGGGACTGATCCTACCTTGTTCCTAAACACTGTTCCTAAATGTTTATAGAATCTGAGACCACACAATTCCTGCACAGTGAAAAGCGGAACACTGTCCCATGAACATGACATTCTTCCTTCCTACGAAATGTTCTAAAGTTTTCACTCTTAAAACAGTCATTGTACAAAGTCTCATATGAATCTCTTAATTTCCCAGATAAGTCCTAAAGTTCTAATTTCCTTTTAATGTGGAACAAACACTCTCTAAAGTTTTGGTTTCATGTAGTGTGAAAGTCAATCACTACTGTTCTAGTTATAAGTGGAGTGAAAATCCATCACTACTGGTTTATTCACGAATGGTGTGAAAACTAAAAACCATTACTATGTTGCTGTCCACAGGTAGTGTGAAATACTATCACTAATGTTCTCAGTATTTATCTTGTAGGATACTTATATGATTTAGCTCCACAGAGCAATGTTCTTTCAAACCTTTTCTAGCATAGGCCCAGTGAGAAGGTCGCTGACTAATCCTCCTGCACCAAAAATATCCCGGATCTGAATTTTCAATGTTTCCGTGGTTTTCATCCTAACCTGAGGGAACCTGTGAAATAGAGAACACACCTGGTGAGAGCCACCCCGTCACTGATCACTATTAGATGAGTGTAGGCCACTGGCCTGGCTCAGATAAATAACAGTGAACCAAACTCTGTCATGGACAGATGAGCTCATCACATAGGTCTGAGTTAGGGTAAGACAAGGGAAGACCAAAATAGAAAGTGCAGGACCCCAGTAGCCACCCCACTGTAAGATCCCACATTTGGACATTTCCCTTATCCCCCAACCAACTTCAATCCTTTTAAATATCATCCCCCTTCACTATTCATAACCAGCTGAGCAAATTGATTTCCCATACTAGTTAATTTTAACAAGGCAACTTCCTACTGTCGCGGACACTCCTTGAACGACTAACCACAACACAACACTATGTTAATGACCTAAACTCTATTTATCCCTAGACTGTACTACATTATTCACATCTAATGTTTACTAGTAATTACCTTATGAAAACTCCACTATCCCTTAATCGAATCTTGACATGACATTGGCACCTTGCCGTCTTGACAGACGATAGTTTGTGCTTTAAAAAGGCATAATAACTTTTAACTATGGCGGTAGCGAGTGTGACTGATAAGGCCAATTTGCGCTGTAAATGTCCGTTCACAGTGGGTGCATGTGAACACGTGGTCATTTCCACCATCATGCACCATCTTACGTCTCAAACGCTTGGTGTGTGACTTTTCTGCAATAATTTTGCTCTCCATAGCACAAAGCCTGGGCTAAAATATAGAGATCATGTGTTGCCCATGCAGCATGATCCCTCTCTCGGCCTGCCTAGTTCACTCCAGAGGAAAGGTAACACCCCTACATCTGGAACAAGACAAGCTGCAGAAGTTGCCGGATCAGCAAAGCAATGCTCTAACTGTCCGCCTGTCGGAGCTTCGATCCTAGACCAGTCGCCAACCAAGGCTTAGGGCCTGGTCTGCCCTGCCATGACAATTTTGTCTTTAGCTTGCATTTCCTCGCACCAGGGTAAGGCTTGTACCCTCCCAATTGCGCTCTTCCGCCCGAAGCCGTTGGCACAATGTGGGGTGTCGGGTTTGGTAAGCGCCGCCCAACGTTCGGCGCTAACAGAAACCAGGTAGTACCGTCTACTGTTATACGGTAGCTCAGTCATATCTGACTAAGACCTGACTGCAAAATCGAATCTTATCCTTGTCAAAACAGACACATGACCAACCATGTAAAATGGATATTAACACGTTAGATTCTCTTTTCTACACCAGGATAGGGCTATTCGAATTACGTCCGCCTATGTTGACTTTATTCTGCACACTAACGGAACCCAGTTTACTTTTCTCATTTCCAGTCGGGGATTGTCCTAGTGACGTCCTTTGATGCCACACAGGTGTCCCCAAGGGCAGACTATCTTTGTCACTAACCACACAAGAAAAGTTTATCTCCCCCTTGGTACAACGAAAACAAGACGGTGTTTTCCCTTCATTCTCCCGATCGGGCAAACATCATGCCAACGTTTCTTTTGATGTAGGAGAATTCTCAAGGACGCGCGACTGTCTTGATCTCACCGCTACTAGAAGTAAACAACTTGCAGCTGTGAACACAGACTGTTTTCTGTAATTTTTTTCATCTCATCGCCAACCACAGTGGTTTTCGTGACAAGAGAGACAAATAACGGACAAGCGGATGGACAGATTACAGAGAGACGGATGGAAATATAACAGACAGACGGATGGACAGATAACAGACAGATTGACAAACAGACAGATAGTAGACAGACCGACAGACAGACAGACAGACAGACAGACAGACAGACAGACAGACAGACAGACAGACAGACAGACAGACCGACAGACAGACAGACAGACAGACAGACAGACAGACAGACAGACCGACAGACAGACAGACAGACCGACAGACAGACAGACAGACAGACAGACAGACCACACATGTGCACAGTTGAAGTATACTCGTATACTGGGCGGGGTCCCACGATGACCACGTGACTCCACTTGACATATCGGTGGTTTGAAGTACGCCATCACACGGTGGATTCGTATGTGCGTACGTGTATATGTATATGAGTGTCTATGTGTGTGTATGTGTGTGTGCGTGAGTGCGTATGCGTATATGTACGCGAGTGTCTATGTGTGTGCGTGTGTGCGGGCGTGTGGTAGTATGTGTATATGTATGTGAATGTCTATGTGTGTGTATGTGTGTGTGCGTGAGTGCGTATGCGTATATGTACGCGAGTGTCTATGTGTGTGCGTGTGTGCGTGCGTGTGGTAGTATGTGTATATGTATGTGTGTGTATTTTTGTGTAGTACGCATATGTATGTGAGTGTCTATGTGTGTATGTGTGGTAGCATGTGTATATTATGTGAGTGTCTATGTGTGTGTGTGTGTGAGTGTGTGGTATGTGTATATGCATGTGAGTGTCTATGTGTGTCGGTCTGTGTGTGTGAGTATCCTTAGTTAGCTAGTTAGTTAGTTAGTCGCGGTTCCAACTCCACAGCAACGGGTCGTCCCCATTATGCTCCGTTCCTGTGCCAGTGAATATCACACAAAATGCTCCCCAATGTCAATTGTGAAAAGTGGAACAGACAGGAGTCTCGGCAATCAAACAGCCCGCACAGGTACACTGTGCATTATGCCGCCGCCAGAATGCCAACACAAAAGTCCTCCACGGAAACCACAGTTCATCGTCGATGGAATCGGCAGTCACCAGAAAGACCTCATTGATCCAGGTTTTCTCACATGGCTCTGTCTCTACCGGCAGGGCGACCCGCCAAAAGCGTCGCATAAAGCACGAACTCCGCAGCTCCAGCACCGACTCCCAGGAGTCTCCTGAAAAATGCACTCGTGAACCGAAAAGGCAAATCAGTCAATTCAGCAACAGCCGGTAGCCATTTTTCCGAACATGCAGGTCTCTGTACAAACAAAATTGGACATGTAAAAGCATTCCACGTGAATACCGCAGCTCACAGAGTCGCGCCACGCACTCACTCAATAGCAGGGCGCGGGACTATATACTACCAGTCCAACATGAGGAAAATGCGAAATGCAAACCGCAGCCACAAGGATAATTACTCCTGAGGCTGTAGAGGTTCAATGCCTAACGCCATGTCTATACGTGAGTGTATGGGTGTCGGTGAGTGTGAACTCGTCGCTTTTTATTTCTTTTGAAGACTTCATGAACAAGACGTTTATTGAAGCATATTTGAAGATGACTGTCGTAATGTCATGAGTGGATGATTTGTTGCTTGATGAGTTTCACTTGTCAACTTCGAATGTCTGGGCGGGGCTTTACTCTATACAAGTGCCACTATTCTATGGGACACAAAGAAATTCTATGGGTGATCAAAACATAAGGGTAATAAAGACATGATGAGTGTAATCCAGATGAGGCTGATCAAGATGATAGTGATAATGATGAAGTTGACAATGATGATAGTGATCATGATGAGGATGGTAATAATGAGGATGATCAAGATGAGTGTGATAAAGATGCGGCTAGTAATGATGAGAGTGGTAATGATAAAGGTGGTCAAGATGAGTGTGAAAAAGATGCGGCTAGTAATGATGAGAGTGGTAATGATTAAGGTGATCAAGATGAGGGTGATCAAGATGAGTCTGATAATAAAGGTGGTAGCGATGAGGATGATAACAAAGAGGGTGATAATGATAAGGGTGATCAAGATGAGAGTGGTAATGATAAGGGTGATAATGATGAGGGTGATAATGATGAGGGTGGTAATCATGAGGGTGAACAAGATAAGGGGGATTATGACGAGGGTGATAATGATGAGGGCGATCAAGATGAGTGTGGTAATTGTGAGGGTGATCAAGATGAGAGTTATCAAATAGGGGTGGTAGTAATGAGGGTGATAATGATTAGGGTGGCGCTGACGAGGGTGATCAAGATGAGAGTGATAATGAGGTTGGTCATGATGAGGGTGATTATGATAAGGTAGTAATGATAAGGGTGATAAAGATAAGGTTAGCAAGATGAGGGTGGTAATTATGAGGGTTAAAATTTGAGGGTGATCAAGATTTTGTGAAAGGGGGATTATGACGAGGGTGATAATGATGAGGGCGATCAAGATGAGTGTGGTAATTGTGAGAGTGGTCAAGATGAGAGTATTAATGATGAGGGTGATAATAATGATGGTGGTAATGATGAGGGTGATCAAGATAAGGGTGATTATTATTTGATTGATAATGATAAGGGTGATCCAGCTTAGTGTGCTAGTGATGAGGGAGATCAAAATGAGGGTGTTCAAGATGCTTATGGTAATGATGAAAGTTATCAAGATAGGGGTGGTAGTAATGAGGGTGATAATAAGAGTGGCGCTGACGAGGGTGATCAAGATGAGAGTGATAATGATGTTGGTAATGATGAGGGTGATTATGATAAGGTGGTAATGATAAGGGTGATAAAGATAAGGTTATCAAAATTAGGGTGGTCATTATGAGGGTTACAAAATGAGGATGATCATGATTTTGTGAGCGCATTATGGAAGAAATAAACGGGAAAAATTGAAGACAACTGCCAAGAAAGGTGAAAAAAAATGCAAGGGGAAGGTAAGGATATAAATATTAGGATGACTTGACCACATGGAAAGCAGTGCCACCCAAGAACACAGGCCTGATCCACGACTCTGGTGATTGTGTGAAATATGACCTCCCACGCTTATCGGCATGGTACATGCTGATGATGGGCTGTGTGATAAAATGTAAGGCACCATGTATATTGTTCGTATTACTGTTTGCAATACTTTAAAAAAGTCAAGTCTTAGCCAGATATCACTGAGCTACCGTATAACAGTAGACGGTACTACCTGCTTTCTGTTAACGCCAGATTTTGAGCGGTGTTCACCAAACCTGACACCCCACATTGTTCGGGCGGAGGAGTACAATTGATAGGGTACACGATTTACCGTTGTGCGAGGAAATGCAACCTAAAGAATAAATGCCATCGCAAGGCAGATCAGGCTCTAAGCTTTGGATGGCTTCATCCCTAGTCACCGCCATGGATTGTGTTTATTATGCCTCAATGCGTGATAAAATCATGATTTCGGGAGACAGCCTCATTAGAATGAAAATATCCGGCTGAGAAATAATGGAGTTGTGCACTGATAAACAAGTAAGGGCCAAAATATAATCGGTGTGGGTGTTATTGTAAACACGTTATGGAAATTCTAGACCACAAATATGTGGGTGGTCACAGAAATATCAATTGGGGAACCGGTTGAGGACACCAAGACAGTTCTTAACTAAACACACGTGTATTGTTTGACGCTCAGAGAAGTAGAAGATTGAAGTAGAGACTAGAGGACACACTTGACAACATAAACATTGAATGCTATAATTACCGACCGGGATTTGAACCTGTCATCTTTAAATGACGACAGCGTCCTGCCGCAGGAACAAGTGCACTACGACGATTGACAACTAGACACCCCTAGTTGGTCCACATTACCTCACTGATTATGTTTGAGATGATTGTGACGTCCTGTAAAGAATATGCAGCTAATTAATCTTCCCCTTGACTTTTTCCTATCCATTATTCCAGTTGGGAACAAATTGTCCAGTATTTCTATCCTCACAACTTGTCCAATAAAATCGTGACTGTCCTCAATTAATTTCTTGAATCAATTTACGGTTTTCATATGTTTCTTGTAGACCAGTGGTTCTCAACCTTTTTTGGCCCGTGCCCCCCTTCACCATATTTTCAGAACGTCATTCCCCCCCCCCCCTCCCTATCAAACATTTGGCCCGTGCCCCCCTTCACCGTATTTTCAGAACATCATACCCCCCTTTTCATATTTCCTATCTAAAAAAAAAAACACCCCTACACAGTATACGTAAAAATGTAAGGTAAATTTAATAGCATATACTAAAACAAGTCTATACATCCACATAAAACATGATTTGTAGGTCTACTGACTTTATAAAATGAATTTTAGAAGGATGAGACGTACTTAACTGTAAAGTATGAAGAGAAAAACAATATCAAGTAATCGGTTCTTGTATTAACGCGATCTTGAAAAGGTCTTCATCCCCCCCCCCCCCGGAAGCCCTAAAATTCCCCCCTGTGGGGGAGGGGGGAATTCCCCACCGGTTGAGAACCACTGTTGTAGACCTTGCAAATTAGTTTGTCTCCGTCCACGGCATTCTTTGTACTCTCCTCAGAAACCACATTTTCACTGCCATTATATGTTTCTCATCTTGTCAGTTTCACTGGAATTTTCTTTTGCGCTGGCTGACTTTGAAATCAAACGTAGTCCATACACACTATTTCCAGTAGCACTGGACTGAATTTTGTGTTAATTTACGTCCCCAAGTCAAGGACCTGGGGACGTAAATTAACACAAAATTCAGTCCAGTGCTACTGGAAATAGTGTCAAGGACCTCCCCCGATGGTGTTTCCACCTTGTCGTGGTGGGGGTGCTTGAGTTTCTCAATGACCCTGAGAGCTATGCCGGCGGTAGCGTAGCTACCAGCAGGGCCTCCCAAGCCGGGCAGGTCAAAGGGTAGAGAACAGACAAAGAGAAACACCCTGGTCCTCCAGGTTGGGGGTTGAAGCGTGGGGTTAACATCCCCACCTTTGTAAAAACCTTTTTTGTTACGAAACAAATACATGAGCCTCACAAATACATGAGCCTCGATTTCGGACTGACTTATCTGAAAAACGACCTTGGAACGTTAAAGGACTTTTGAGATTTGGAACATGGAATGTACGGACACTATATCGAGGTGGAGCGGCCGAAGAACTAACCCGGGAGCTGGTTGAATATCAAATGGATATAATAGCAATTCAAGAAATAAGGTGGCCAGGAGAGGGTACTTTAGAGCAAAATGGAATGATTATAATATATGGAGGAAGCACCCAAAATAAGCATGAATTAGGAACAGGATTTGTCATCAAAAAAGAGTTATGGGGGAACGTTTTAAACTTTAAAGCTGTTAATGACAGGATTAGTAAATTACGAATAAAAGGTAAATGGAAAAATATAACGATGATTAATGTACATGCACCTACTGAAGAGAAAGAAGATGATATTAAAGAAGACTTTTATAATGATCTGGAAGATGTCATAGAAGAAACCCCCAAACAGGACATCCTGATTGTGCTGGGAGACTTCAATGCAAAAATAGGTAGAGAGCAAACTAATAAAAAAGTGGCTGTATGGAAAGCATACATACAACTTCAAATGATAATGGATGGAGAGTCATCAACCTGGCAGAAGCCAAAGGACTGCAGATTAGCAGTACCAGACTACAAAGAAAGGATATACACAAGCAAACTTGGAAATCGTGTGACAAGAGAACCTATAATCAAATAGATCACATTTTAATTAACAACAGAAATGCATCAAACATACAGCAAGTTAGAAGTTATAGAGGAGCTGAGTGCCACAGTGACCACTTCCTCGTTGGAGCAAAATTTAAAATAAAACTTAAGAGAGCTTTCTATACTAAATTACAAAGATTACACCCAACATATAACAGAGAAAAACTACAAGAAATTACAGTCAAAGAGAAATTTACAGATGAAATAAAATGTAAGCTTGAAACTCTGCAAAACCCTTTGGAGGAAAGCGTTGACCAAACTTGGTTGAACATCAAGAATACAATTCAATCTACCGCAGAAGAATGTCTCGGTGTGTTAACCACGCATAGAAAGAACAGATGGTTCAATCAAAAATGTGAAGAAGCAGTCATTAGGAAAATGAATGCCAGGCATTTATGGTTAAATGACATCAACAACATCCAAAAGGAAGAGCTTTATAGAAATGAATGTAAAGAGGCTAAAAAAATAGTTTGACAGCAGAAGCGAGAATATATGAGTAATATAATCAAGGATATGGAAACTAATCACCAGAAACATGAATCCAGAAAATTTTTTACAGAACTGAAGTCAATGAAACGAGGGCACCAACAAAACACACATGATTTAAAAGACAGAAATGGGAATATGATAAAAACAAATGAGGAAATGTGCAACACATGGAAAGAATATTTTGTTGAATTACTAAATTGTGAAGCTCCAAGTAACATTTTCCTACAGGAAGAGGTTCTAACATGCGAACCACAAATTGAAGAACCTACATTTGAAGAAATCATATATGTAATCACACGACTTAAAAACAATAAGGCAACTGGGACTGATGGAATTGCTGCTGAATTTATAAAGGCAGGTGGCCACGCATTACATCTAAAGCTATACGAACTAATAATAAAAATCTGGAGGACAGAAGAATTACCCCATGACTGGAAAGAGTCATTATTGATACCTATCTTTAAGAAAGGAGACAAGTTTCAATGTGGAAATTATAGAGGAATATCACTACTGTCCACAAGCTATAAGATACTATCCGCAGTATTACTAAATAGACTAAAACCATATTCAGAAGACATATTAGGTGACTACCAGGCGGGTTTTATCCAAAACAGATCAACAATACATCAGATATTTATCTTACGACAAATAGCCGAGAAAAATTGGGAATATAAAAGAGATCTCCATAACAGTTTTGTGGATTTTAAAAAGGCTTATGATAGTGTCCATAGGAATAGTCCATGGAATGCCCTGCAGGAATTAGGAATACCAAGGAAGTTAATCAACATGACCAGACTATGCATGGAAGATACTTATAATATAGTAACATATAAAGGCAGGAAATCAGACCCATTCCAAATAACATCTGACTTGAAACAAGGTGATGCACTATCGCCGCTACTCTTCAATCTGGCTCTAGAGAAAGTTGTAAGGAAGGTAAAGGAGGAATGTGATATTGGAGGAACATCCAAGCTGCTTGGTTATGCAGATGATATAGATATTATAGGGCAAAGTGAACAAAGACATTGGAAATATTGACTCACTTAAAGGAAAAAGCCCAACAGATGGGGCTGGTTATCAACCAAGATAAGACAGAATATATGGTAATTTCAAGAGACGGAATGGCTAAAAACTCTGGCCACATACAAATAGATAATATGACCATTAAAAGAACGGAAACATACACATACCTGGGTACAATCTTCAACTGCTCCAACACCATAAGGGAAGAAATACAAACTAGAATCAACTCTGGAAATAAGATATACTATGCACTACAACATCTACTAAAATCATATGCGCTATCTCTTAACACCAAAATCACAATATACAAAACACTGATCAGACCAGTTGTGCTGTATGGCTCTGAAACCTGGAGTACAACGAAAGGAGACGAAGCCTTGTTACAAACCTTTGAGAACAAAATTTTAAGACGCATCTTTGGACCCATTAGGGATACAAAAAGTGGAGAGTGGAAAAGAAGAAGTAACAAAGACATTTATGATCTGTTTAAGTCCCCGCTAATCACTGGTATCATGAAGGCTAATAGACTCTACAATGGCTGGGGCATATAGAAAGAATGGAAGATAATGGGGAAACAAAACTCGCTTACACGCAGGAAATAAATGACCGTAGACCCCGAGGTAGACCAAGAAGGCGGTGGAGAGATAATACATATACAGACCTACAAGCACTTGGAATCAACGACTGGCAAGAGAAGGTCCACCAGAAATACGAATGGAGACGGATTGTATCTGCAGCAAAGAACCTCAATGGCTCGGAACGCTGAAGAAGAAGAAGAAGTCAAGGACCAGACGTCAACATTTTAGTCCAAATATCCTGTCTAAGGGGTCAACCCGTTACCTTGACATCAGCCCACCGAATATTTAAGAACGCGCGTTCTTATCCATTCGTGCATGCTGATCCATATATAACAGTACAATGTAACAAATTATATCTGTCAAGACGGCCAGGTGTCAAAAGTGATAAATCTCACTCATAAAGTATTGAAAACATCCGGTCCGGAGTCATGACCTAAGCGTGCCCGCGCCCAGAAAGTGTCAAGAAGGTAAAAGGGCAGAAACATTCGGGGCAGGGGACCGCTTCTGACGATCAGAATACCCCTGTCGTGCTTGCTCCGCGGTGGAGTGGTTATCACTCTATATATAGCATTTCACCACTCTAGGTTCATTGCAGTTCAAAACCTTTTATTAGCTAGTATGTTTTCCATCCTGCAAAGCACTACCTGTGCTTAGCGATTATTGTTAGAAGCTGACTGCCCAGATACCCGGTGTCTAGAATCCCCACAAAGTGTTATGCAATAACACCCACACTGATTCTGTTTTGAACCTTAGGCCTACTTGTTTTTAGTACACACCGCCATTACACCTCAACAGGATGTTTTCAATCCTTCACGAGATTTTACCCACACGTGTCATTTTATCACTATTGGCACCTTGCCGTCTTGACAGATAATAGTTTGTTTCATTGTGCTTCTACAGTCAGGTCTTAGTCAGATATGACTAAGCTACCGTATGACAGTAGACGGTACTACCTGCTTTCTGTCAGCGCCGAATGTTGGGCGGCGCTTACCAAACCCGACACCCCACATTGTGTCAACGGCTTCGGGCGGAAGAGCGCAATTGGGAGGGTACAAGCCTTATCCTGGTGCGAGGAAATGCAACCCAAAGACAAAATAAGTCATGGCAGGGCAGACCAGGCCCTAAGCCTTGGTTGGCAGCTGGTCTAGGATCGAAGCTCCGATAGGCGGACAGTTAGAGCATTGCTTTGCTGATCCGGCAGCTTCCCGATGTATAGGTGTTAACTTTCCTCTGGAGTGAACTAGGCAGGCCGAGAGAGGGATCATGCTGCATGATCAACACATGGTTTCTTTATTTTAGCCCAGGCTTTGTGCTATGGAGAGGCAATAACTCCATCCCTGGTCTTAATCGGTCTCGGAATCAAAGCGAGAGGCAACTGTTACGGGTTATAAGTCCTTGTCAGTTGGCGTTGCCTCTGACGGTGGGAGACACCTACAGGTGTCACTGATCAGCTACCGCCTGCCTCAAGCTGGGCAGCCCCCGGCCAATTGGGTGCTGATCTGCCACAGCCTGCCTGCTTCAATGGGTGCTTGGGGCTAGGAATCGCAGGCTGTAAAACCAATGCATCAGGTACTAATAAAAAGAATAATAGAAACCTCAAGCTACGGCTTGCAACCTGGAACGTGAGAACCATGTGTCCAGGAATTTCCACTGACTTGACAAATATTGACGATGTGAGAAAAACGGCTGTGATTGATGCTGAACTCAATCGTCTTTACATTGATATTGCTGGCCCGCAGGAGACTCGCCTCGCCGAGGAATGGTCACTCAGGGAAAACAATTAAACCTTTTTTGGAAGGAAAAAAAAAGGCAGAAAAAAGGCAACATGGTGTGGGCTTTGCAGTGAAGAATTCGCTACTGGGAATGATTGATATCCCAGCTGGAGGTAATGAAAGATTATTATCACTGCGCTTTGCAACCTCTTGTGGATTTGCCACCATTCTCACTGCATATGCACCGACACTCGCTTCCTCTGATGATGTGACGGATACGTTCTATCAGAAGCTAGACTCTGTGATCAAGGCAGTTCCAAAATCCGACTACATTTATATGCTCGGTGATTTCAATGCTCGTGTGGGCAAGGACTCGAGTTCATGGCCAGTGTGCCTTGGAAAATACAACATCGGTCGCAGGAATGATAATGGGCATGTCAGAGTCCTAACTATTTTCTCCTTCTAGCTCACTGGACTTGGACAGGCAAATTACAACATCTACGACACATATATTAATAACACATGAATGCAATCGGAAACTCGCAGGAGCTATCTCCTGAACACCCTTTATTACAATATACTACAGGCTGACAACATGGTCGCACTTCACGCTCAAACAATCGTTCACCACAAGCAGCCCAACGCTTGCTCACATGGGCGATATTTACACTGTCGCCCTATGACCATTCGCAATCACAGCCTCACATCATCCCGCACATATCACAGTTAGTACATTCCTCGAATATCAATACACAACGTTCATCTCCATCTATCCGTCACAAACACTATCGTTCTATCACTCTCTAGATCTCCACACGTCCGTCTCTATTCGCTGTCTTACACACACTGCCTCCGTCCTCCTTGACCTTCCCACATCACGTGGGTCTGTTCACGGGCTTCTTGCTTGACCCTCCGTTAGCCAAGTCGTGATGTCTCCTACTGCCCTTGACCTCAGCTATGTTTACACTGACTCTCGCTTACATACCGGCACTTACACTATTACTTACATATAAGACCCTGACACTCTCCCCCCGCACAAACAATGTGGCACTTTATCTTGGAAATGTGACACATTCTGCTGTTGTTACTCTTGGTACATCTTTTTAACCTTGTCAGGGGATTGTATGATCATCAGTATACGCTTGCGTCCCTTTTTATTCTGATCTTTTCCGAGATTAAGTTTAAATATTGTTCTCTCTTTTTCAGTACTGAGGTATCTCTCAAGGTTTTGTCGTGGTCTGGCAAATGTTCTGGTTGGGTCTACTTGCCATACCTCGTTATATTCTTCAATCCCCACTCCGTGACATTACATTCTGTTCATGTTTCCCAATCGATTTGCTGTGCACTATCATCTCATAGTTATTGTGGCTATGCTGGTTTAAGGATTCTCCATTGATTCACGCCTCGAATAAGGCTACAACTTCCTCTTACAGCATTCTTAAATTTTCTCTCTATTCAGACGTGGTCCCCCTCGTCTCTATTTAATGCACCCTTATCGATTCTTTATGAGCACACTATGTCACTGTTGTGGTCATGGTTCGAATATACTTCATGTATATAATAGTCCCCCTTACCTCTTTTTATGTCAGACCTTTACTTGTTTCCCTTTTTGGGTACACCTCGTTTACTGTTCTGGAGAGTTATTATTAATCTCTTTGGTTGGTATAACCCTGTTGGTATGTTACTTCTTGTTACGATATTATGATGTTACTTTTGTACCACTATTGCTAAGCGTCATTCGTCGGGCTATACACCATACGCGAAGGCAAGTTTGGTAACACTCGCGTATTGGGATTGCCAGGCGTTGATTCTCAGCATTACCACTTATAATTTTCGCCACTATGCTTACACTCATATGTACATATCACATTCTACAAATACAAAGTATTATAATAATAAAATCAGACATTGGATGTCATGCAGTTAATACATTTACAATAAACTGTTCATCGTCGCTGCCTTTATGCACGTATAGGATACTGTTCTTGTCCTGTGAAAGTTATGCACACGTAATTAAATTACCAGTGTTCACTGTTCATTGCGGTGCTGGAATGTTTGGCATTTCTTCTTTCTGACCCGATTATTGACGTATTCTGTATATCCTGATATTGTCTTTCCTTCCGTATAGTGATTAAAACTTTTCACCAAGTTTGGACAATGTGTAAGTCCGTTCTGTAAAATTGCTGGAATTCACACATGTAAAAAAAAATGGTGCGTCTGTCTGTGACTGTCTTTGCCATAGTTTGTAGGTTGGCATCTGGTTCATTACTGATCACTGGAAATGAATGTATGTACTTGTGAAGTTCTTGTCGTTGTTAGTCGATTTCAAAATTTGGACTCTGTAGTTAAGGCAGTGTTTGTTGTGGTGTTAATTTTCTGCCGTGTCTGGGTTGTGGACTCTGTGTGGTCTATTACATTTAATACATTTCCAATTAATAAATCACAGCATGGATTGTCTAATAATGCGCAAGTTACTCTGCCTGATAGGAACGGTGATTTTATATTGGCCCATGCCATAGGATATTTCTCTATTGTCCCTGAAACAGTTTTGCAATAGATGTACTCATCTAGGTAGTCTTTAGGATCAGCTAAGGTCTTCCGAAGACCGATAAGACAGGACCCTGTGTCGCGTACACATGTGCATACTGTGTCATTAATGTATCCCTCATGGACTGTTAGCTTTCCTACCGATAGTCTGGAGGTTTTGTTCATTTCATCACTTTCTTGTTGAGTATTGCCCTCTTTAAATAAGGCATGAGGCTGAGTGATATTAACGACATTATTGAAATATGGTACGAAGTCTGTTGGGTAAAACTCAGTCTGTTCTGAATTTGCAGTGTTTGGTCTTGTTTTCGTCTCTGTGATGTTTACTTTTTCTAAGTTCTTTGCTGAACTGTCTGTTGTAATGTTTATAGCTGCATTTGCTTTTGCTTTCTGTATTCTTTTTACTCCTTCACATTCGAAACGTCTGTGGCCATAAGCAAGGCAAAAATGACATTTTGTTCTATATTTCCTTTGATTTACCTTCCCCAGTTTTTGTGCTATAATAGTATTTAGGTATTCTTGATAAGTGGGAATGTCACGGAGTGGGGATTGAAGAATATAACGAGGTATGGCAAGTAGACCCAACCAGAACATTTGCCAGACCACGACAAAACCTTGAGAGATACCTCAGTACTGAAAAAGAGAGAACAATATTTAAACTTAATCTCGGAAAAGATCAGAATAAAAAGGGACGCAAGCGTATACTGATGATCATACAATCCCCTGACAAGGTTAAAAAGATGTACCAAGAGTAACAACAGCAGAATGTGTCACATTTCCAAGAGAAAGTGCCACATTGTTTGTGCGGGGGGAGAGTGTCAGGGGCTTACATACCGGGAAGTGGGATTTTTATCGCATATTCCATTTTCTGTATGTGGAGTGCTACAATGTTTGCACAGTACTGGTTATGTTTTCTGTGGTTTGTTTTTACAATCTGTGGCTAAAGATGCCGTTGCTTTCACAGTACTTTTCTGTTGAGTGTTCTTAACCAGGTTCAAACTTTGGTTGTAATATTCGCGGCATTTTTCTAGTAAGTTTTTGATAGGTTCTGTGTTGTGTTCTTCTAAATATTTTCCGCATTCGGCTGGGAGTGTTGCTTTTAGTTTTTCCATTAATAAGAAATTTATTGCTTCTTGATTGTTGTCTGTATGTTTAATTTCAAATGTTAGCTTTCTGAAAAAATCGTCTATTTCCCTTATATACTGGGTGAATGACTTGTCTGTGGCTGGTTTCAAATTTTGTACCTCTACTTTTAGAGTATCGAACTCGTTTACATAGTGTTTTAATATTTTTGTTTTATAATATTCATAGTCTGTACTTGACAAATCTGGTATGATCTCTGATAGTTTTTTTTACCTTTTATTGGTACGTGTCCTGTGTACCATACACTCCAATAATCTTTTGGGATTTTGTAGTCTTGCATTTTCTTTTCAAATTGCTGTGTCCAATCACGTATTAGGTCATGTTTTATATTACAATTTGCTTTGTCTTGTGCCCGTGTACCATCAAAAAAATCTAGCAACTTTTTATACTGATTTGTGCCCCAGAAATGTGATTGATCTTCATGCGACATCATTTTCTGTTAATTAATATTTAACTCTCCCAATGATGATTTTTATACAAGCAAATCAAAGAATGCAGATTTGGGTAATTAGCAATCACAATTAATCAACTTATCTTTATCTGCTGTTTACTCGAACGCTTGATGTACAGGAACGTGACTCTCGTGCTGGTTACCGCTGACCTGGTCTGGTTACGTCGGTCGCTTTGTAGAATTGAAACCTGCTGTGGAAAGAAATGATGTTATTTTCGTTCTGATTCTATTAACAAATCTCCGATTTACAACTTTTTACAAAATTATGCAATTGATCTTCTTCTTTGCATAAGTAGCGTTCTTTTATGCATTTTACTTGGGTATGTGGTTCGTGTGTACTTCTGACACCATTATACCTGTCAGAGTCCTAACTATTTTCTCCTTCTAGCTCACTGGACTTGGACAGGCAAATTACAACATCTACGACACATATATTAATAACACATGAATGCAATCGGAAACTCGCAGGAGCTATCTCCTGAACACCCTTTATTACAATATACTACAGGCTGACAACATGGTCGCACTTCACGCTCAAACAATCGTTCACCACAAGCAGCCCAACGCTTGCTCACATGGGCGATATTTACACTGTCGCCCGTATGACCATTCGCAATCACAGCCTCACATCATCCCGCACATATCACAGTTAGTACATTCCTCGAATATCAATACACAACGTTCATCTCCATCTATCCGTCACAAACACTATCGTTCTATCGTTCTATCACTCTCTAGATCTCCACACGTCCGTCTCTATTCGCTGTCTTACACACACTGCCTCCGTCCTCCTTGACCTTCCCACATCACGTGGGTCTGTTCACGGGCTTCTTGCTTGACCCTCCGTTAGCCAAGCCGTGATGTCTCCTACTGCCCTTGACCTCAGCTATGTTTACACTGACTCTCGCTTACATACCGGCACTTACACTATTACTTACATATAAGCCCCTGACAGGCAAAGGCTGCTGGAGCATTGCACTAGAAATGACCTATGTATTACAAACTCCTTTTTTTTAAAACAAAAGAGCTGCATAAGGTCACATGGGAACATCGAAGATCCGGCCATTGGCATCAGCTGGACTTCATTATCACACGGAGACAACATCTGAACCATACATCATTAACTCGAAGTTACCACAGTGCTGACTGTGATACACATCATTCTTTGGTTGTTGCAAGGGTTAGACTGAGACCAAAGAGAATCTACACAGCTAAACACAAGTCTAGCCCCAGGATTAATATTACTAACACTCACGATCCTGGAAAGTGCTTTGAATTTCAACAGCAACTTGAAGACGCTTTCAATGGTACATCAGAAAATTGTATAGTAAATGATAAATGGAGTAAACTTAAGGAAACTATTTATAAAACAGCGGTAGGGGTTTACGGCACTGTGGATCATAAGAGGCAGGACTGGTTTGCGGCAAACCGCCGGATACTGCAGCCCTTGATTGATAAAAAGAAGATAGCTCTCTTAAGAAACAAGGAAAGACCAACGCGTAACACTCTGAGTGAGCTGAAGCAAGCTAGGAAGGATTGCAAAAGGCTGCCAGGCAGTGTGCAAATGACTATTGGATCAAGTTATGTGAGTCCATTCAAATCGCAAGTGATAAGGGAAACATCAGAAGCATGTATGAAGGGATAAAGAAAGCCTGTGGTCCAGTGATCAAAAGCAGTGCACCGCTGCAAACCTTGACTGGAGAAATCATCACTGATAAGAAACAGCAGATGGATAGATGGGTAGAGCACTACTTAGAGCTTTACTCAAGTGAGACCAAGCTAGCGGATGATGCCCTCAACGCCATAGAGGCCCTGCCAACTCTTGACCACCTGGACACACTTCCCACTATAACAGAAGTTAAGTGTGCTATAAATGAGCTTGCATCTGGCAAGGCTCCAGGTAAGGATGGGATTCCAATAGAGGTAATCAGGAGTGGGCAAGACACTCTCGCTCTACAGATCCACCAGCTAATAGAGCTATGCTGGCGAGAAGGACAAGTCCCACAGGATTTCAAAAATTCAAACATCATAACGCTGTACAAGAACAAGGGAGATCGGAGCGACTGTAACAACTATAGGGTATCTCACTTCTGTGTATTGTTGGGAAAGTATTTGCCAGAATTGTTCTGCGCAGACTTCAAGTCCTAGGAGATCAAGTCTACCCCGAATCACAGTGCGGCTTCCGTCAGAACCGGTCTACCATTGATATGATATTCTCATTGCGACAGATGCAAGAAAAATGCCAGGAACAAAATCAGCCACTGTTTATTGCCTTCATCGACCTCACAAAGGCATTTGATTTGGTCAGTCGTGATGGTCTGTTCAAAGCACTAAAGAAGATTGGCTGCCCACCAACTCTTCTGTCCATTGTGGAATCGTTCCACACAGGCATGAAGGGTATAATCAAGTTTGATGGCTCAACTTCAGAAGAGTTTGAAATCAAGAGTGGAGTTAAGCAAGGTTGTGTACTAACCCCCACCCTCTTTGGGATATACTTTTCACTTCTTCTGAAATATGCCTTTCGTGATCAGGATGTCGGTATATACATTCACTCACGCTCAGATGGTGGCCTCTATAATGCTCAGAGATTGAAGGCCAAGACCAAAATTAGGAGGGTATTAATCAGAGAGTTGCTTTTTGCGGATGATGCTGCGATTACGACCCACTCTGAGGAAGAATTACAACATCTACTATCTGCATTCTCCAATGCTTGTTCTGAATTTGGTTTAAGAATTAACAAACAAAAAAGACACAGATTATGTCACAAGGTGCACATGGTGTACCATCAATCTTTATTGACGACGCCGAACTGGAGATAGTAGACCATTTTACATATCTAGGATCAGAGGTAAATAGCAAATTATCCCTCGATCAGGAAATCAACATCAGGATTGGCAAGGCAGCAACAACAATGAACATGTTAGCAAAAAGAGTCTGGGAGAACAGGACGCTTACTGCCAAAACAAAAGTCCTCGTCTACCAAGCCTGTGTCCTTAGTACTCTTTTTTATGGCAGTGAAACCTGGACAACTTACTCACACCAAGAGAAACGTTTAAACAGCTTTCATATGCGGTGTCTGCGAAGAATACTTGGTATTAAGTGGCAAGACAAAATCACAAATACTGAAGTATTGGAAAGATCAGGTTGTGTGACGGTGTATTCCATGCTCAGTCTTCGTAGACTTAGATGGATAGGACACGTTAGGAGGATGGATGATGGTAGAATACCAAAGGACATCTTTTTTGGTGAATTACAGATGGGTAAGAGATCTCAGGGTCGGCCTCTACTACGATACAAAGATGTGTGTAAGCGGGACATGATTGACACAGGCATAGATAATGCACATTGGGAGCAAGTCGCCGCTGAGCGTGTTGCATGGAGGGCAAACATCAGAAATGGAATAAAGACAAAAGAAAAAATTATTGCAGATAAAGCACTCACAGAGCGTGAGAGACGTAAGATGGTGCACAATGGTGGAAATGACCAAGTTTTCACATGCATCTACTATGGGCAAACATTTGCAGCAAGAATTGGCTTTACCAGCCACACTCGCCACCGCCATGGGTCGTAGTTTTTAAACCTTTTTGAAGCACAATGTACCAAACTATCGTCTGTCAAGACGGAAAGGTGCCAATGAATGATTGTGCTTCAAAATAAATGACATGATAACAACAAAACGTAGTGGGGACCAGGGATGGAGTTTGACCTCTCTATAGTACAAAGCCTGGGCTGAATTGTAGAGACCATGTGTTGTCCATGCAGCATAATCCCTCTCTCGACCTGCCTAGTTTGCCCCAGAAGAAAGGTAACACCAATACATCTGGGACAAGACAAGCTGTCGGATCAGCTAAACAATGTTTTAAATGTCGGCCTGCCAGAGCATCGATCCTAGACCAGTTGGCGAACAATGCTTAGCACATGATATGCCCAGCCATGACATTTCCTCTCACCAGGGTAAGGCTTGTACCCTCCCAATTGCGCTTCTCTGCCCGCAGTCGTTGGCAGAGTGTAGGTGCCAGGTTTGGTGTGCGCCTCCCAACATTCGACGTTCACAGAAAACAGGTAGTACCGCAATTCGTGTCAAAAGCTGACTGCCCACATATTTGATGTCTAGAATTCCCACAAAGTGTATGCAACAACACCCACACTTAGTCTGTTTTGAAGCTTGCTTGTCTATCAGTGCCTACCCCTATTACACCTTAACCGGACGTTTTCAATCTTTAACGAGGAGCCCATAACTTTTGATTTTATGAATGCAAAGTTGTAAATGCTCAAGGCTTCATTCGTGACAATCTTCAGGATATTTTTCAAACACCCCCGCCTTTAAATCCTGTAATCAATGATACAGTACAGCGAATGTGGGAGTCGGTTAATTTTCTAATTTCAGTTAAAGAAACACCTGTGAGATGAGATGCTTGAGGAGAGCTGCAAACTTAACTATCCAAGACCGAATAAGAAATTATGTTACCAGACAGACAGTGGGATCAATACCTTGTGCCACATATATTGCAAGGCAGAAGATCAAATGGTTTGGCCATCTCGTTAGAATGCAACACCATCACCTACCAGCACTGGCACTGTATCAAAGAACACCTGCTACGAAAGCAAGAGGACACCGGAGAAGAAAATGGATTGACGACATCAAAGATATTGTGCAATCACACAGAACAACACTATTCAGTGCCACCCATGCTCGCTGGAGCACAGACTATTCCTCCCTACAATGCGTGACTGTAAAAGTGGAAGTTGATGAT
This sequence comes from Cepaea hortensis, assembly GCA_963921405.1. Classification (NCBI taxonomy): domain Eukaryota; kingdom Metazoa; phylum Mollusca; class Gastropoda; order Stylommatophora; family Helicidae; genus Cepaea; species Cepaea hortensis. The sequence goes on from OY992876.1 coordinate 421,500,815, forward strand.
GAATTAATGTAAAACAAAGTATAGTAAAACTGCAAAAGATTAGTTTTACAGGAAACTGAATTGTGGCATGACCGTTGCAGGACCAAGTGATCAACTTTAACCACATGCTAATTCTCTAGGTCTATGACAGTTTACGTTCAGTAGAGTGTCATTACTTTCTGGGCGGAATGTCAACGTTGAAGCTCAAATGATAAGAGTAGGAAACTACAGTAAAAACCTCAGTTTTCGTCGACAATGCGCCCAGAAACAATAGTTGAAATCCGAAAGCGGCGAAAACCGAGGAAATTATTTCCATGTGAGTCCAATTAATTCGTCCCGACACTCCACAATACGTACCTAAAAAAAAGTCACTTTATAGAGAATAAATGTAGTGTTTAATACTATATTTCGGCTCCAGACTTGTCCTTCGCCGTGGCCAGTAACACAATGCATACGAATGCGCCTCTTGAATTTTACACACCACACTTTGCTGGCCTTAAAATCGCAAATTACTCAGCCCAGGCATTTTCTTAGAGAGATCGGCATACAACTGTCTGGCATTTTCACATATGATTGCCTCCGAAACAGAATCGCCATCTAACTGATTTTGATTTATCCAAATTAATAATAACTATTCGACATCTTCAATTGCTTGCGGTCACTGTTTCGTTAGCACATTCATGCCTTTCGCTACATTAGCCTCCTATATTGCTTCCTTTTTCGCTACAGTGGAACTTATCGTTAATGGCTACTTCCCGTACATGCGGCCGATTTCAGCAATTTTAATGCCGCCTCTCGTAATTTATAATTAGCAAGTGATGCTCACACAACTAAAAACAACGACAAACAGCAGAAGAACGCGCGGGTTCCATTGTGTTCGCAAAATTTGCAGCAAGGTCTTGTAAGCACGCCGACGAAATCCGAGGCAACCGACGAAAACTGAGACACATTTTTGGGGGAAAAAATCGACGAAAGTCGAAACCTATGAAAACCGCAGGAAACGAAACCCGAGATTTTACTGTATCTCCTTTCCCAGCATCAGATTTCTGGAAGTTCAAGCAAGTGCATTAACTGATTCAGTGCAGAAGGATAATATATCGCCATATATGACCTCCCATTTGGACAGAAGATCGATATATCGCCATACTATAGTCATCGTGTTATTATTATTTTGTTCGTGGTATCTTACACAATTTTAACTCTAAGTGCATATAAATTTACATTACAATACTTGTTTATTTGATGTTTAGCACTGAATCAGTTAAGATACGCATTTCGCCTTTACAAAAAAAAAAAAAAAAAAAAACTGCACATTACAGAGTGGGAATACTGGGGGGGGAGGGGGGATATTTCGCCAATAAACAAATTTAAAACTAACACGCATGATAAAGAGTTCCCTGCAAGCTGGCGTTGGCGTACTTGTCTCTCCACAGATCTAGGTCCTTGCTGTTCTTCAATGCCTCTCTTTCCCTTAATCTTTCCAGTCGTCACGATCCTAACCAATGCCTCTCTTCTCATCACATGACCAAAGAAAGCTGTTTGTCTCTTTCTGTTTGTTGTGTATAATGTTAGCCTCTTTCATGTTATCGTCATTAGTTACTCTGGCAGTCCCAGGAATTCGCAACATTCGTCTCAGGTCTAAGAAATCGCATCTCTGTTGCTTCATAGTTCTTGCTAATGTGTTGTTTAACATTCCAAGATTCCCTGCCATACAGAAAAACAGATTATCTATAACATTTCGCTACTTTCTTTTTTACAATCAACGATAGTTACTTACTGCACACGATACTTTCTCATTTTCTAAACAACGTACGCTATCGCACATAATGTCTTATTCATCTTGCCATCGCATCTTTGATGAATAAACCAGTAGGCGTGTTCTCAAGATGGTATGGACCATTTCTCTTGAGGAGATTTCAAATAATAGTGTTTAAAGACGATGATATGAACCTTTTCTCTTGAGGAGATTTCAATTTAAAGGGTTTAAAGACGATAATATAGGCCTTTTCTCTCGGAGAGATTTAAAATTAAAGGGTTTAAAGACGATGATATGGAACTGTTCTCTTGGAGAGATTTAATTTAAATGGTTTACAGACGATGATATGGACCTGTTCACTTGAGGAGTTTTCAATTTAGAGGGTTTCTTCTTCTGTGTTCATCCAGTTTTTTTTTTTTTTCCGGATGTGATTGCGTTGTGCTTGTTTACAGCAAAGCTGCGTTCTTGCGCCGTTAGGCCGACACATCCGACTTCTGCGGGCATTTGTTGACCGGGTTAACCATCCCGGATTTAGAGGGTTTAAAGACGATGATATGGAATTGTTCTCTTTGGGAGATTTCAATATAAAGAGTTTACAGACGATGATATGAACCTTTTTGTCTTGAGGAGGTGTTAATTTAAAGGGATTAAAGCCGATGATATGGACCTGTTCTATTGTGGATATTTCAATTTAACGGATTTAAAGATGATGATATGAATCTGTTCTTTTGGAGAGATTTCAATTTACAGAGTTAAAAGCCAAGAGGATCGACTTCATTGCACCGGGTTTTATCCCATATAGCTCGGTATATTTCCGCAGGGCGGCCTGCCGAATGCACGAACTCCGTAGCTCAGTTTAGAATCCTTGAATAAAATTGCACTCGTGAGCCGAATAAAGAAATAGTGGATTTAACTCACAACCTTTGCAGCGCGAAGCAGGCGTAACCACTTCTCTTTCTTCTTCTTCTGCTGTTGCTTCTGCTGCTGCTGCTGCTGCTGCTGCTGCTTCTGCTGCTGCTGATGCTGCTGCTTCTTCTTCTTCTTCTTCTTCTTCTTCTTCTTCTTCTTCTTCTTCTTCTTCTTCTTCTTCTTCTTCTTCTTCTTCTTCTTCTTCTTCTTCTTCTTCTTCTTCTTCTTCTTCTTCTTCTTCTGCCCTTGAGCCTCACAGCCAAGTATATGTCCACAACTCCGCAATACAAAGCTTTTGCTGGTGTGATATTAAGTGTTGTATGTAGGCTATCTTTTGTCTATGATTTGAAATACTCAGCCAACTACTCCGCCACGGAGACCCCTTGATTCCAGTTTATCTCCCTACAGTCAATCAGTGGGCCAGCATATCTTTCAAAATCATTAGGACATCACGCGACTCTTGAAGTAAATTATCCCCAAGTTTGCCAAACTAGATTTCTAAACAAGGCGTTATAACGCAAAAGAATCGAATTCATTGCCCTCAGGTCTCCTCCTCCCCCCCCCCCCTCCTCCATCTGCCTCAGTCTCTGTTTGCAAAGATATTAACCGCCTGCCGACATGCCGTACAGAGCATGGCCTTTGTAACTCCGGCCTCGACCCCCTGGGGATTTCAGACAGAAGTATTTCTACCAGGTCATTTTAACTAGCATATATGACAAGCTTGTCGTTCCGGGATTTCCGGTAGAACTCCAGGATTTCTGATATAACTGTGGGATTTCTGACAGAACTACGGGAGTTTTCATAGAACTGTCGGAGTTCTGACAAAACTGAGGGATTTCCGACAGAGCTTTTGGATTTCCGATAGAGCTGTTGGATTTCCGACAGAGCTGTTGGATTTCCGATAGAACTGAGACATTTTCCTACATAACTGAGGGATTTCTGACAAAATTGGGGAATTTCTGACCAATAAGATCCGGGATTTTCGATAGAACGATGGGATTTTTGACAGAACTGGGGGATTCCCGTTAGAACTGTGGGATTCCCAATAGAACTGCGAGACTTCCCATTAGATTGCTGGATTTCTGACAGAACTGTAGGATTCCTTAAGGAGGTGTTGGATATCTGTTAGAACTGCGGGATTTCTGACAGAATCCGGGATTCTACATATGATTCTGTCATTTACACAGATGGGTCGGTAATCCGACATGTGAGAAGCTCGTGGGCCTTTACGACCGGAGGAAGAATTGTGAAGGAGGACTCTGGTACTTTTGTTGAGACCACAAGTAGCCTGATTATGGAAGTCATGGCAGTAAGTAAAGCAATAACATGGCTCGAGACACAGACATTCACTAGGGCATGTGTCCTTAGTGACTGAAAGGGCATGCTCAAGAGCAGGGGTGGGCAAACTACGGCCCGCGGGCCGCATGCGGCCCGCCAAGTGATTTCATGCGGCCCGCGAGGGCATTTAGAAATAAAATATTTTAATTCGTTTTTAAGTTATTTCATTGAATTTTACAGAATTTTATGAACCGTTATGATGAGTGTCAATAACAAACGTAAGATTGAAGATGAATGCCATGTTTTTAATGATGAATGGACAACTAAGAACTGTTTTATAAAAGTTTGTAGCAAATCAGTTTGCTGGTTTTGTAGTGAGTCAGTGGCTGTCCTCAAGGAGTACAATTTAAAAAGACATTATCAAACAAAACATTCCGATTTCGGATACAATTTAACGACCGAAGAGAAGGAAAGGAAAATGCCTTGAGTTGGTCAAATATTTGGAGAAACAGCAAACTGTTTTCCCTAAACAGTCTTCAATTCAAGATGCTGCAATTGAAGCTAGTCTTGTGCTGTCACACAGAATTGTAAAACAGAACAAGCCATTTTCTGATGGCGAGTTCATCAAGGAATTGGTGTGATGAAGCTGGGGCAATGGTCAACCCAACAAAGGCAACAGTGACTTGGTTCTCGTTGAATAATCATATTGTCAACACTCCAACACCAACTGTAATGCTGTGTTCAGAGATGGTGTAACGGAGTGTTTCGGGTTCACCTTGGGTAGTGAGATTGAACCACACCCGAGGTGTCTCTAGCACTCCCGTGTATTCTAGCCCCAGGGGTTGGACGAGCAGATACACTTTTTTACTCTGTGGTTGATCTCAGGTTATTTAGTTACGTCTACACACCCCTCCAGATTCTAGACCCCCACTAACTACCTACACCTGTTGAACAATGAACACTTAGGCATCGTCCGAGACCACACTCAATCATTATACAAAGAGCAAGTCAACTTACATAAAGTTTATTCTACCCTTGAGAATATAGAACTGAAATGAACTTCCTGATAGAAGAATCTATTTACACCAATAGAAGATAGAGTAGAGAAAGACTTAGAGATGTAGGTGTCTTCATCGAGTTGAGAAGTAGAGAGGATGCAGATGTCCCGTCCAGTCGGTCCGCCACTCACCCGGCTTCCTTCCAGTGAGATGACTAGAACCTTGGAGACCACTCCGTCTCCTGAACGTGGAACCACAACAAACGAGTCACTGCTGGACCACACTTCACTGGACCAACTGCATCTATAACACTCCCCCGGAGTCACTGGTAATACAGTTCTCGAACACTACCGAGTTGGAGACAATCTTCCTGGACTTGGCTCCAAGTATTGGTTACTTCGATGAACTAAATAGTCACTGACCAACCGAATGGTCTGTCACTCCTAGCACAGTCCCACTGCAGAACCGATCTGTCATTGACCAATTCAATGGTCTCTTATAGTCACACTTTGTTGGATCAGATATGGCTACTGAAAAGTTACTGAGTCCTTCTAGAACACAGTTGATAATCTGGATACGGTAACAGTACATGAATAGAATCAGACATCTATTTTACGGAAACAATTCAGGTTGGACTATAATCCATAGTCCCTTCCACCGGGTTACACTTGACACACGTCAATACTGGTGTAGTTCTTCTCAAGACCTGCCACTCGAGCTGTCCAAAGAACCATTCAAGTGTCTGAAGATTAGTTACTTCTGCGTTTAGGCAGAACCCCCGTCAAACCAGACGGACCGGTGTTCCCTGTCGAGCATGATTACTCAACATGCTGAAATGTTCCTGGCAAAAACAGAGTATCTTCTATTTGAAAACGATCACAAACCATCTCTTCCCACACGTGCACCTTCAGGGCAGTTGTATGTCTTGAAGCAACCTTCACGCATGGTGAATCACATTGGGTACCTGGTGTGATGGAGTCTGGCGTGATAAGTAAAGAACGGAACCCTTCGCTCTGTCACACGAAGTGGTTTCCTGCCAACAACAATTATAGTTGACTGGTTCCTCAACAGGCAAACTCCTGAAAAGGAAGAGCGACCGGTGAGAGTATACTGGCCCAAACATTAGTTCACATGCATCCTACCAAAACTACTCAACTCTCAGTCATGCTAGTTAGTTATCCATATAACCAAAGCCTTATCTCTATATGGAGAGTAGTCAAGCATGGGTTCACAAATGTCAGCTGGCCTCACAGAACAGCCCGTCAAACAGAGCAAGAAATCAGAATGACGAGTCTGATCATTGGTCTCACCTATCCCTAATCATCTACCAGTCGTCGCTAACGTCAGTAATGATACAAGGCTGTTATTGTTCTAATTTAATCGAACTAAACAAATAGGTAAAGAGTCCCTAGACTCGTTCCTAACATCATCAAGGTACATTAAGAAACATAATCTTGATCAATATACCATCCCTCGGGATATAGGAATAGTACATGATCACATCCAATATGTACACAAGCCTGTTTGCTGGTGGGACCACCTGCCCACGCCACAGCAAACTCTTCTTATCAGACTCTGCCTTAGAGTCAAGAAGCCTTCTTGAGAATACATGTTCCCCCCCATGTTCCAAGGGTACTGTTCCAGTTCTGTCCTCCCAAGTGGTTTAGCCTTGGCCTGGACTGAACTTCATCGTTGGTTTGGTCTACCAACACATACTTTCATAACTTGCTTTCCCATCCCCCATATTCTATATTTCCCCAGTCTCATACAGCCTCCTGCATCCTTCCATACTTCCAGCACCTTAGCATTCACTCGCACTAGCGCCAGTATGAAAGAAACAGGATAGCTTAGACAAGATTTCAGAACGCATATTTACATCGCGACGGCACGCAGTGTTATCACGCGTCGATCTATTCGGCGTTCGGAATTACCCCAGGAAGTATCACATGCCATGACCTAATATATATACACAATGTCACATCATATATATATATATAGATATAGCACCAAAGCCACTTACCTTTCCACAGAAATCCGCTGTTCCACACAATGAATTCACTATTAAGTTTTTACCCAATAGTTACAGCATTCCTGGTGGCACAGAACTAAGTTCTTCCTTTACTTAGTAACGAAGCACAATTTTGTCTGAATCTCCACCTACCAACTTACCTGGTTTTCTAACCGTTCTTCTGGCTTCAGCAACTGACTGACATAATCTAAGTTTCCATCCGTCCCAAGTAACTAGGTTTTATTCTAACACAGCAACCTAATAGATGCAACGATTGGCAATATATGGTACATATATTTGGAACCCAAATCGCCCACATCACATTACGGCGTTCCTAACAGCTGATTCGCGAGCACACGGTAAACAAACACACGCTTAATTGTCACCGGCGTTATCGATCGGTTTGCTAATTAGTATGCGAGGACATCCGCATAGGTAATGAGGTTAGAACAATGGCGTGTGGAACACACGTACAAAGTTACATGATTTAAACAAATATCTACCTGGATGGTGAAACCAGCTCTCCAGTCAGCTTCCGAACTGTTCAAGGGCTTCTCAGCTGCCTTTTCATAACAGTCAGCCGAATCATGGTTGAGGTGAGACGCAACACAAAAATGGCTCACATTCAGGCCAGCGTCTGTTCTCTTCGAACAAAAGTAAGTGAATGACTGCTGTAGCCAATTTCCCGCTTCGTGCCAACTCAATGCGCACTAGAAGCGAGTGCTTCTTGAGAAAAGATACTTTCTCGGGAAAACGTCATTCCCCGCCTAGAGTTTCTAGATCTCTCTGCACGGGAAGTTAGAGCGATACCCAGCATCACGGGTTACTCGAATTCCGGTGTTTCGAGACGATTCTAGATAATAAGTCCTCCATCGGCTTCCCTCAGTCTATTTTTAGCTGGGAAAGTCCCCGATGACGCGCCAAAATAGTGCGGGAACTTGACGACCCAAGACAGATAAACGCGTTTCGTCACATAGGCCCCCACTTTAAGAGGATCGACCCCGTCGTTCCACTTCTACGCAGAAGCTGTCTATGTCGTTCGTTCTTCCTTCTAAGAGACCGGATGGCGGGTGAGGAAGTCTAACCCGTCAATATTGTATAGAATACTTTTACCACATTCGGTGGGGTAACAAGCTATTCAGTATCACGGGTGATCAACGCCTACTCCGCTACTGCGATCGGGCATCTCGCAGTATCTTGCGGACCAGAGCTCCCGTCTCGACCTGATTTAACGATCGTTCCTGCCAGAGTTTACTGGACTTCTGCATCTCCAGCTTCCCCTTTCGAGGACCCAGCTGGACTGCAGTCGGTCGGATTGAGGGACCAAGGGTATGTGTTCGTTCCGACACAACCCACCTCTTCCGACCACGGTTCTCAGTGTAGTTAGCACTGCGGGTGTTCCTTTGGCCGGTCATGTTCCCCCGAGCACCGGGCTGAACCGAAGAAGGTACCTGCACATACATATAGGACTTCCTATGGTGTGACAGGCTTTCCGCTACCTGACCTGAACCCCGAACCGTTCTTTCAGCGAATCTCTGCGCCCTTGGGCTGGTGGACTTATCATCGGGCTTCCCCTCATAGCGCATGAGGAGACTGGAATGGAAAGTAGTAGACTTTCCCAGGATCACCACTCCATAGTGCTTGTGGAGCCCCACTTTATCCACTAGGAATGGGCCCTGCCACCCGATTTCGAATTCGTTCCCCTCGATTGGGAGGAGTACAAGAACTCGGTCTCCAACCTCTAAGGATATCTTCGTCTTCGTCCGTTTCTCAGGTGTGCATTTACGGCACTCCGGACAAGACCTAATATACCTGCGCACGTCGCCTGTCATTCCCGGCCACCAATAGTACCGGGATAGACATTTACTGGTTGTCCCTACAGTCAGATGTCCGGTTGGGGACCTGACATGTACCGTTCGCAGCAGATTAGCTCTGAAGCTCTCAGGAACCAACTTACGTTCCCTCTGCCTTTTCTCTGTTCCAGTCTGAATTAACTCTGACTGGTTATCCGAGTTGAACTTACCCTGAGTTAACGGGTTTTCATTGTTGGGCAACCATTCCGAACAAGGACACTCCGTCGCATCCTTGCTCCGAGCATTACTCATTCTATCCGGGTGAGGATTTCGGAGACTTACCTTTTCGAGACTCTCTTCCTCTGTATCTCTGACCTGCCTAGACTTATGGATGCTAGGGTGTTCTGGTTCGCCCAGAAACACGTACTTCCGGCCTAGAATTAGGGGATAGAGAGGATCCGGTACGACTGCCGCCTGAATGCGTCCAGTAACGTACTTGCTCCGAATCTCCACATTGGCAATCGGGCAACGTAACGCCACAGCACTCCTACTGGCTGGCTGTATCTCCGTCATCTCCCCGGTGAGTTGCTCTGGGCCTGTCAGGTGGGATGCAATTACAGCTGAAAATTGTAATCCTGTGTCGTAGAGGCACGACACCTGTTGCCCATTCACTTCTACTTCCTCAACCACTGGAGGTCGTTTAGTTTCTCCATTCCCATCAACCGACTTCACTTTCCTGCAAGATCTATCCCTAACCTCTGCAAGACAAGCAAAGTGAAAGTCCTTGGGCTTACTCTTACACTCACTCGTATTGTGAGTGCTGGACTTGCAGAATTTGCACCATCGTTCACTCCACTTCCTCTTTGGAGAACTAGGTGGGCTATTCTTACCTTGGTTGACGTTAGAGATCTTCTCTAAAGAGCCTACCTGTTTCTTTGGTTCATCAGAACCTTGGGTCTTCTTTGACTTCTTCTTTGACTTACCTTGATCCGGATCTTTCGATCTCGGATCTGTTGGACTGGTGTCCCCAGTCTCGCCATAGACTTCAACGTATCTTTCGGCTAACTTGGTGACTATATCCAATCTCTCAGCCCCATTCTCACCTAAGAAGTTTCGCAAGGGTTTAGACATTTGCATTCGCATCTGATCTACAACCATCAACTCACGCAAACTTTCATACTCCTCATTAAATCCGGCCAAGGCCATCCATTTAAGAAGGTATGAGTTCAATCTCACACTGTATGCTGAAAACAGTTCACCAGGTTCTCGCTTCGCTGTCCGAAACTTCCTTCGGTATGAGTGCGCTGTGATCTCGAATCTCTTCAAGAGAGCCGCTTTCAATGCCGGGTAATCATTCTGTAAACCCGGTGGCAAGCGTGCATACACCTCATAACCTTCGGCACGGAGTCCCTGGGAGAGTTTCAAACACCATTTCTGTTTGTCTAGACCCATTGCAATAGACATGGCTTCATACTTCTCTAAGTATTGGTCTATCCGTTCCTTCTCGGGTTCGAACGGCTGTAAAGGCCATTTCATAGCCTGGTAGTCACGTCTACTGGTTGACTCTGAGCCAGGAGGTACACCTCCTCCCATAGCTCCATCAGTTACACCTGTAGCAGGCACTTGTGCCTCAAGTAGCTTCATTCGATACTCATGGTCACGTTTTTCTTTCTCGGCTTCCAACTCAAGCCGTTTCATTTCAGTATCAGCCGCTATCCTCTTTTCCTCAAGAGCCACTTTACTGGCTTCCAGTTCTCTTTCTGCTCTCCTCCTCTCTCTTTCCTCTTGGCGAAAATTTCTTTCCACCTCTTGGACATAGGATTTCAAAGCATCTCCTTCAAGACCAGACTTACGTCCAGTTTCCTGAACTTTGTCCAAGTCTATCTCTTGGGTAGACATGTTGACTATGATAGGTGGGTACTCAAGTATGTGTGGGTGAAGCAATACAATGAATCAATAATCAATAGTACTAACTAATCACCACAACACAAATGTCCGTCAGACAGTTAGGAGATAGGTAGAAGTAGTAGAATCTTATGTAGACTGTAGTAGAGGATAAAGACAAAGTCCCTATCCCTATGTGAGAGGTCTACAACACACAAAGATCTTGGAATAATCCCGGACGGGCCCCCACTCTGTAACGGAGTGTTTCGGGTTCACCTTGGGTAGTGAGATTGAACCACACCCGAGGTGTCTCTAGCACTCCCGTGTATTCTAGCCCCAGGGGTTGGACGAGCAGATACACTTTTTTACTCTGTGGTTGATCTCAGGTTATTTAGTTACGTCTACACACCCCTCCAGATTCTAGACCCCCACTAACTACCTACACCTGTTGAACAATGAACACTTAGGCATCGTCCGAGACCACACTCAATCATTATACAAAGAGCAAGTCAACTTACATAAAGTTTATTCTACCCTTGAGAATATAGAACTGAAATGAACTTCCTGATAGAAGAATCTATTTACACCAATAGAAGATAGAGTAGAGAAAGACTTAGAGATGTAGGTGTCTTCATCGAGTTGAGAAGTAGAGAGGATGCAGATGTCCCGTCCAGTCGGTCCGCCACTCACCCGGCTTCCTTCCAGTGAGATGACTAGAACCTTGGAGACCACTCCGTCTCCTGAACGTGGAACCACAACAAACGAGTCACTGCTGGACCACACTTCACTGGACCAACTGCATCTATAACACTCCCCCGGAGTCACTGGTAATACAGTTCTCGAACACTACCGAGTTGGAGACAATCTTCCTGGACTTGGCTCCAAGTATTGGTTACTTCGATGAACTAAATAGTCACTGACCAACCGAATGGTCTGTCACTCCTAGCACAGTCCCACTGCAGAACCGATCTGTCATTGACCAATTCAATGGTCTCTTATAGTCACACTTTGTTGGATCAGATATGGCTACTGAAAAGTTACTGAGTCCTTCTAGAACACAGTTGATAATCTGGATACGGTAACAGTACATGAATAGAATCAGACATCTATTTTACGGAAACAATTCAGGTTGGACTATAATCCATAGTCCCTTCCACCGGGTTACACTTGACACACGTCAATACTGGTGTAGTTCTTCTCAAGACCTGCCACTCGAGCTGTCCAAAGAACCATTCAAGTGTCTGAAGATTAGTTACTTCTGCGTTTAGGCAGAACCCCCGTCAAACCAGACGGACCGGTGTTCCCTGTCGAGCATGATTACTCAACATGCTGAAATGTTCCTGGCAAAAACAGAGTATCTTCTATTTGAAAACGATCACAAACCATCTCTTCCCACACGTGCACCTTCAGGGCAGTTGTATGTCTTGAAGCAACCTTCACGCATGGTGAATCACATTGGGTACCTGGTGTGATGGAGTCTGGCGTGATAAGTAAAGAACGGAACCCTTCGCTCTGTCACACGAAGTGGTTTCCTGCCAACAACAATTATAGTTGACTGGTTCCTCAACAGGCAAACTCCTGAAAAGGAAGAGCGACCGGTGAGAGTATACTGGCCCAAACATTAGTTCACATGCATCCTACCAAAACTACTCAACTCTCAGTCATGCTAGTTAGTTATCCATATAACCAAAGCCTTATCTCTATATGGAGAGTAGTCAAGCATGGGTTCACAAATGTCAGCTGGCCTCACAGAACAGCCCGTCAAACAGAGCAAGAAATCAGAATGACGAGTCTGATCATTGGTCTCACCTATCCCTAATCATCTACCAGTCGTCGCTAACGTCAGTAATGATACAAGGCTGTTATTGTTCTAATTTAATCGAACTAAACAAATAGGTAAAGAGTCCCTAGACTCGTTCCTAACATCATCAAGGTGCATTAAGAAACATAATCTTGATCAATATACCATCCCTCGGGATATAGGAATAGTACATGATCACATCCAATATGTACACAAGCCTGTTTGCTGGTGGGACCACCTGCCCACGCCACAGCAAACTCTTCTTATCAGACTCTGCCTTAGAGTCAAGAAGCCTTCTTGAGAATACATGTTCCCCCCCCCCCCCATGTTCCAAGGGTACTGTTCCAGTTCTGTCCTCCCAAGTGGTTTAGCCTTGGCCTGGACTGAACTTCATCGTTGGTTTGGTCTACCAACACATACTTTCATAACTTGCTTTCCCATCCCCCATATTCTATATTTCCCCAGTCTCATACAGCCTCCTGCATCCTTCCATACTTCCAGCACCTTAGCATTCACTCGCACTAGCGCCAGTATGAAAGAAACAGGATAGCTTAGACAAGATTTCAGAACGCATATTTACATCGCGACGGCACGCAGTGTTATCACGCGTCGATCTATTCGGCGTTCGGAATTACCCCAGGAAGTATCACATGCCATGACCTAATATATATACACAATGTCACATCATATATATATATATAGATATAGCACCAAAGCCACTTACCTTTCCACAGAAATCCGCTGTTCCACACAATGAATTCACTATTAAGTTTTTACCCAATAGTTACAGCATTCCTGGTGGCACAGAACTAAGTTCTTCCTTTACTTAGTAACGAAGCACAATTTTGTCTGAATCTCCACCTACCAACTTACCTGGTTTTCTAACCGTTCTTCTGGCTTCAGCAACTGACTGACATAATCTAAGTTTCCATCCGGCCCAAGTAACTAGGTTTTATTCTAACACAGCAACCTAATAGATGCAACGATTGGCAATATATGGTACATATATTTGGAACCCAAATCGCCCACATCACATTACGGCGTTCCTAACAGCTGATTCGCGAGCACACGGTAAACAAACACACGCTTAATTGTCACCGGCGTTATCGATCGGTTTGCTAATTAGTATGCGAGGACATCCGCATAGGTAATGAGGTTAGAACAATGGCGTGTGGAACACACGTACAAAGTTACATGATTTAAACAAATATCTACCTGGATGGTGAAACCAGCTCTCCAGTCAGCTTCCGAACTGTTCAAGGGCTTCTCAGCTGCCTTTTCATAACAGTCAGCCGAATCATGGTTGAGGTGAGACGCAACACAAAAATGGCTCACATTCAGGCCAGCGTCTGTTCTCTTCGAACAAAAGTAAGTGAATGACTGCTGTAGCCAATTTCCCGCTTCGTGCCAACTCAATGCGCACTAGAAGCGAGTGCTTCTTGAGAAAAGATACTTTCTCGGGAAAACGTCATTCCCCGCCTAGAGTTTCTAGATCTCTCTGCACGGGAAGTTAGAGCGATACCCAGCATCACGGGTTACTCGAATTCCGGTGTTTCGAGACGATTCTAGATAATAAGTCCTCCATCGGCTTCCCTCAGTCTATTTTTAGCTGGGAAAGTCCCCGATGACGCGCCAAAATAGTGCGGGAACTTGACGACCCAAGACAGATAAACGCGTTTCGTCACAGATGGTGGAAAGAACGCAGGCAATGAATTACCTGGGGATACGGTTTGATCGAAGCCTTGCTTATAATGTGCACATAGACCAGGTGATAACAAAGGCCAAGCGGGGTTTGGCAGCGATGCGGGTGATGGCGGCAGCAAACTGTGAGCAGCGCCATCTATGTCTTCTGTACGAGGGGTTGGTCATGTCTGTTTTGGAGTATGCAATGGCAATCCTGACTCTCAGCCATAAGCAGATAGAACGGATGGAAAGGATACAGAATGAAGCTATGCGCATTATTCTTGGATGTACAAGAGATACAGCATGCAGGGCGATGCGCTACCTTCTTGGGTTTCCAACCATTGAAGAGAGAATACAAGATTGCAGGGCACGCGCCTACCTCAGAATTAACGCAAACACACAACATCCACTGCATAGTGAAATTAGGAAGGTGAAGGGCAGCAGGTTAAAAAGAGGACGGTCGTGGATGGGTCAAGCCGAAGACATTCTTCAACAGGTGTGTTCACTTGAGGACTTAGAACCTGGCGAGGAGTGGGTGCAAGTGCCAACAGACTTCTGCACATCCTTTTCAGTTTGCATCCAACTTGACAGAAAATGCAGACAAGAAAATCCGGCTGCTGTTGAGGCTGAAGTACAAGCGTTGATTTTCGAGAATTCGCTAGACGGTGACGCGGTCATCTACACAGATGGATCGGTCGTCCGACATGTGAGAAGCTCATGGGCCTTTACAGCTCGGGCCGGAGGGAGAATTGTGAAGGAGGACTCTGGTGCTTTTACTGAAACCACAAGTAGCCTGACCATGGAAGTCATGGCAGTAAGTAAATCAATAACATGGCTCGAGACACAGACATTCACTAGGGCTTGTTTCCTTAGCGACTCAATGAACATGATCAAGAGGATAGAGGAGGGGTCGATCCGAAGAGAATGGTTGCTGCCTCTGGAGCGGTCTCGACTGGCAAAGATTAGTTTCATCTTCGTGCCAGGGCATGCGGGAGTACAAGGAAATGAGCGGGCTGACAAGCTCGCAGGTGAGGCTACTGTGGAGGGCGGACGCGCCATGGACCAGGCCGACATTCTGAATGCACTACGAAAAGGATGACTTTTGCAAGCACCAAGTGATGACTGCGAATCTACAACCATGGTCAGACTGCAAGAAAAACAATTTAAAAGAAGTGTAACCAAACAAGAACACTACGCAGGAAGCCAAAGAAGATTGATAAACCAGCACAGAACTGGTGTTGTTGGCGCTAAACGCTGCGGGATTTGCTGAGGAGGGGATCCGAACACTTATGGAATGAATGGTTCGATGTGCAATGAGGATGATCTGTCGACTAACTAACTAACTAACTGTGTGACTTCTGATAGAACTTCCGGATTTCCCATAGACCTGTTGGATTTCTAACAGAACTGTGGAATTGTCCTTAGAACTGTGGGAATCTCAGACAGAACTGCAGGATTCCTCATAGTATTGTGGAATTTCTGAGAGAACTGCGGGATTTCCCAAGAACTGTATGATTTTCGATAGATCTGCGGGATTTCTGACAGAGCTCCGGCATTCCCCATAGAACTGCAAGATTACCCATACAAATGCAATATTTCCCATATAGTCAACTGGCAAGATTGAGGGGAAAAGAACAAGAGGAAGGCAAAGAAGTAAATTTCCAGATGGCTTTGCATGATCGAGACAAGAACCCGGAGTTGATCCATGAATCGGGTAATCGTGTGAGATGGCGAAACATACTCGCCCGCGCTTATCGGCACGGCACATGATGATGATGATAGGAAGTCCAAAGCACGTTATATGTAGTCTCTTCGATAAACAGGATACTGTGTGTTATGATGATCACGTTTCTGGTGTGTACTGGTGTAAAGCGCCATCAGGGTTGACGCCACCAAACATGAAGCTGGAGTTGATGCATTGGGAGTTAATTGCTTATCCTTTACAGGACGTCACAGTAAACCCCACCCTTTTGTTTTGTTACAGTTTGTGATCACTTGGCATGTCTACTTTCAGTAGTTTGCCATTGATTTCTGAACGACCAGCACCCATACCATTTAATAAAACCCCAAAGCAAGGCGGTGTGCTGCCAAATCGCCCGCAGTTGTGTTTACAACGCAGTATGCAGGAATGTGTCCGTAACCCTTCGCCACGGAGCTAGCATGCATAGGAAAACACGAATGAAAACCTCTTGTCTGAATAACTTCAAGTGGCGTGTCAAGTGTTAAGATTTTACTTGAACGTAGCGAACATTCTAAGTATCCTACAAGTGGGATACACCATCACTTTAATCGTCATAATTATTGTTATTATTAGCTGATAAACTACCATGGGATGATTAATCGTCTTAAGCGAATTCTTGTTTCTGTCATGGGTTTATATATAGCTGAAATGTTGTTATTGCGTTATAAGGGGTGTTTGTAAACTCTCACTACACTTTGTATGTAGAACAAATTTGAAAAATAAAGTACATGATATAAAGAAAATTGCTCCACAGTCCATTCTGAAGCAATATGCAGCGAATGACTGTCGTCTGCTGGAGTAATTCTTTGCACTCCAAACAGAATAGTGTTTTCAATGTAAGAAATCATTTATTTTTTTTTCAAATTCGTTCTACGTACAAAGTGTAGTGAGACTTTACAAACACCCTGTTCTACAACATGTCTGCTACCATAATAACAACTTCTAAGTGATAACTGCGACACACCCCTACTTCCCATTTTCCGCGATCCATCTTTGTTGGGTCAATCAATCATGTGCCATGCCGGAAAGCGTGGGCGGTCATGACTCGTCATTTCATTCGATCACCAGAGTCGTGGATCAGCTCAATGTTCCTGTCTCGTCCATGCCATGTGGCCAAGCCATCCAGGTATTTTCCTCTCGGTCTTCCTCTTGGTCTGTTCCCTTCAATCTTGCCAGTTGTCACTAAGTTCTCCAATCCATTTCTTCTCATAACATGTCCAAAACATTTTGACTGCCTACGTCTAATTTCTCAAATCAGTTTACGAGTTTCATTTGTCTCCTGTAGTACTTGGTCATTGGTTTTTCTATCTGTCCATGGTATTCTTTGCATTTTCCTCAGAAACCACATTTCTGCAGCCATCAGATGTTTTTTTTTAGCTTGACTGCACATTGCCCAAGTTTCACATCCATACAAAAGAACAGGCTCTATGTATCCCCTCAACACTCTTTTTCGCGTTTCAATTGATATTTTTTATTGGTCAGAATGTTTTTCATCTTGCTAAAGGCTACTTTCGCCATGGCGATTCTTGTTCTAATCTCTTCCAGCATCTCCCATCAGAAGTTACGACTGTTCCAAGACAATTGTATGTATTCACTTGTTGAAGAATATTCCTATTTACTAGTATATTACATTGTGGTACTTCGTTCTTCCTAGTGACAACAATAAACTGTGTCTTTTTACAATTTAATTCTAAGCCAAGCTGCTCACTGTGTACAACAACCGCATATACTAATTGTTGCAGATCCTGCACATTGTCTGCGATCAATACTGTATCATCTGCATATCTTATGTTATTGATGTTTCGTCCTCTAATGTTGATTCCATTTATATCTTCTACATTTCTGAAAATATTTTAACTTTGTTGGGTGCAAACCTATTTTCTGTTTGCGACTGCATCTGAAAATGGACAAGACTAGTGGGTTTTCTGAATTGCTTTCTTGCTATAATTATAATTGGAACTTGTGACAGGTCTAGCAAACTGTTAGGGAATTTACTCTATTCTAGACCATACTATGGAGCTATGGAGGTGAGCGGTGTATTCCTATAGTGGGCTGCTCAGTCGCTCAAGGGGCTGCCGAATCCCACTGCTGATCCGGTCAGTAAATGACGACCATATGGCCTCAGCCGCCTGTGTGCAGGTCTGCGACTACAGATGTAAGCGTACATGCCTGCCGCTTCGCCGCTCGCCCATCGCCACAGGGCTTGATGGTGATATATGACGTTGGATGAAGAATGACTTGCGCGATGAAAATGATTAAAGTGAGGAAGAGTTGCACAATTCGTCGACCTCACTCTCTCGCCTGAGTCCATCTGAGGCCAGTGGCAAGACAAGTCAAGACGACTGGAGACGAATACAGGTGCAGTGGATGACCAGGGCGCTCTACGTTCCGCAACGCATTGCAGGTAAACGCCGTCCTGCCCGTTGAATCAGGAATGATTTCTTCCGCGCAGTCTGCCAAATCTTGTCTTCACATGCTGGGTGGGCATACCCTAATTCACCGATCAGTTTGACACCAAATTGGCTACCCACGCTTGGTTTATCCAGCCTGTCACACCTGTTGCCCGGGGGTGGCCGCTGTTGCATGCTGACAGCTACTACGAGCCACAGGCATGAGCTGGATGTCAGGCTTGGACCAGTGGGGGATGGTACCTTGAAAAGGGAGTGACAGCCATCCTTACCAAAGACACTACCAATTCCTGACACCCCATACCCCCATTGAGTGGCACCTTGCAGTCTTGACAGACCAAAGTATGTGAGTTGGAATGTGGCCAATATTCCATCGCAATGCCTGGGCAGAGCTTCAGAGAAACATGTGGTGCCCAAACGACATGTTCCCTCTCTCGGCCTAATCTTGTGTTTTCCAGAGGAATGGGTAACCAATACGTCTGGCACAATGTAGGCTGCAGACGCTGGCGGCACAGCGTCAAACCTAAGAGACCTCGCTACCACGAGCAGATGGCGAGTGATGGCCAGACCCTGGAACCCAAGGGACCCGGCTTAGAGGCGTTCAGCCAAGTCCCACAGGTGAGGGCATCGTACGCGTCAGGATCGTAAGGGCGCGTACTTCTGTCAATTACAAGTGTCTGGACCTGTGTAAAGCGTGCACTATCGCCAGACTCCCCGCCTGACTTTAGCGGATCCCACAACCAGGAGATATTGCACGTCTATTGCGAGCAAATCTCCCACCCTTCCACTGTGCGGATCTCGCGATAAGTAAAGAAACGATAAAAGTAGTCGTATTTCAATTGCGCTTGCGATCCCACCTATGATACACCCTTCATGTGTCTTCACAAGGTCGGAATAGAGTCAAGCTCATCCTTATCAAAGGTACTACCAATTCGTGACACCCCAATTACGGACACTGATACTTATAGAAAGGTCAACAGAGAAACAGAAAAGCATATATTTGTGCTTCATAGATTATACTAAGGCATTTGATAAAGTAAAACATGATGAACTGATTAAAATGTTGGAAGATATCAATATTGATGGGAAAGCGTTAAGAATAATAAAGAATATTTACTGGAACCAAGTAGCAGCAAATAAAATATGAAATAAAGAGGATAGTTACGAACAGATAAAGCTAGGAGTACGACAGGGGTGTGTCTTGTTACTAGATCGCTTCTCCCTATATAGCGAAGTAATAATGAGAGAGATCAAAGAGGCGCCAGGAATACTCGTTGGAGGTTGTAATATAACAACAACAACAACAACAACAAAACGTTATTTTCAAAGTGTTAAGAATTTGGCGCGCAGGCCCGTCTAACATTCTGCCCTTCTATCATTCTCTTTCATACATTATATCATTCAAACATCATTCAAGGCTAACTGAAAACGGCAACAATATAAAAGATATGCATTATAAAGGCATGGGGAAAATGAAAAATCAATACTACACGACTCAGTAATAGTAATGACTGGTGTGGCACTTGTTATTAGCCATGTGGAATATACTGGCCTACCAAAAGGGGACTGGCTGTTACACTAGGGTTTTATTATTATTATTATTATTATTATTATTATTATTATTATTATTATTATTATTATTATTATTATTATTTCTATTATTAAGGGGGAAGGTAATCCGTACTGAGATAGTGTTCTAATAATTTGCGATTATATGTATAGGGATTGGTTTGATTTCTTGTGGAAGATTGTTCCACAGCTGAGCTGCGGAATACGTTAAGCTTGTTTTGTATAAGTCTATCCTAGGCTTCGGAATGTGTAATATATTTAATCGTTTACTGTGTCTAGCATTATATTTAAACAATTGCCAAAGGTAATTTGGGGCATTCCGATGTAGGATTTTGTGAATTAGTTTGGCCTTATTGAAAAGCAGGCGTTTGCGGAGTGGTAGTAACTGAAGGCGTTTATGCAGGCTAGGATTGTAAGTTAAATGTTTGCTATAAATTAAACTCATGGCCCGTTTCTGGAGTGAGTAAAGTCGCTTGGTGCTTGAATTTGAACAGCTGTCTGTATGTGAGAAGTATAGAATATTTTCCTTCTGTCCTCGTCAAGGACATTTTTAATTCTGGCGAGTTGGTAGACTTTTTTCGCTGTTTGTTTAGTGAGCGCTTGAACCTGAGGATTAAAGGTTTCTATTAATGATGAGGACTAATGTTTTGTGCCCAATTACACTTTCTACTGACATGTTGTCGATGTGAAGTTGAAGTGATCTGTGTGAATTTAGAGTTTGAAGTCTTTGTCTGGTTGTTAATAACATAGATTTTGTTTTAGTGATGTTAATTTGTATAGCTCCACCTAACTACATTATTTAATTCTTGTTGCAAACACGACTCCAGCAAATTACTGCTTTCAGCGTTTGTATACACTGTACAGTCGTCTACAAATAGATCGCAGGACGACGAAAGATGCAAAGGTAGATCGTTAATATATATGGCAAATAATAGAGGGCCAAGAATAGAGCATTGCGGTGCTCCAGTATTGAAGGTAGTGGTTTGGGACAGCGATTTATTGTATGCTACTGCTTGCTTTCTGTTTGACAGAAAAGATGTTGTTAGCGCCACCACATTAGCGCCAATGTTTTATTGTCTCTAGTTTTTTTTTAATTAGAAGGACATGGTCTGTCATAACAAACGAGTTTTTGAAATCGATAAACACAGCTCCACATAGATTGTTGTTATTTATATTATGGTGCCAATTTTCTAACATGTTTGTTAGGGCCGTATGGCAAGAATATTTTGGTCGAAATCCCGATTGACTGTCAACTACAAGCTTGTTGCGATCTAAATACTGTTATGTTACTTTACGGATGCGTTTCTCTAGTGGTTTAGATAGTTATGATAGTAAAGAAATTGGTCTATAATGTTTTCGGGAGACCATTGTCCAATGAACCAGATTTAAGAAGAGGATACACTTTAGCGTCTTTGAGAGCTGATGAAAAGTGACCTTTGGTGAGACACTGATTATATACATTGGTTAGTCATACACAGATCACTGTTGCAGCACAGCGAAGCATCTGGTTACTGATTCCATCTAACCCAGATGAGGTTGTGTTGTTTAAGTTACTGAGGTAAGTGAATACTTCAGTGACTGTCATTAGCGGTATGTCGGAAAGAATATCCCGGGAGCATCTATTCTCGCAAAACAATGACAGTAAAGATACATTGCAAGTAGAATCTGGTATTGAAGTCTTCAACTGATCTATGTCAGTTTGAAAAGGAAAAAAAAAAAACTACTGAATTGGTCGCATGAAATAGGATTTGATGGTAATGAATTTGAGAAGTTATACTTGTTTGTCAAGGTGTTAATTGTTTTCCATATATTCTTACTGTTTGTCTTATCCATTACTAAGTTATTAAAGTAATTTTTCTTTTCTCTTCGTATGGTGTATTGAACTTTGTTTCTAAGAGTACGGTATATGCTGAGATCCCGCTTTTAATGTGCTTTATCTCTGTCTCTCATAAGTTCAAGTATTTCCTGGTGATCCAAGGTGGTTTGACGTGATGATTTACTCGCACTTCCTTGATTTGCACATGTCTATCAAACACATCAATAAAGGTCTTCATCCAGGAATCCAGAGCATCATCCGGGTTTGGAAGTTGATAAACACTGTCTAGAGGTGAACTGAGCAAGTCCTGTAAAAATGCGATTTGGTTGAAATTTTTGTAGCTTCGATATTTTACAGTTATCTGTTTATGTTCATGAGTTTTAATTCCTTTTTTAGAACATGTGCAGCAATGTGGGTAGTGATCGCTTATTGCACAATTGGGTACGGTGCATTCTATGATGTTGTCTGAGCAAGTTACATAAATGTGATCTATAAGTGTTGAAGATGATTTTGTTACTATAGTATCTTGTTTTACTATTTGTTGGATGTTGTATGATGCAATTATATTCCCCATATTATTTGGGATTCGTTGGTGTCAATGTTAAAGTCTCCGAGTAGTTTGATTTTCTTCCCGGAAGTGAAATCCACATCCATCATGGTAGTGAAGTTTTCGTACCAGACGTGTCCAGCACTGGGATTTCGATAGAGGTAGCCCATTATCAGTGGTGTGCGGTTTTGAAGATTTAGCTCTAACCAAATGCATTCTATTTCGCAAGTTTCAAAGTCTAGCCTACGGTGAACATTTAGTAAATTAGAAACATTCCTGTCTCTTGTTTCCTTCAGAGATCTCTTCTAAAAACGTTGTACCCTTGAATAGAGATGTCCTCATTTGAAATGTTTTCATTTAGTTTACTTTCACTAAAGCCGAATACATGAAAATTTTGATTAAAAATAGAAGATAATTCTGGTAGCTTGTTAACCAAGTTGCAAATGCTTAAGTGTCCAAGGCGTATTCCTGACTTATTGCGCCAGTGTTGCCACTTCTCAGACATTTCTCCCATGAAGTAAGTGTAAATTAGTCACAACTGAGCAAAAATACAAGATCACAAAAATTCACAATTACATTAACTTTCAAAATATCAGTAATATAAATCGATATGTAAATGACAATATTATAACGATATAACTAATTAGACCAACAAATATAGTTCAAACACAGAATAAAACAAATTAAAATGTATGAACATCAATCAATCAATCATAGGCCATGCCGGAAAGCGTGGGCGGTCATGAATCGCCATTTCACTCGATCACCAGAGTCGTGGATCAGCTCAGTGTTCCTGTCTCGTCCATGCCATGTGGCCAAGCAATCCATGTATTTTCCTCTCGGTCTTCCTCTTGGTCTGTTCCCTTAGGTCTTGCCAGTTGTCACTAAGTTCTCCAATCCATGTCTTCTCATAACATGTCCAAACATTATTGACTGTCTACGTCTAATTTCTCTAATCAATTTAAGAGTTTCATTTGTCTCCTGTAGTACTTGGTCATTGGGTTTTCTATCTGTCCATGTTATTCTTTGCATTTTTCTCAGAAACCACATTTCTGCAGCCAAATGATGTTTTTCAGCTTGACTGCACATTGTCAAAGTTTCACATCCATACAAAAGAACACGCTTTATGTATCCCCTCAACACTCCTTTTCTCGTTTCAATTGACATCTTTTTATTGGTCAGAATGTTTTTCATCTTGCTAAAGGCTACTTTCGCCATGGCGATTCTTGCTCTAATCTCTTAAAGGTATGAACATACAACAATTAATTAACTCGAACTACTTCCAAGCTAGGTAACCAGCTGCTATCCAAAAGAATGAATATACTATACAAGTCAATGTTCCTTTTTTTTTTTTTATAGTTGGGTATCCCACACGGGAGATAAAACGCTAAACAGTAAGCAATTAAAGTTCAAGGAGCAAGCTCTTTTTCCGGTATCTTGTGTATAGGGCTCAGTTTTTAATACATGTCCTATCTTACAGGTCTGTAATATAGGGATATCATAAAGGCTTGATTCAGTGCGGCCGAACTAAATTGCATCAAGTATAGAAGTTCTGGACTCCAATGATGCGGAACCTGTTGTTGTCTGCTAGGTGGTCCATTGCTGGCGTGAAGTTCTGGACCCCTATGATACGGAATCTGCTGCTGTCGGCTAGGTGGTCCATTGATGCAGATGACACAGTATTGGTGGCAGATAATTCAACAGACCTACAACAGTTGCTGGACATTGTAGTAACAAAGCGTGCAAGGAATGGACTCTCCTTGAATATCAAGAAAGCAGTAACAATTGTAATTTCAAAGAAAATGGTGACACCAAAATGTGATAATGAAATAGAAGGGACAATTCTTATCCAAGAATAATTTTAAATACCTAGGGGAATTTATAACATCGGATGGAAGATGTAAAACAGAGATTAAGAGCATGATAGGGCAAGAAAAAGCCGCATTTCAGAAAATGAAGAGTATCTTATGCAAAAATCATTGTCACTGAATATAAGAAAGAGAATGCTGAAATGCTATGTAGAACCAGTTTTGCTGTATGGCAGTGAATCGTGGAATGTAAGTGAACAAATTAAGAAGAAATTAGAAGCAACAGAGATGTGGTTCCTGAGAGACAAGTGTTGCGAATTCCTTGGGATGTCAGAGCAACTAACAACGACTGCCTGAGACAGGCTAATGAAACTACAACATTGCATACAACAATAAGCAAGAGACAAACAATTTTATTCGGTCATGTAATGAGACCAGAGGCATTGGAGAACATCGTGACAACTTGAAAGATCGAAGGGAAGAGAGGCAGAGCAGACCAAGAGAAATGATGATGGATGGATTGAGACGGTGGCATGGAAGAATATCATCAGCAGAGTTGATCCAGTTCACCAAAGACCGAGTTCTGTGGAGAGCCATGAACGCCTTCGCCAGCTGGCAGGGTATTTGATGATGATGTTGATGATAGGTTAAAAGAATACTCGACCTTGCCCTTGCTAGCGGAAAGAATGAGGTATGTTACTTCTCCTTTGATATGGGATACCTCTTCCAAGTAGGCCCAGCCAAAAAAACGGGTGCAAGGAAATACTTTGAAGTAAGGTACAATGTATACATCACCACCAAACAAACAAATAAAAACGAAACATAGAGTCGTTAATCATTACAAGAACACGATCATAAGTAACAAAATGGACTTTGCGGCCAAAGCCTTCGTCAGCTCACAAACAAACACCGATACAACTAAATCATGTTCTCCAATGCCTCACTTCCCCTTGATCTTTCCAGTTGTAACGATGTTCTTTTAACTCGGAACTTAGGACGAGGTACCGATAATCGATATCCCTATACTGAGTTGAGTCGAGTCAAGAACCGACATCTCAGCACTCGGGATATTGCCATACGTGCTTCGTCCTTATCTGCAACAGCCAGCGAAGAGTCTCAATACTAATGGTACCAGTAACAATCTGATTATGTGTTCGTATGACCTTTCCTCGGAGTTTTGAGTGTAGGCCAGATCGTCCGGTCACTCTGAAGCACCATTCTCTCCAAGCTGTAATAACCTACCCGTTCTTCTGCACTTTACACACGATTCTACAGTGCCCCGTCCACACCTGCCTTATCGTACTCCATTACCCCACTTAGCGGTGCAGACACAGCCAATCTGTCCGCCAGCTCATTTCCCCCGATACCAAAACCTCCTGATGAAAACATCCATCAGATGATATTTTCGTTGAATGAAAACCTGCCGCTCTGCCTGAAGCATGCCTGTCTTCAGCTTTCTCATCATACTTTGTGAGTCCGTTACAATCACAACATGCTGTTTGTCCTCCAGCCAGCGGAACGCCGCCATATCCCCTACAATTTTGGGATGTACCGGATCGTGCACGACGTCTCAAGATGTAACTGTCATGTCAGTGGGAACTTAATTGTTGTGCTTTCCGTTCAAAATACACGATTCATTCATTATGTGAGATGTTGATAAGCATGGGTGGTCGTGTTTCGCAATCTCACATGATCACCAGAGTCGTGGTTCAGCTCCGTGTTTGTGTCTCGACCAAGCCACATTGCGAAATCATCCAGATAATTACTTATCTGCTTCCTCCTTGTTCTTGTCCCCTCAATCTTACCAGTTGTCACCAAGTTCTCTACTTTATTTCTTCTCATAACGTGCCCATAAACGTTTAATATCTACGTTAAATTTATTTAATCAGTTTGAGGCTCTCATCTGCTTCTTGCAAGACTTGCTCGTTCATTTTTCTGTTTGTCCATAGTATTCTTTGCATTTTCGTCATAAATCATACATTTTTATTTCCATTAGAAGTTTTTCAGCTTGTCTGCCCAATGCCTTGCGTTGGGTTTTTATAAAATGGTATGAGTGCCGGTCATTCAGACAGCAATGACAAACTACTGAACTTAAACTTGCCAAGAGATCACAGTCAAAAATGCTGAGTTTGACTTCCACGTCCTGTAAAGGATATGCAACTGCTCATTGTCCACGTCTCACACCCATTCACAAGTACATGTTCTATGTAGCACTTGATCACTCTTTATGTCGATGCAAATGACATCTATTTACTGGTCAGTATGTTCTCCATCTTGCAAAGAGCTACCTTGACCATAGCGATTCTTGTTCGAATCTTGTCAAGCCAATTCCCGTGACACAACACGCTTATGTTATGTCACTGAACATTTCTATACGTGCACAGTTCCAACCCCCCGCCACCCACCCACCCACCCACCCACCCACCCACCCACCCACCCACCCACCCACACACACACACACACACACACACACACACACACACACACACACACACACACACACACATTAACCATCCCACATTATTTCTGCACACTGTTCCTGAAGGACTTGTGTTCTGTACCTGCCCACTTTCCCCTCTAAGGCGACATTAAAGCTCTGGGCCAGAACGTACACCTACTTCACGGAATCGGGATAGTGTCCTTGACACGAGATAGCTGACGTTCTCATAATATTCTATATTTAAAACTCAGAATGGGAGCGCTAACATAGCACAGCAAATCACATTCGAGTAAAAATGATGACGTCAGGAAGCAGGATTCCCCAGGATAGATTTTGTGCTCGCTTGGTCGCACCTATTTTTATACACGCTCGTTGATGGGCGACATGCTTTCTGAGAAAAGGCGCGGTCCTTCTGGTACCTGGAATTCAGAATGGTCATATCCGTTTGAGTGACTGATATCCGTATGATCCAATCAGCATTTGTTTATGTAGTGACATGGTCGTTAGTGCACTTGCCTGCGAAGACCTTGGTCCGGATTCCATCCCCAGTAAATACATGTTTGTTATTCTTTCAGACCAGTATGTCTCCTGTGACAGTCAGTCATTTAGGTAGTTTACTAACAAGGAAGATGGCAGATTAGACAGAGAAATCGAAATCAGATGTCAAAAAGTAAGTCTGCATACATATAAACTGTCACCCATACTGAAACATTCAGATATCCATATGTCCGCAAAACTCATCATCATCAAGTGCAGTGCCAACTGGCGTAGGCGTTCATGGCTCTCCACAGATCTCGGTCTTTGATGTTCTGGATCAACTCTGCCATGCCACCGTCTGAATCCGTCCAGCAGAATTTCTCTTGGTCTACCTCTCTTCCCCTCGAACTTTCCAGTTGTCACGATGTTCTTGAATGCCTCTCTTCTCATCACATGACCAAAGAAAGCTGTTTGTCTCTTTCTTATTGTTGTATTTAAAGTTATAGTCCTCATTAGTCTCTTTCAGGCAATCGTTGTTAGTTACTCTAGTAGTCCAAGGAATTCGCAACATTCGTCTTAAAAACCACATCTCTGTTGCTTCTAAGTTCTTCCTAATTTGTTCATTTACATTCCAAGATTCGCTGCCATACAGCTTCTTCTTCTTTCGTTTGCTTGAAATATGCCTATAACTGCAATGTTGTCTCTTGTATGAATCTAACAATCTTTTTTAGTTCACTCAGCGGTCCATAGAGTTTATCTTCCACTGTTTTCTCTCAAGGCCAGAAGGTTCGCCTGGATATGTTGTAGTTTGGGCAGTCTTGGAGTATGTTCTCTGCTGTCTGCGACGCCAAACCACATGTGCACATGGCTGTATCACCAATCTTGAATTTTGTATACTTGTGGTTGCGTAATCTATTGTGTCCTATTCTGAAGCGCAGAATAATGATCTGTTCTGGTCTGTCCAAACGGTGGTAGTCGTCTTGAGTAGGGTTTGGTGGCTGTAGCATGATGGATCAGAACTCCCCATTCCCAGCCCGATACATTCATAAAAATACTTTAAGTCTTAACGGGGACCATCCCAAATAGAAGGGCTATTCTTAGATCGAATGTTCTGGAACGAGTTGGGGGAGGGCAGAGGTATGCGCTTGTTTTTCATTGGTTAATAAGTAATGAGCCCACGCTATTCCTGGGCCATATTTTAAAATCTAATTAGACTGAGCGGGGATTTCACCAGGAGCGGTCGCTAGTTTGTGATGTGATGACCCAACAATGCCCTTAAAGATTCGATAATATATTGTTCTCTGGATACCAGGTACCATATTAAAACATACTTAAATGTTGTATTTATGCCTGGTGAACGAAAGAGAAGAATATAAGAGTATTTTATGAAGAATATGTGAAAGTGAAAACATAACTTCTGTGCGCCAGTATTCTGAACACTGCTTCTACAAACCTGTCAGGTCTTTCACGCTGTATACTCCAAGTGCATATAAATCCCTTGTTGTGACTGGTTGCGTATGCTTGATGAATGTATAGTACACTCAATGCAAATTCGCAAACCCAAACCCCTTGTGCATTCTTCATGCCTAGGATGACCCATTTTTAAATCAACTGTACCTTTGCTCTCGCGAGTTAACATATGGCAGTCTGAATTGGAATGAGTGATGAAACATGTACAAGTTCCTTTGTAAAAAGCTGAGAATGTTGGAGTGAATGAGCTGGTGCTTTGATAAGTAGCCTCTCACATTAGTAGAAAGAAAGATGCTTCAAATATCCATATGTAAACATATGGTGATGGCACGCCAGAATTGCTAAGTCTATGTGATGCCTGGTGGCTATATGCTCAAGAGAATTAATACAATTTCTCTTTGAAGTATTACACTGGTACCTCTACTGTTGGTTGGTTCATATAAACTAGTTCCTAGAAGGACCATAGGTGTGTGAACCTGTGTCTTAGTTGGCTGAATATAATGTATGGCTCATGCAAATTTACAAGGACTCAACATGTTTTTCACATATGTTCTTTGGTGCATATGAAACCAATTGTCTATGCAATTGAGCTTCTGTTACCGACTGTAGTAGACATGAACATTACTCAGTGGGGAAAGAGCACATGACGATGATGAAGATGATGTACCTGTGAGTCAAGTCTGTCTGAGAAAAGGGGTGAGGTCTGGCATTGCTGTGTAAGTGTATATGGAATAGGACATTCATGCACTAACATGACAGTCATTGGAATGGATGTCTGGTCTGCTAATTTGGTAAATGCCATTAGTTAATACCTATTGCATATTGCAGGTGTAAATGCCTATTTTCAATTTCCCTTCACAATGCCTGTCCCATGTCGCTATGTCACAATGCTTGCTTCAAGATGCTTGTAATTGTGTAAGCTACCTCTGTCTCCACATATAGGCTTGTGATTACCACAGATAAAGGTGAATAATAAAATATCACCCACAGTACATCACAGTGAAATTCACTACATTGTCAACCAAGAGAGGTGTGTTTGGACCACACCCATCCTTAACCTCCCCATCCCCAATCTGTATCTGTTGATGTATAATAACATTATCTTTTAACACATGTAAAGAGATGTTATGCCATTTTGTATATCAACAGAGAACAAACAGGATGGTGGAGAGGCATCCATATATCATCTGGGAAAACTAACCAGTAGTCCCAGAATCCAGAACCAACTCTCTATAAGTGAAATCTTCTAGAACCCACAATATGGGAATTTCTTAGAGACTTTCAGCTCAGCTCTCAAACAGCTGGATATAAATAAGGGAGAAAAATGGTTCTGGAGACTTCAGTGATCATAATTTCAATGACATCTGAGAACTAAACAACAAGTCTATGGTGGTTAACCTCATTCGGGACGTCTGGTGAAATGACTGGGACAATGGATTGTTTAGCTAGGACTTATCTTAGTTAATCTCCAGCCTGGTGCTCCCACAGTGTTTCAGAATGAAGACTTGAGATAGACTGAGAAGGAAGAATGCTGGGACATATTTGTATCTTAGATCTTCCTCTACAGGAAAAGTGGAACAAAGTCCTTAGTGTCAACTTCATGAAGTCAAAGTAAGTGAGATAGACTGAGGAGAAAGAAGACTGGGACATATTTGTATCTTAGATCTTCCTCTACAGGAAAAGTAGAACAAAACCCTAAGTCTCAACTTCATAAACAGACAACTCACCGGTGAAAGACAAGGCTGTAACTTTTCTTCAAAACTGTGACAGTAGGGAATAATTAGTCTGACTATGAAAATCATCATGGGGAGAACTGCACCCTGAGCTTGTCCAACACCCATCATAGGTGCTAAAAGGATTAAACAGACCAGTGGAGCAGAATGTCCCTATGCTTGCCCCAGGTTATGGCTTATCTTGGTTTTCCCTCATTAACAGTAGAAGAAAGGATAAAAGTCAATGGTGTAGTGGAGATTAGAGAGGAGGAGGAGAGTTAGTTATTGGGTGGTGGAGTAAAAGGGGAGGTGGTGTATCTTGTTTCTCTACATGCATGTGTGACATATTTTATGCATTTTCAGTGTAATTATTGAGGTGTTGACATGCCAGGGGATGAAACAATGGTCATCACTCAACTCACCATCAACTCAATAAATTGTGTATTTAATGAATCGGTGTTTTAAGTACATGTCCCCAGTGAATTTCTTGTACAGTTGCTGTCAAGTGTTGTCTCTGGTGACTGTCTTAAGTACTGTGGTTGGTTATACATATTGTGAAAAGTCCTGTATAGATGTTGTCAAGTATCTCATGATGTATGTCTTGTACAATTGTGGTGTAAACAATTCTATGTAAATGTATGTCCCACTCTTGTCAAGAACCTGTCATGTAGATGTCTTGTTCAACAGATGTTATGTACAGTTATTGTTGAGTTGTGTACAAGAATTGAGTCCTACAGTCCTAGAAAAATTGGACAAAACTGATATAGGTCATACTGACAAAATAATTAAAGAAGATCTAATGTGACGGACGAATAGCACACTGGCAACATTATGTTGAGTGAGAGGGATCCTCAGTTGTACAGGCGCTAATAGTCCAGATCTTCTTTTGGTCTTGGGGAAACCTTTTACTTCTTTTATAAATTTCTGTGTAGATACATAGTAGTCTCACAGTGGGGGTTTGAGCCAAAGAAAAGTGGTTCTCCAAAAAGGCTATTGCGGGAATGATTAGCTCATTTGAGTGACCTCTAGACAAAACGTGCTAAATCATATCCTTTATCTTGTATATTTATTATTCAAGATATATTTCCAGAGAACACTACTAACTAGGTCCTCTGTCAATCATCTAATTTCTCACAGTGGCCTTCTGACTGATTTGATCATTCTTTTCTTTTGGTTGAATGTAATGGGCCATCAGGCTGCTCTTTTTTTTTGCTCCTTCCTTAGCCAATCGATCAGCTCTGTCGTTTCCGGGTACTCCACAGTGGGATGGTATCCGCTGTATGGTGACCTTATGCTGACTGCAAAGTTCAGAAAGTAGTGTCCTTAGAACTGGTAATTTCCCAGACAGAAGTGCCTCTATTAATTACCGATTTTGCATCTGTCAATATCACCACAGGTTGTCTACCATGACTGGTATTTTGTAATTTCTCTATTGCTATCTTGATTGCCCCAATTTCAGCATCATAGTTATAGCAGTACTTTCCTAAAACTGGTTCTATATAGCAGTTTAGCACTCTCTTTCTTACATTCATTGATAACGACTTATTGCATAAGATACTCTTCATTTTCTGAAATGTGGCTTTTGCCTGCCCTATTCTGCTCTAATCTCTGTTGTACATCTTCCATCTGATGTTATAAGTGTGCCTTGGAATTTAAAATTATCCACTTGGTTGAGAATTTCCCCTTCTATTTCTATGTCATATTTTGGTGTCCCCATTTTCTTTGATATCACCATTGTTACTGTTTTCTTGACATTCAAGGAGAAATCTTTCTGTGCACTCTCTGATACTACAATGTCCAATAATTGTTGTAGGTCTGTTGCATTATCCGCCACCAAAACTGTGTCATCTGCATAGCGTATATCGTTTATATTATGACCTCCGATTAGTATTCCTGGCTTCTCTTTGTTCTCTCTCATTATTACTTCGCTATATAGGGAGAAGAGATCGGGTGACAAAACACACCCCTGTCGTACTCCTAGCTTTATTGTTCATAACTACCCTCTTTATTTCCCATTTTAATTGCTGCTACTTGGTTCCAGTATGTATTCTTTATTATTCTTAAATCTTTCCCATCAATGTTGATATCTTCCAACATTTTAATCAGCTCATCATGTTTTACTTTATCAAATGTCTTAGTATAATCTATGAAGCATAAATATATGTCTCTGTGTTTCTCTATTGACCTTTCTATTAGTGTTCGTAATTATATATATTGCATTGTTTGTACCCTTTCCTTCCATAAACCATACTGTTCTTCACTAATTTCAATTTTTATTTTCTTTCTTGTTCTTTTCATTATAATTCTGAGTAGAAGCTTAGTGACATGGTTTCTGAGGTTAATTGTACGAAAATCTTAACATTAAATTGCTCCTGGTCTCTTTGGTATTGCTATAAATACAGATATTAGCATATCGCTCGCTAAATACCCACTGTTGTAAATATCATTCAGAATTGTGGGTAATATATCTACCCCAAATTCTCCAAATACTTCTAATTCTTCTACTGTGATTTCATCTGGCCCAGCTGTTTTTCCTTTCTTCATATGTTTCATAGCATCAGCGACTTCTACTTTTAGAATAGGTGGGACTTCTAAGTTACTTTCTTCTGTTAATTCTTCACTTTCTCCATTATATAATTCTCTTATATACTCATTCCACCTCTTCATTATAGCACCTTCCTCCAATAATATCTTTCCTGTTTTTGATTTCAAACACCCTGTATTTATTCTTATTTTTCTTCACGTGAGCTCACTGATTTGTCTGTGCATACATTTTTGATCTTTAATGAAATTTAATTCAATTTTTTTTGCATTGCTCGTTTAACCAACTTTCTTGTGCCTTCACACATTTATCTCTTATTTCTTTATTTATCTTAGCATACTTTTGTTTGTCATTTTTATTCTGTTTCCTTTTGTCCATCAGCATTAAGATTTCTTCATTCATCCATTTTTTTTCTTGGCTTTTTGGCTTCTCTCCGGTAATATTTCTTTGCTAGTTTGATGAATGGAGTCCCTTAACATTTCCCATTGTCCATTTATACTCTGTATTGTAGCTATTGCATGGTACCTATTTTTCACAGTCACCCTGTATTGTTCTTGAATTTCTTTATCTACTTTCAAAACCTCTATTCACACCAACCCTATACTACAAATGTCAAACTTGGACATTATCAAAATCACACTTAGGCATAATCAACATCTGTGAGATGAGATGCTTGATGAGAGCTGCCAACTTAACTATCAGAGGCAGAGTAAGAAGTGATGTTATCAGACAGACAGTGGGATATAACCTTATGCCACATTTATTGAAAGACAGAAGATCAAATGGTTTGGTCATACCGTTAGAATGCAACACCCTGAACTTCCAGCACTGGTCATACATCAAACAACATCTGCCACGCGTGTATGTGAGAGAGGATGGGAAAGAGGGCGAGTGAGTGTGGGATAGAGATCCAGCGAGTAAGTGAGTAACAGAGAGTGAGCAGGTGAGAGTGTGTGAGAGAGAATTAGTGAGTATGTGTGTTTGTATGTATGTCTGAGTGGGTGAGTGAGCAGGTGAGTGAGAGAAAGAAAGACTGAGAGAGAGAGAGTCTGAGTGAGAGAGTTTAGTGAATGTGTGTGTCATGAAGGCTAATAGACTACAATGGCTGGGGCATAAAGAAAGAATGGAAGACAATAGGGAAACAAAACTCGCTTACTCTCAGGAAATAAATGACCGTAGACCCCGAGGAAAACCATGAAGACGGTGGAGAGATAATATATATACAGACCTACAAGCACTTGGAATCAACGACTGGCAAGAGAAGGTCAACCAGAGAGACGAATGGAGACGGATTGTATCTGCGGCAAAGAACCTCAATGGCTCGACACGCTGAAGAAGAAGAAGAATCAGTATTATTTACGTTACACTATATATATATATATATATATATATATATATATATATATATATATATATATATATATATATATATATATATATATATATATATATATATCTTATATATAAATTAGGATGTGCGTATCTCTGTCTGTCTGTATCTCTGTATGTATGTATGTCCTTTATACGCTCGCGAACGGGCCATCCGATTGAGATGAAATTTTCTACACGCCTTCCTTTCATTCCAGAGATGCCAACTGTCGTAGTTTTTTTTTCTTCTTCCTCCTCCTCCCTCCTCCCTCCTCCCCCTCCCAAAATACGTACGTCCAGGAAATGGTCTTCTACATAGACACTTCTCTCTGAGGTCCGCGATAACATATTAACCTGGTGGGATGGCAATCAATCATCCTACTACCTCCTCCCTCCTCCTCCCTTCTCCCTCTTCCTCCTCCCTCTTCCTCCCTCCGCCTCCTCCCTCCTCCCACTCTCTACTCCTCCTTCCTCCTCCCTCCTCCTTCTCCTCCCTCCTTCTCCCTCTTCCTCCTCCCTCTTCCTCCCTCTTCCTGCTCCCTCCGCCTCCTCCCTCCGCCTACTCTCTCCTCCTCCTCCCTCCTCCTCCCTCTCCCTCCTCCTACTCCCTTCTCCTCCTCCTCCTCCTCCTCTCTCCTCCTCCCTCCTTCTCCCTCTTCCTCCTCCCTCCTCCTCCCCCTCCTCCTCCACCCTACTCCTCCCTCCTCTTCCTAATCCCTCCTACTCCCTCCTATTCCTCCTGTCTCCTCCTCCCTCCTTCTCCCTCCTCCTTCTACCTCTTCCTTCCTCCTCCTTCTCCCTCCACCTCCTCCCTTCTCCTCTCTCCTCTTCCTCCCTCCTCCTCCCTCTCCCTCCTCCCTTCTCATCCTCCCCCACCTACGTTCTCCTCCTCCCTCCTCCCTCCTCCTCCTTCTCCCTCCTCCTCCCCCTCCCTCCTCCCCCTCCTCCTCCTCCTTCACCCTCCTCCTCCTCCTCCTTCACCATCCTCCCTCCTCCTCCTCCCTCCTCCTCATCCTCCCTCCTCCCTCCTCCTCCCTCCTCATCCCTCTTCCTCCTCCTCCTCCCTCCTCCCTCCTCCTTCTCCCCTTTCCCCCCTCTTTCTCTTAATCCCTCCTCCTCCCTTCTCCTCCCTCCTATTCATCCCTACTCCTCCTCCTCCCTCCTCCTCCTCTCTCCGCCTATCTCTTCCTCCCTCCTCCTCCCTCCTCTCTCTTCCTCCTCCCTCCTCTCTCTTCCTCCTCCCTCCTCCTCCCTCTTCCTCCTCCTCCTCCCTCCTCCTTCCTCCTGCTCCCTCCTCCTCCTCCCTTCTCCTCCCTTCTCCTCCTCCCCCTCTCTCCTCCCCCTCATCCGTCTTCCTCCCTCCTCCTTCTTCCTCCTTCCTCCTCCCCCTCCTCCTCCCTCTCCTCCTTATCCCTCCTCCTCCATTCTCCTCCTCCCTCCTCCTCCTCTCTCTACCTCCTCCCTCCTCCTCCCTTCACATTCCTCCTCCTCCCTCTTCCTCCTCATCCCTCCTCCTCCTCTATCCTCCTCCCTCCTCCTCCTCCTCCCTCTACCTCCTCCCTCCTCCTCCCTTCACATTCGTCCTCCTCCCTCTTCCTCCTCCTCCCTCTCATCCTCTTCCCTCCTTCTCCTCCCTCCTCCTTCTCCCTCTTCCTCCTCCCTCTTCCTCCCTCCGCCTCCTCCCTCCTCCCACTCTCTACTCCTCCCTCCTCCTTCTCCTCCCTCCTCCTCCTCCCTCTTCCTCCCTCTTCCTGCTCCCTCCGCCTCCTCCCTCCGCCTACTCTCTCCTCCTCCTCCCTCCTCCTCCCTCTCCCTCCTCCTCCTCCCTCTCCTCCTCCTCCTCCTGCGATCTCCTCCTCCCTCCTTCTCCCTCTTCCTCCTCCCTCCTCCTCCCCCTCCTCCTCCACCCTACTCCTCCCTCCTCTTCCTAATCCCTCCTCCTCCCTCCTATTCCTCCTGTCTCCTCCTCCCTCCTCCTCCCTCCTCTTCCCTCCTCCACCTCCCTCTTCCTCCTCCCTCCTCCATTTACCCAAGACAGACAGACATACAGATAGTCGGGAACGGGATCTTATATGACTACTTATATGATTTAAATGAGATGCTCTCCACCATGGGCTGGGCCGGGTCAGACAGACAGACAGACAGACAGACAGATAGATAGACAGACAGACAGACAGACAGTCGGGAACGGGAACTTATATGATTACTTATATGAATTAAATGAGATGCTCCCCACCAGGAGTTGGGCGATGACGGGCCGGGTCAGACAGACAGACAGATAGATAGTCGGGAACGGGAACTTATATGACTACTTATATGAATTAAATGAGATGCTCCCCATCAGGGTCTGGGCGAAGCCGGGCCGGGTCAGACAGACAGACAGACAGATAGACAGACAGACAGACAGACAGATTGTCGGAAACGGGAACGAGAACTTATATGACTACTTATATGAATTAAATGAGATGCTCCCCACCAGGGGGTCTGGGCGAAGCCGGGCCGGGTCAGCTAGTATATATATATAAAGGATGTGTTTGTGTATGTCCTTTATGCGTTCGCGAACGGTCCATCCGATTGAGATGAAATTTTCTACACGTCTTCCTCTCATTCCCGCACTGCCAACTGTCATATTTTTTTAGTGTGAAATCGGCTACTTACTTACTTATATTATTTAATTTTTCATTTTTCATTATAATTTCAATATAGCAAGGGGACTTAACTCTGTAAAAGTTATTTCAAGGGGCATAACTTTTAATAACATTGATATATACTTTATAGTCATATTGTTGCATGGTTTTCAAAGTTTTCACTCTTTGTCTATAGTTATTTACCGGCATATGAGTTATAATAAAAAATGATATAATCTTTAAGGCATTTTCAAAGTTTTCATAAAAATAATGCATAATGCATAACATTGTAACTCATCTTTTTATGCTTAAAGAAGTTATCTACAGTCATGTTGGTGATTAAAAACAGTTTTCATTAAAAATAATGGATGGTGTGTGGAAGGACATTCTTTTAAGTTATTTTTTTGTTGTTGTATGAATTTAATGAGACCCTCAACGCCAGGAGCTGGGCGAAGCCACGCCGGGTCAGATAGATAGACAGATAGTCGGGAACAGGAGCTTATATGACTACTTATATGAATTAAATTAGATGCTGCCCACCAGGGACTGGGTGAAGCCGGGCCGGCTCAGACAGACAGACAGACAGATAGACAGAGAGACAGACAGTTATCTAAAGGCATATGCGTTATAATCCTCTCCCCTCCTCCTTCTCCTTCTACCCTCTTCCTCCTCCCTCCCCGCCTCCCTCTCCCTCCTCCATCCTCTTCCTCCTCCCTCCTCCTACCTCCTCCCCCTCCTCCTCGCTCTCCTCCCTCCTTCTCCTCCTCACTCCTCCTCCGCCCTCCTCCTCTCTTCTTCCTCCTCCTCCATCCTCCCTCCTCCTCCTCCCTCTTTCTCCATCCTCCTCCTCCCTCCTGCTCCTCCCTTCTCCCCCTCCTCCTCCCTCCTCCCTTCTCCCCCTTCTCCTCCCTCTCCTCCCTCTCCTCCTCCTTCCTCCTCCTCTCCTCCTCCCTCTACCTCCTCCCTCCTCCCTCCACCTCTCTCCTCCTCCTCCCCCTCTTCCCTCCTCCTTTTCCCT
The DNA here is from genome assembly GCA_963921405.1 of Cepaea hortensis. Classification (NCBI taxonomy): domain Eukaryota; kingdom Metazoa; phylum Mollusca; class Gastropoda; order Stylommatophora; family Helicidae; genus Cepaea; species Cepaea hortensis. Next base: position 421,538,447 of record OY992876.1, read on the forward strand.
CTTCCTCCTCCCTCCTCCTTTTCCCTCTTCCTCCTCCCTCCTCCTTCTCCCTCCGCCTCATCGCTACTCCTCCCTCCTCCTCCCTCTCCCTCCTCCTCGCCTCCTCCTTCCTCCTCCTCCTCTCTTCTCCACCCTCCTCCTTCCTCCTCCTCCCTCTTCCTCCTCCCTCTTCCTCCTCCCCCCTCCCTCCTCCTCCTCCTCCCCTCCCTCCTTCTTCTCCCTCCTAATCCTATCTCCTTCTCCTCCACCCTCCTCCTCCCTCTTCCTCCTTCTCCTCCCTCCCTCTCCTCCCTCCCCCTCCTCCTAATCCCTACGCATCCCTCCTCCTCCTCCCTCCTCCACCTCCCTCTTCCTTCTCCCTCCTCCTACCTTTTCGCTGCAGTTATCTACAGGCATATGCGTTATAATCCTCCTCCTCCTCTCCCCTCCTCCTCCTACCCTCTTCCTTCTCCCCTCCTCTCTTCTCTGCTCTTCCTCCTCCTCCCTCTTCCACCTCCTCCTCCCTCCTCCTCCCTCCTCCTCTTCACCCTCCTCCTCGCTCATCTCCTCCCTCCTCTTCCTCCCTCTTCCTCCTCCTAATCACCCCTCTTCCGTCCTCCTCCGCCCTCCTCCTCCTCTCTACTCCCCCTCATCCCGCCTTCTCCTTCCTCCTTCTTCTCCTCCTCCTCCTCCTCCCTCCTCCCCCTCCACCTCCCTCTCCTCCTCCCTCCTCCTCCCTTCCCCTCCTCCTCTTCCCTCCTCCTACTCCCTCCACATTCCTCCTCCTCCCTCTTCCTCCCTCCTCCTCCCCTCCCTCCTCCTTCTCCCTCTTCCTCCTCCTTCCTCCTCTTCCTCTCTCCTCCTCCTCCCTCTTCTCCTCCCTCCTCCTCCTCCTCCCCCTCCTCCTCCTGCGTTCTCCCTCCTCCTCCCTCTTCCTCCTCCTCCCTCTTCCTCCTCCTCCCTCCTCCTCCCTCCTCTTCCTCCCCCTCCTCCTCCTGCGTTCTCCTCCTCCTCCTTCTCCCTCCTCCTCCTCCCCCTCCTCCTTCCTCTTCCTCCTCCTCTCCTCCCTCCTCCCTCCTCCTCCTCCCTCATCATCCTCCCTCATCCTCCACCCCCTCCTCCTCCTCCTACAGATAGACAGACAGATAGATAGTCGGGAACGGGAACTTATATGACTACTTATATGAATTAAATTAGACGATCCCCACCAGTGTCTGGGCGAAGCTGGGCCGGGTCACCTAGTATACATATATATTATACTAGCTGACACGGCCCGGCTTCGCCCAGACTCTGGTGGGAGCATCTCATTTAATTCATATAAGTAGTCATATAAGCTCCCGTTCCCGACTGTCTGTCTGTCTGTCTGTCTATCTATCTGTCTGTCTGTCTGTCTGTCTGACCCGGCCCAGCCCATGGTGGAGAGCATCTCATTTAAATCATATAAGTAGTCATATAAGATCCCGTTCCCGACTATCTGTATGTCTGTCTGTCTTGGGTAAATGGAGGAGGGAGG